>JAZAVI010000221.1:142500-202613 GCA_036326025.1 Chrosomus eos
TGGACATAAAGTGAGAAGAAACAGGAGGAGTCTGTTAAAGACTCATGTGGACACTGACAAACACGGTGAAGCTGAACCTGAACAACAAAGTGATACACCAAATGCACACCAAGCTGAGCCTCACACCACAGACTCTCAAATGACTGAACCAACCAGAAGGTTTACTAGACCTAGAAAACCACCTGAGAGACTTAGTGAAAAAATATGAGGCTTTGTTTAAAGTAGAGTGCCTTGTTATAGTTATTGTTATTTCTTTATGAGGTATGAGTACCGTGCAACATGTTGACCTTTTGCATTTTTGTAAGGCTTTATTGCAAGCAAAGGTTAAGTTAAAATGTTGAATGCCTTTGTTTTATAACTTTGGAAAGGGGATGTAAGACATTCTATTGAGTAACCACAAGGTGGCAGTACAGCCTTTCCTGTTGTGTGATGATGCCACATGTAGTGAAGAAACGGAAGAACGTACTGTAAATAAAGAGAGCCTGCTAACACAAACACAGCACAAATGTTCATGAATGTTTCTCGAATAACAGAAAGCTGAACATTACAGCTAACACTGAAATATATTGTAATATATTGTATTTGCAACCATCCCCAAACAATTTTGCAACTGTCCCCGACTTCTGACTCCTTACATTCAAATGCATTCAAATTCTGTAATTATCTTTAAATGGTTTAGACTATTAACATACAGATGTGTCATGATATGAGGCAAGACGTGGGTCGTGGTCTTTATTAAAGAGGGTTTTATTCGGCTAGTACAGAATAGCATAAGCTATGCGTTCTGTTGTGTTGGGTTCTTTTACAAATAAAGACCGATGCTTTGAGCGTTCACTGAGCCGCTTTATTAACAGGCTGCAACAATAACATTGTGTGTCACTTCTTCTATATGGCTTGCTCAAGCCGTACTCCCCCTCATAGATGCCCGTGTTGCCCTCTAGTGGTAACATGTAATATAGATTACACCACATCCCCCTTACTGAAGGTAAGTTAACTACTCTTAGCTGTAACTAAAACCATTAGCATTTTCTTTTCCCTTATCAAACAGTTATTGGGACATTAGAACATTTTCTATGCAAAAACTCGTATTAGATTAAGGCGTATTCAGAACTTATTCAAAGCACAACAGAAATGTTAATGCATTCTTTTACAGATCCAGTCTTTTTGGTTTTACCACTTCTCTACCAGACCTGGTTCGAACAACATCTGGTGCTTGATGTACTTGTGGCTCAGAAAGTATCTCTGCAGGAGTGTTTCTTTCATTAGACTGGGTCAGTTGTGATTCAGTATGAGTCTCTGATATCGGCAAAGGCACAAGATGACTGCGATTCCTTCTGATAGTTCCCTGCGGTCCACTGATGACATAAGACCGTGGAGTTGGGTGGACAGATGTCACTGTGCCTGTTGCTTTTGCATTTGCAATCCAAACAGGGTTTCCGGGTATCAGTTTATCCAGATCCCTTGTTCTGTGTCTTTTGTTGAAACATTCGGTTTGTCTCATCCTTCTCTCCCTCTCCACATGACGAAGTTGTCGAAGATTTGGCACACAAGGCTGTAAGGCCTCTGGTAGCATCGGCAGGGTGGTACGAAGTCGACGCCCCATGAGTAGCTCTGCAGGGCTGTAGCCATTTGCCAGCGCTGTGGTCCTATAGGCTAATAGAGCTCTGTACGGATCACTAGCTTTCTTGAGGAGATTTTTAACTGTTTGGACTGCTCTCTCCGCCTCGCCGTTACTTTGGGGGTACCTGGGACTACTGGTCACATGCTCAAAACAGTATTCACTTGCAAAGTCTTTCATTTCCTGACATGCAAACTGCGGGCCGTTGTCCGTGATCAGTATCTCTGGTATTCCATGACGTGCAAATATTGACTTCAAATGCACAATGACATTGGCAGAGCGAGTTGGACTGAGCTGAGCAATCTCTATATACCTAGAGAAGTAGTCCACTAGTAACAGGTAGTTTTTATCTTTCAGAGCGAACAAGTCAGCACCTAACTTCTGCCATGGTCTTTCAGGTAGATCTGTGGGCATTAAAGGCTCTCTTGCACTCTTTCCTGTATGCACTGTCTGCATTTGAGGACAAGTTCACTGATCTGGTTGCTTAAACCTGGCCACCACACTGCCTGACGGGCACGCTCTCTGCACTTAACCACCCCCTGGTGGCCCTCGTGAATTTTGTCCAACACTGAGTTTCTCATATTAGCAGGAATAACTAACCTTGTGCCCCTAAGTAGTAGTCCGTTGTGCACACTCAGAACAGCTCTCTCAGGCCAGTAGTGCTTCACCGCTCCTTGTAGCTGGTTACGATCCAGCCAGCCTTCTGCACAGTACCTTATGACTTGAGAACAGACGCTGTCAGACATCAGCTGCTCTTGAAGATCTGCCAGGTATTTACTGCTTGTAGGAAGACCCTCTAGCACAGATTCAAGGTAAATATTAGTGTCCTCCATAAGGTCTGTATCAGCATCAGTAACACTGTTTGTAAGCGGTAAGCGTGAGAGTGTGTCAGCTGTGGTGAGACTTTTGCCGGGGATGTGCTTTATTGTGTATGAGTACCTCATTAAGCGCATACGGAATCTCTGTATCCGCGGCGGAAGCGCATCCAAAGCTTGTCCTCCCAGAAGACTCACTAGAGGCTTGTGGTCAGTTTCGAGTTCAAAGTGAAGGCCTAGGATAAAGTCATTAAACCTCTCGCAGGCCCACGTAAGAGCCAGCGCTTCTTTTTCCACCTGAGCGTAGCGCTGCTCTGTAGGTGTTAATGATCGGGAAGCATAAGCAACTGGTGACCACACATCTCCCTCTTTCTGCAGCATGACTGCCCCCAAGCCAAATGAAGAGGCATCCGCGGAGATTTTCTGTGGCTTATTTGGGTTGTAGAGCTGTAACACAGGAGGAGAAGACAGTTCTTGTTTAAGGTTGTAAAACGCCTTTTGCTGGTCGTGCCCCCAGTACCACATATTCTTGGTTGAAAGTAAGTCTCTCAGTGGTTTGTCCTTTTCAGAAAGATTTGGTATAAATTTCCCCAGTTGGTTTACCATACCGAGAAAGCTCCTGAGCTCACTCACGTTGCTTGGCTCCTTCATGTCCTGAACAGCTTGGGTTTTATCTGGATCAGGGCTCATACCATCTGCTGAGACGATGAATCCAAGGAATTTGACTTTTCGTTTGGTAAACTCACATTTCGACATGTTCAATGTAACGCCGGCTTTCTCTGCCCGCTGCAGGACAGCATGCAGTCTTGTGTCATGCTCGTCTACGGTCGATCCCCAGACCAGGATGTCGTCCATGTGACAGACGACTCCCTCGAGATCTGCTGTAACCTCCGTCACCATCATGTTTTGAAAATGTTCGGGCGCGCTGGAGATACCAAATGGTAAACGGTTGAAGTGGTACCTGCCGAATGGCGTAATGAAGGTGGTGAGGAGTGCCGACTCTTTGGATAGTGGTATTTGCCAAAAGCCCATATTCGCATCAAGTTTAGAAAAATACTGAGCACCTGTGAGCATGCCTAGTGTTTGGTCTACAGAAGGAAGTATGTATCTTTCACGACACACGGACTCATTTAAAGGTGTCATGTCCACACAGATACGCACCTTCTCTTTGTCCTTTTTGGGAGCTACAACCATGCCGCAGCACCAGTCGGTCGGCTCGTCCACACGACTAATAACTCCCAACCTTTCCATTCTGTCCAGTTCTTCTTTAACTTTGCCCATGAGCGGCAGTGGCACTCGCCTTGGCACTTTTAGCGAAAAGGGCTTTGCATCAGGTTTTAGTTTTATGGTATATGGCTTTTCTACCCGCCCAAGTCCTTTGCATAACTTGGGGTATGCTTTATTCACTGTCTCCTCGTTTATAGTATCGACTCTAGCGATAAGCTTCAGCCTCACCGAAGCTGTTCTACTCAGCAGTGCTACACGGAGATTTCGGACAACATAAATCTTCTCCGTAGTGCTCCTGTCCCCATACACAATAGTCTCTGTGGTAGACCCCAAAACAGTTAACGCAGCCCCACCCGGTCCATAGAGTGGTCTTTCTGCCTTGTCCAATGTTTTGTCTTTGAGTCTGAAGCTCACAAATGTTTGTTCGGAAATAGCGGACACGTCTGCTCCGGAGTCTAACTTGAAGGTCACCTTCTGTCCGCCCACATTTATGTCCGCCAGCCATGGTTCTTCTCCAGAATCCACCTCACCCAGAAAAAGTCCAGCTGCACTGTCCCCAACCTCGTTCACAGATGTGCTGGACTTACAGACTCTACCATAGTGACCGCGTTTTCCACAGTTATGACATTCAGCATTTTTTGCTGGGCATTGTGCTGCTGCGTGCCCGGGTGCTTTGCCACACTTGGAACATGCTTTACTGTCATGTTTAGTCTGCTGAAACTTCAAAGACTTAAATTGTTTTTGCTCTTTAGTTTTGAACTTGTTCAGCTTGGCTTTTCTAACTACTGCATCCATAGCTGTTTTGTTAGCGATAACTTCGCCTCTCAGGTCAGTTTGCTGTCTCTTTATTTCTTCCGATTGTCTTGCCATAGTGATAGCTTTAGCTAGGGTAAGATCTTTGTCAAGCTGCATTCTTTCTGACAGAGACGAATCTTTAAGACCCACTACAAGCCTATCTCTCAGAAGATCATCATGAAGAGAACCATACTCACAGTTTTCTGCTAGTGCATAAAGAGCTGTAATAAATGTGTCCACGGGTTCTGATGGCTGTTGCACTCTCTTATTAAATTTTGCTCTCTCGTAAATCACATTCTTTCTTGGGACAAAATGTCTGTCGAAGGCTGTTTTGACTGCATTGTATTGCTGACGCTGCATGGCCGTTAGCTCGAGCCCTCTTAGCACGTCGTCAGCCTCGTCTCCCATGCAATAAACCAAAGTATTGACTTGGTTTGCTTCCGAAGAGCTATTCAGGTTACTTGCCAGTCTAAAACGCTCGAACCGTCTACTCCACCTTTCCCACTCTTGAGGCTTTGCAAAATCAAACGGCTCCGGTGGTTTGATGGTGAAGGTTGCCGCCGCCATTACTGGACCCGCCGCCGCGGCTGCTCCCGCTGCTGAGGCTCCTCTCTCTTGTTCTTCCTCACTCATGATCGCTAGCCGGGCGCAAAGCTGACTTTTTTTCTCAAAGCACAGCCACTTCTGACACCATGTTGTGTTGGGTTCTTTTACAAATAAAGACCGATGCTTTGAGCGTTCACTGAGCCGCTTTATTAACAGGCTGCAACAATAACATTGTGTGTCACTTCTTCTATATGGCTTGCTCAAGCCGTACTCCCCCTCATAGATGCCCGTGTTGCCCTCTAGTGGTAACATGTAATATAGATTACACCACACGTTCAACTTCCTCTATAACAGTAATCCCCGAAACTACGGTAGCTTAACATGGACAAACGACAATCTCACAACATCTTAATAAGTGGATAAGTGGCAAACATAATCGTGTAGGTGTGCGCGCGTGCTCAAAGAGCACTGAAACTTAGTAAAAACATAATTTTGTATGATTTATAAGCCGTTTATCAAAAAAAAGGAAAAAAGAAAAGAAAGAAAATCCCCACAAGGACAAGATTTTCGTATATTGCCATTTTTGTAGGGACAAAGACAAAATGTTCCCAAAAAGATGGCAATTTCCGAAATCCTTGTCCTTGTGGGGATTTTTTGTTGTTGTTAAAAAACAGCTTATAAATCATAAGTGACGTTTTTTGAAAATGCAGAAGTTATCTGTGATATAGTTAGTGTAGGGGGATAGAATACAGTTTGTACAGTATAAAAATCATTATGAATATGGAAAGTCCACATTAAACATGAAAACACAAAATTGCTTGGTCTGTTGAAATAAGAAGTCTGTTTGATCAAGTTGAAACCCTTGTTAACCCAGTCTCATCAGTGTAGTGATAGTATAGATGTGGATGTGAGTATAGAAACTAACCACTAGGTGTAAGTAGCATTACACTTACCTGTAGAGAGTGCAGACCCAGAGATAGTCGAGTGGATGTGTTATTGTTATTGCTGTTCCTGCTCACGATCTGAAAAGATAATAAAAGATAAGTTCTGTTATACAAATATTTCATTACTGAAATACAAAACATTACAATCAGCTGAGGCTGAAGTAAGTTTCATTGCTCTTATTGATGTGAAACAAAAATGCCAAAAGTTTCAATTTCTGTTAACGGGATATTTTCCTTTAAAATTGAAAATTATGTCATTATTAAGTTGTTTCAAACCAGTTTCTTTCTTCTGAATTTTGTCCGAACCCAGAGTACTCCCCCCGTTGTTGTTGAACTCCGGTCAATTTTAACATTGAGCTAATTTTTTTGTACATTTGGAGTGCTGTCAGTACAGACAAAAACGACAAAAATCGGTGTTTCCTACACCGTGTTATCCTCTTTTTAAAATTTACACCCTGTTGACTTCAATGGGTCAAGTTCTAATCCTGCTTTTAGCCTCTTAACAACCTTCATGTGTCATTACAAGTGCACAGCCATGTGAGTGGTGTGATTAAGAGTGACCACGGTCAATCTGACTGCAGTAGATGTGAAAGATATGAATAAAAATGATGTTTATTCAGCCAGCTCACATACCTGTGTTTTCTTCCTGTTTTTTGGTCGAAGTCCACAGTAGTCAATTGTCGAGTTCGCGCGCGCGATTATTGGTAACTAGATAACTAAGGATCGCGCGCGCGAACTCGACAATTGACTACTGTGGACTTCGACCGAAAACAGGAAGAAAACACAAGTATGTGGGCTGGCTGAATAAACATCATTTTTGGTGGCCAGGGTGGACGAGGCAGTTCAGGAGACAATGGTGGACCAGGCAGTTCAGGTGGCCAGGGTGGATCAAGCAGTTCAGGTGGCCATGGTGGACCAGGCAGTTCAGGTGGCCAGGGTGGACCAGGCAGTTCAGGTGGCCAGGTTGGAGCAGGCAGTTCAGGTGTCCAGGGTGGACCAGGCAGTCCAGGTGGCCAGGGTGGACGAGGCAGTTCAGGAGACAATGGTGGACCAGGCAGTTCAGGTGGCCAGGGTGGATCAGGCAGTTCAGGTGGCCATGGTGGACCAGGCAGTTCAGGTGGCCATGGTGGACCAGGCAGTTCAGGTGGCAGTTCAGGTGGCCAGGGTAGACCAGGCAGTCCAGGTGGCAGGGTGGACGAGGCAGTTCAGGAGACAATGGTGGACCAGGCAGTTCAGGTGGCCAGGGTGGATCAGGCAGTTCAGGTGGCCATGGTGGACCAGGCAGTTCAGGTGTCAGGGTGGACGAGGCAGTTCAGGAGACCATGGTGGACCAGGCAGTTCAGGTGGCCAGGGTGGACCAGGCAGTTCAGGTGGCAATGGTGGACCAGGCAGTTCAGGTGGCCAGGGTGGACCAGGCAGTTCAGGTGGCCAGGGTGGACCAGGCAGTTCAGGTGGCCATGGTGGACCAGGCAGTTCAGGTGGCCAGGGTGGGCCAGGCAGTTCAGGTGGCCAGGGTGGACCAGGCAGTTCAGGTGGCCAGAGTGGACCAGGCAGTTCATTGGCCAGGGTGGACGAGGCAGTTCAGGAGACTATGGTGGACCAGGCAGTTCAGGTGGCCAGGGTGGACCAGGCAGTTCAGGTGGCCAGGGTGGACCAGGCAGTTCAGGTGGCCAGGGTGGACCAGGCAGTTTAAGAGACCAGGGTGGACCAGGCAGTTCAGGTGGCCAGGGTGGACCAGGCAGTTCAGGTAGCCAGGGTGGACGAGGTAGTTCAGGAGACCATGGTGGACCAGGCAGTTCAGGTGGCCAGGGTGGACCAGGCAGTTCAGGTGGCCATGGTGGACCAGGCAGTTCAGGTGGCCAGGGTGGACAAGGCAGTTCAGGAGACCATGGTGGACCAGGCAGTTCAGGTGGCCAGGGTGGACCAGGCAGTTCAGGTGGCCAGGGTGTGCCAGGCAGTTCAGGTGGCCAGGATGGACCAGACAGTTCAGGTGGCTAGGGTGGACCATGCAGTTCAGGTGGCCAGGGTGGACCAGGCAGATCAGGTGGCCAGGGTGGACCAGGCAGTTCAGGTGGCCAGGGTGGACGAGGTAGTTCAGGAGACCATGGTGGACCAGGCAGTTCAGGTGGCCAGGGTGGACCAGGCAGTTCAGGTGGCCATGGTGGATTAGGCAGTTCAGGTGGCCAGGGTGGACGAGGCAGTTCAGGAGACCATGGTGGACCAGGCAGTTCAGGTGGCGAGGGTGGACCAGGCAGTTCAGATGGCCATGGTGGACCAGGCAGTTCAGGTGGCCACGGTGGACCAGGCAGTTCAGGTGGCTAGGGTGGACCAGGCAGTTCAGGTGGCCAGGGTGGACCAGGCAGTTCAGGTGGCCAGGGAGGACCATGCAGTTCAGGTGGCCAGGGTGGACCAGGCAGTTCAGGTGGCCAGGGTGGACCAGGCAGTTCAGGAGACCATTGTGGACCAGGCAGTTCAGGTGGCCAGGGTGGATCAGGCAGTTCAGGTGGCCATGGTGGACCAGGCAGTTCAGGTGGCCAGGGTGGACCAGGCAGTTCAGGAGACCATGGTGGACCAGGCAGTTCAGGTGGCGAGGGTGGACCAGGTAGTTCAGGTGGCCATGGTGGACCAGGCAGTTCAGGTGGCCATGGTGGACCAGGCAGTTCAGGTGGCTAGGGTGGACCAGGCAGTTCAGGTAGCCAGGGTGGACTAGGCAGTTCAGGAGACCATGGTGGACCAGGCAGTTCAGGTGGCCAGGGTGGACCAGGCAGTTCAGGTGGCCATGTTGGACCAGGCAGTTCAGGTGGCCAGGGTGGACGAGGCAGTTCAGGAGACAATGGTGGACCAGGCAGTTCAGGTGGCCAGGGTGGACCAGGCAGTTCAGGTGGCCAGGGTGTGCCAGGCAGTTCAGGTGGCCAGGATGAACCAGACAGATCAGGTGGCTAGGGTGGACCATGCAGTTCAGGTGGCCAGGGTGGACCAGGCAGTTCAGGTGGCCAGGGTGGACCAGGCAGATCAGGTGGCCAGGGTGGACCAGGCAGTTCAGGTGGCCAGGGTGGACGAGGCAGTTCAGGACACCAGGGTGGACCAGGCAGTTCAGGTGGCCAGGGTGGACGAGGCAGTTCAGGAGACCATGGTGGACCAGGCAGTTCAGGTGGCGAGGGTGGACCAGGCAGTTCAGGTGGCCATGGTGGACCAGGCAGTTCAGGTGGCCATGGTGGACCAGGCAGTTCAGGTGGCTAGGGTGGACCAGGCAGTTCAGGTGCCCAGGGATGTGAATATACTCCACATGTGTTTAATTAGGTTTAATGATTTGAACGTCCTCCCGAACTTTGTTAATAAAACATAATTTATTATTCTCAATAACATCCACTTTTCTGCAGTAAATTCCCTTCACACGCATATAGTCCACCAGTGAGACGTCAACACACACATAATGCAAACACTTAAATTGACGCAGATCTGCAATAATTAACAATACAAATATAGGGTAACGCTTTAGATTACAGCCCGGAACTGCGTAATTAAAGCGATTTTACAGTGTAACCGTCGGTAATTATAGTGTTTAGTATTTAAACTAGGATTGTGTTCTTAGGTGGTTCTAATGTCTCCTTCCTCTTGGTGTGTCGATCAAAACACAGGAATGGATCAGGACAGTCTGATTCAATCAAAGGGGTTGGTAACGCTTTATTTTACGACCCGCAAACAACTGCGTAAGTAAACCGAAATTACGGTGTACGTTTCTGTAATTGTAGCGTACTTCCGTGTAGGTATAGCGGAACAATATGTTAACTTTGGGGTAATAAAGGGGTAACAAGCTGTATAGTATACAACCTGCAAATAACTTCGTAAGTAAACTGAAATTACGGCATGGACGCGGGAAGTAGGGGTGCTGGGGGTGCTGCAGCACCCCTGTTGGCAAACTGATGACAATAAAATGATAGCTTATAAATATATCTCTGGTTGTTGTTTCTGTTCCACAAAATTTTGTATGTCATGTTTGGGGTGTGGGATGAAGAGAGGGATATTTTTAGTGATTATTTAATTAAAAATTATTTAATTTATCTTCAGTGTGTAGTATTAGCCAATCAGGTGTCTTGACGCGAATCACGCGATTACGATTCAGCCTACACAGCACAAAAAAACCTAGTCTAAAAAACGAGATGGTCCTCACTGCAGAACATGAAATCCATGGGGAGGAGTCGGATCTAGATCCGACTCCTCCCACCTTACATACCTAAACCTACCCAGCTCCACCCCTTATCCCTAAACCCACCCCTAAACCTACCCAGCTCCACCCCTTATCCCTAAACCCACCCCTAAACCTACCCAACCCCACCCCTTAATCTGGATCCGACTCCGCCCCCCGGATCTCGTGTACTGCAATGAGGTGCTACTGTAAAAAACTGCTGCTAGTGATATACCGCTAGTCTATATCAATATCAGCGCTATAGCAATATAATTAGTTAGCTCATGGCAGAGTTTATCAGCCGAACTCCAGAGCGCAAATCTACCTTTGGTGTACCAAAATCATCGTAAGGTAGAGTGTGTCTTACATCTCTGCGTCTTTTTCCTGCCGCCGTGCAGGCCCAGATGGTAGCCATATGATTGTGATTAGGATGCGTATTATAAAGAAACAAACCTTTTACTATCATGTCCTTTGATTTTGATTAATATGCGCGAGGGAGAGAGAGCAAGACAGCGCTTGTGTTGTGTGAAGACGTGAGAGTGCGCGTGCGCGGCCGGGGCTCTCTCTCTCTCTCTCTCTCTCTCTCTCTCTCTCTCTCTCTCTCTCTCTCTCTCTCTCTCGCGCCCTGTCAAAGCAACACTCACCGATTAAAAAAGGCTTTGTTTGGAGGCCGCCAAAAAGCGGACGATCCGACGGGTTTTACAACCCGAAACAAAAAAAACAGACCGGCCTCTATTTGAGACCGGCCTTTATTTACCCAAACCTGTCGCCACACCACCAGGCCTGTAAAAGAGACAGGCGTCTATTTGGGACTCGGCAATTAATTTTAAGTTTTACAGTATAAAGATCGTTGCCGTGCTTGCATCAATGCAAATGGGAAAAAAAGGTTTTGAGGTAGAGTAGTAATAATTCGTTGCATTGATATAGCACTTTTCTAGGTACTAGTAATTAATAGATCTGTTTAGAAGTGGATGTTTCCTATAACCACTTTCCTGTAATTGCTTGGTCGACACCCCCCTCTCCCCCACCCCCCCTAACAAAGCACCCCGCACCCCCTGTCGAAAATTACTTCCCACGTCTCTGAATTACGGTGTACGTTTCTGTAAATATAGTGTACCTCCATGTAGGTATAAGGTAATAAAGGGGTAACAAGCTATGCAAGCAAATTATAATGTAATTATTTTAACAGGTAGGCCTACCTATTAATATATTCCAGGCAAAAATTGTACGTCTGTTGTATATAAAAGTTATCATCACATTTCTGGCAAAATATGTTCTTGTGTAATTTTACATTTAATTTTGGCATCTGTGGATTGATTTAACATTAATTAATCTAGTAAGAAAAGCCAACAAATTCATTTTTTATCATACTGTGCTTACATACAGCCATACACGTTTCATTTTCAACCCACAGATGTCAAAATTACCCTGTACAATTGCACAAGAACATATTTTGCCAGAAATGTGATGATAACTTTTATATAGAACAGACGTAAGATTTTTACCTGGAATATATTAACATAATAGATACCTGTTAGTTTTAAAATAATTACATTATATATAATTTGCTTGTATATTGTTACCCCTTTATTAGCCTACCCAAAACTGAACATATTGTTCCCTGATAGGCTACCTACACGGAGGTACACTATAATTACAGAAACATACACCGTAATTTCGATTTACTTACGCAGTTATTTACAGGTTGTATATCTGCTTGTTACCCCTTTATTACCCAAAACTTAACATATTGTTCCCTTATACCTACACAGAAGTACGCTATAATTACAGAAACGTACACCGTCATTTCGGTGTACTTACGCAGTTGTTTGCGGGTCGTAAAATAAAGTGTTACCAAGGGGTTTATTGAACACTGAGAATGCGTTGGTCTGTGTGAGGTGTGTGTGTGGTTTTACAATAGAACATAATTAAAGAAATAATCATCATAACATGACTTGACTGTTAAATCAAAATAAATCACACTATACATCACATTGCATTACACTATATAATCGTATACTATACATAACTTAACTTTCCATGGACCAATACAACGCAATTTGGCGCTGTCATTGCAAACATAATCGGCACGTTGAAACCGAAAGTGTCCATATGAACATCACACAGCACACTATACAGTACTCCCATATGAACCTAACAAAGAATTATGTATTTATCATAGTAACATAAATAAACAGGTATGGAAAAGGCTGAAGACATCCTCAATTGCGGTATTATATTGTGAATATAGCTCGTGAATACACCGAACGCGCGAGCTTAGTTCTCACACTGTTCATTCTGACTAACTAGCGGCCAAATACAGATTGCCATTGAAAATAAATAATATGATTCAAACAAGGATTGTCTGCTGATCAAAATGGGTACATATTGTGTATAGGCTTTTTTAAAAATTATAGGGTAGGCTACATATCTATGCATTTACATAGTAATCTTTTTAACAAAAGTGCACTGACAACTAAAACTATTGTAACTTTTGCTTAAATATTGAGGAAAGATACTCTTGTTTCATGTAGTTACAGGGTAAGTAGAATAAAAATAAATACACAATCTTATATCATTGACTCGGAAACCTTTATTTGAAAAACAACTTAATTCAGAACACTTAAAATGCAGGCTCATGTGTTCCTAAAGCCTGGAGCATCAAACAGCACACACTGCAATAACTGTAGTAATCCATATGACCCCAATGGATGGATCAATGTCTTTTGAAGGAAACGATAAGTGTTTGTAAGAAAAATTATAATATTTTACACTTTTTAAACTCGCTTCAGACCAACTGTAATAAGTTGTTTTTCAAATAAAGGTTTCTTCTTTCTTCTTTCGACACTTTTGACATCTCTGCTCCTTCCAGCCATTGATAATCATCTTTCATGCTTTTATCAGTGAATTGAGAAATTCCATCCAACTCATACTGAGCCTTCCTCTGCTGCTTGTACATCTGTCTGAGTCCCATTCTCACTATAACCACATCTTCAACTTCATGACTCTGACAACAGCAGAACTTCATCTAGCTTGCTCACCATCATCGCTTTCACTCGAGGCACTTCAATCGTCAGGCAAAACAAAAAAGCATTTTTTCCGCTCACTCTAACCAACACGCTCCACTCTTCCAATCACACTCGCACATGCGCAGAGAGAGAGAGAGATACGGAAAAGAAAGAGAGCAAGAGAATAAAAGACACAGAGCAACAGTAATCTTCTTTTATCCCTTCCATGAACATGTGACTGAAACCCAAATGTACATTTAACCCTTGTGCGGCCTTATGGACATTTTTCACTTTTTTGTGTGATCATGTCATCTGTGTTAATGACAACTGCATACATTTTGGCACAGGTGTGGATTTTTACCATTTAACCACCATTTCCTGTAATAAATCTATTTTACACTAGTAACACAAAATAATTACAGTCAGGAGCTTAAGAACAAAAGTCTCCATTGAAACCCATTAAAACTGCATTTAACTATGATGCAATCTCTGTTAACAGGCTTTCATTCTGTTGGCGAAGCTTCACAATGTTCATTTTAACTATTTCTTTACCAGATGTTGCCATTTTCTCAGGTTTGGCCTATAAAGCAAATCCTCACTTTATTTCTGTTTTCTGCTTCTGCATATTATAGAGACAGCTGGATGAATTATGCAGCGATAAGTGTGTGTGTGTGTGTGTGTGTGTGTGTGTGTGTGTGTGTGTGTGTGTGTGTGTGTGTGTGTGTGTGTGTGTGTCTGTTAATGTAACATTGCAGCAGACGCAAGGGGATCCATTCGCAGCATTTATTAGAGTAGTCAAACAGGCAGGGATCAAAAACAGCAAACAGAGCAACGGAGACAAAGCAGAGACAAACCAGATTACAAGCAAATGGTCGAGGCAGGCAGAGAGAATCAGAGATCAGTAAAACAGTCCAGGGTCAGGGCAGGCAGAGAAGGGTCAGCAACGATAAACAATTCACAGGTCTCACACACAGGAATCAAACTCGGGAGGATAACGCTCAGAAATGATGGCCGGGGCAGATCAAGACTTCGCACTGAATGAGTGTGTGAATGAGGCTTATATGGTTGTGTGTGAATGAGGTGCAGGTGTGAGTGTAATCAGCGCAGTGCAGGTGTATGGTGTTTGGTGTAATCAGTCCAGGGAGGTGCATAATGGGAAATGTGGAGTGCATGGCTAATCGTGACAGAGCCCCCCCTTTAAGAGCGGATTTCAGACGCTCAAAGAAAAAAAAACACAAAAGTTTAGGAGGGTGGTGAAGCGGAGGTGGTCTTGGGGGAGGGATGGAGGGCCAGGTCCGTGCAGGGGAATGGCATAAGGGCATGCAATGGTCCCATCGTGGAACATGGGCGGACCTGGGTCGTGGAGCGTGGGCGGAGCCGGCTGTGCAGGCGACCAGGGCTGACCAGGCAGTTCAGGTGGCCAGGGTGGCCAGGGTGGACCAGGCAGTTCAGGTGGCCAGGGTGGCCAGGGTGGCCAGGGTGGACCAGAAAGTTCAGGTGGCCAGGGTGGACCAGGCAGTTCAGGTGGCCAGGGTGGACCAGGCAGTTCAGGTGGCCAGGGTGGACCAGGCAGTTCAGGTGGCCAGGGTGGACGAGGCAGTTCAGGAGACAATGGTGGACCAGGCAGTTCAGGTGGCCAGGGTGGACCAGGCAGTTCAGATGGCAATGGTGGACCAGGCAGTTCAGGTGGCCAGGGTGGACGAGGCAGTTCAGGAGACCATGGTGGACCAGGCAGTCCAGGTGGCCAGGGTGGACCAGGCAGTTCAGGTGGCCATGGTGGACCAGGCAGTTCAGGTGGCCATGGTGGACCAGGCAGTTCAGGTGGCCAGGGTGGACCAGGCAGTTCAGGTGGCCAGGGTGGACCAGGCAGTTCAGGTGGCCAGGGTGGAGCAGGCAGTTCAGGTCGCCAGAGTGGACCAGGCAGTCCAGGTGGCCAGGGTGGACGAGGCAGTTCAGGAGACAATGGTGGACCAGGCAGTTCAGGTGGCCAGGGTGGATCAAGCAGTTCAGGTGGCCATGGTGGACCAGGCAGTTCAGGTGGCCAGGGTGGACGAGGCAGTTCAGGAGACCATGGTGGACCAGGCAGTTCAGGTGACCAGGGTGGACCAGGCAGTTCAGGTGGCCATGGTGGACCAGGCAGTTCAGGTGGCCAGGGTGGACCAGGCAGTTCAGGTGGCCAGGGTGGAGCAGGCAGGTCAGGTGTCCAGGGTGGACCAGGCAGTCCAGGTGGCCAGGGTGGACGAGGCAGTTCAGGAGACAATGGTGGACCAGGCAGTTCAGGTGGCCAGGGTGGATCAGGCAGTTCAGGTGGCCATGGTGGACCAGGCAGTTCAGGTGGCCATGGTGGACCAGGCAGTTCAGGTGGCAGTTCAGGTGGCCAGGGTAGACCAGGCAGTCCAGGTGGCAGGGTGGACGAGGCAGTTCAGGAGACAATGGTGGACCAGGCAGTTCAGGTGGCCAGGGTGGATCAGGCAGTTCAGGTGGCCATGGTGGACCAGGCAGTTCAGGTGTCAGGGTGGACGAGGCAGTTCAGGAGACCATGGTGGACCAGGCAGTTCAGGTGGCCAGGGTGGACCAGGCAGTTCAGGTGGCAATGGTGGACCAGGCAGTTCAGGTGGCCAGGGCGGACCAGGCAGTTCAGGTGGCCAGGGTGGACCAGGCAGTTCAGGTGGCCATGGTGGACCAGGCAGTTCAGGTGGCCAGGGTGGACCAGGCAGTTCAGGTGGCCAGGGTGGACCAGGCAGTTCAGGTGGCCAGAGTGGACCAGGCAGTTCATTGGCCAGGGTGGACGAGGCAGTTCAGGAGACTATGGTGGACCAGGCAGTTCAGGTGGCCAGGGTGGACCAGGCAGTTCAGGTGGCCAGGGTGGACCAGGCAGTTCAGGTGGCCAGGGTGGACCAGGCAGTTTAAGAGACCAGGGTGGACCAGGCAGTTCAGGTGGCCAGGGTGGACCAGGCAGTTCAGGTAGCCAGGGTGGACGAGGCAGTTCAGGAGACCATGGTGGACCAGGCAGTTCAGGTGGCCAGGGTGGACCAGGCAGTTCAGGTGGCCATGGTGGACCAGGCAGTTCAGGTGGCCAGGGTGGACAAGGCAGTTCAGGAGACCATGGTGGACCAGGCAGTTCAGGTGGTGAGGGTGGACCAGGCAGTTCAGGTGGCCATGGTGGACCAGGCAGTTCAGGTGGCCAGGATGGACCAGACAGTTCAGGTGGCTAGGTTGGACCATGCAGTTCAGGTGGCCAGGGTGGACCAGGCAGTTCAGGTGGCCAGGGTGGGCCAGGCAGATCAGGTGGCCAGGGTGGACCAGGCAGTTCAGGTGGCCAGGGTGGACGAGGCAGTTCAGGTGGCCATGGTGGACCAGGCAGTTCAGGTGGCCAGGGTGGACCAGGCAGTTCAGGTGGCCATGGTGGACCAGGCAGTTCAGGTGGCCAGGGTGGACGAGGCAGTTCAGGAGACCATGGTGGACCAGGCAGTTCAGGTGGCCAGGGTGGACCAGGCAGTTCAGGTGGCCATGGTGGACCAGGCAGTTCAGGTGGCCAGGGTGGACCAGGCAGTTCAGGAGACCATGGTGGACCAGGCAGTTCAGGTGGCGATGGTGGACCAGGCAGTTCAGGTGGCCATGGTGGACCAGGCAGTTCAGGTGGCCATGGTGGACCAAGCAGTTCAGGTGGCTAGGGTGGACCAGGCAGTTCAGGTAGCCAGGGTGGACGAGGCAGTTCAGGAGACCATGGTGGACCAGGCAGTTCAGGTGGCCAGGGTGGACCAGGCAGTTCAGGTGGCCATGTTGGACCAGGCAGTTCAGGTGGCCAGGGTGGACGAGGCAGTTCAGGAGACCATGGTGGACCAGGCAGTTCAGGTGGCCAGGGTGGACCAGGCAGTTCAGGTGGCCAGGGTGTGCCAGGCAGTTCAGGTGGCCAGGATGGACCAGACAGTTCAGGTGGCTAGGGTGGACCATGCAGTTCAGGTGGCCAGGGTGGACCAGGCAGTTCAGGTGGCCAGGGTGGACCAGGCAGATCAGGTGGCCAGGTGGACCAGGCAGTTCAGGTGGCCAGGGTGGACGAGGCAGTTCAGGAGACCATGGTGGACCAGGCAGTTCAGGTGGCCAGGGTGGACCAGGCAGTTCAGGTGGCCATGGTGGACCAGGCAGTTCAGGTGGCCAGGGTGGACGAGGCAGTTCAGGAGACCATGGTGGACCAGGCAGTTCAGGTGGTGAGGGTGGACCAGGCAGTTCAGGTGGCCATGGTGGACCAGGCAGTTCAGGTGGCCATGGTGGACCAGGCA
Organism: Chrosomus eos; assembly: GCA_036326025.1. Classification (NCBI taxonomy): domain Eukaryota; kingdom Metazoa; phylum Chordata; class Actinopteri; order Cypriniformes; family Leuciscidae; genus Chrosomus; species Chrosomus eos. The sequence goes on from JAZAVI010000221.1 coordinate 159,920, forward strand.
GTTCAGGTGGCTAGGGTGGACCAGGCAGTTCAGGTGGCCAGGGTGGACCAGGCAGTTCAGGTGGCCAGGGTGGACCAGGCAGTTCAGGTGGCCATGGTGGACCAGGCAGTTCAGGTGGCCAGGGTGGACGAGGCAGTTCAGGAGACCATGGTGGACCAGGCAGTTCAGGTGGCGAGGGTGGACAGGCAGTTCAGGTGGCCATGGTGGACCAGGCAGTTCAGGTGGCCATGGTGGACCAGGCAGTTCAGGTGGCTAGGGTGGACCAGGCAGTTCAGGTGGCCAGGGTGGACCAGGCAGTTCAGGTGGCCAGGGTGGACCATGCAGTTCAGGTGGCCAGGGTGGACCAGGCAGTTCAGGTGGCCAGGGTGGACCAGGCAGTTCAGGAGACCATTGTGGACCAGGCAGTTCAGGTGGCCAGGGTGGACCAGGCAGTTCAGGTGGCCATGGTGGACCAGGCAGTTCAGGTGGCCAGGGTGGACGAGGCAGTTCAGGAGACCATGGTGGACCAGGCAGTTCAGGGTGGCGAGGGGTGGACCAGGCAGTTCAGGTGGCCATGGTGGACCAGGCAGTTCAGGTGGCCATGGTGGACCAGGCAGTTCAGGTGGTAGGGTGGACCAGGCAGTTCAGGTGCCCAGGGATGTGAATGTGCTCCACATGTGTTTAATTAGGTTTAATGATTTGAACGTCCTCCCGAACTTTGTTAATAAAACATCATTTATTATTCTCAATAACATCCACTTTTCTGCAGTAAATTCCCTTCACACGCATATAGTCCACCAGTGAGACGTCAACACACACATAATGCAAACACTTAAATTGACGCAGATCTGCAATAATTAACAATACAAATATAGGGTAACGCTTTAGATTACAGCCCGGAACTGCGTAATTACAGTGTAACCGTCGGTAATTATAGTGTTTAGTATTTAAACTAGGATTGTGTTCTTAGGTGGTTCTAATGTCTCCTTCCTCGTGGTGTGTCGATCAAAACACAGGAATGGATCAGGACAGTCTGATTCAATCAAAGGGGTTGGTAACGCTTTCTTTTACGACCCGCAAACAACTGCGTAAGTAAACCGAAATTACGGTGTACGTTTCTGTAATTGTAGCGTACTTCCGTGTAGGTATAGCGGAACAATATGTTAACTTTGGGGTAATAAAGGGGTAACAAGCTGTATAGTATACAACCTGCAAATAACTTCGTAAGTAAACTGAAATTACGGCATGGACGCGGGGTAGGGGTGCTGGGGGTGCTGCAGCACCCCCTGTTGGCAAACTGATGACAATAAAATGATAGCTTATAAATATATCTCTGGTTGTTGTTTCTGTTCCACAAAATTTTGTATGTCATGTTTGGGGTGTGGGATGAAGAGAGGGATATTTTTAGTGATTATTTAATTAAAAATTATTTAATTTATCTTCAGTGTGTAGTATTAGCCAATCAGGTGTCTTGACGCGAATCACGCGATTACGATTCAGCCTACACAGCACAAAAAAACCTAGTCTAAAAAACTGCTGCTAGTGATATACCGCTAGTCTATATCAATATCAGCGCTATAGCAATATAATTAGTTAGCTCATGGCAGAGTTTATCAGCCGAACTCCAGAGCGCAAATCTACCTTTGGTGTACCAAAATCATCGTAAGGTAGAGTGTGTCTTAGATCTCTGCGTCTTTTTCCTGCCGCCGTGCAGGCCCAGATGGTAGCCATATGATTGTGATTAGGATGCGTATTATAAAGAAACAAACCTTTTACTATCATGTCCATTGATTTTGATTAATATGCGCGAGGGAGAGAGAGCAAGACAGCGCTTGTGTTGTGTGAAGACGTGAGAGTGCGCGTGCGCGGCCGGGGCTCTCTCTCTCTCTCTCTCTCTCTCTCTCTCTCTCTCTCTCTCTCTCTCTCTCTCGCGCCCTGTCAAAGCAACACTCACCGATTAAAAAAGGCTTTGTTTGGAGGCCGCCAAAAAGCGGACGATCCGACGGGTTTTACAACCCGAAACAAAAAAAACAGACCGGCCTCTATTTGAGACCGGCCTTTATTTACCCAAACCTGTCGCCACACCACCAGGCCTGTAAAAGAGACAGGCGTCTATTTGGGACTCGGCTATTAATTTTAAGTTTTACAGTATAAAGATCGTTGCCGTGCTTGCATCAATGCAAATGGGAAAAAAAGGTTTTGAGGTAGAGTAGTAATAATTCGTTGCATTGATATAGCGCTTTTCTAGGTACTAGTAATTAATAGATCTGTTTAGAAGTGGACGTTTCCTATAACCACTTTCCTGTAATTGCTTGGTCGACACCCCCTCTCCCCCACCCCCCCTAACAAAGCACCCCGCACCCCCTGTCGAAAATTACTTCCCACGTCTCTGAATTACGGTGTACGTTTCTGTAGTGTACCTCCATGTAGGTATAAGGTAATAAAGGGGTAACAAGCTATGCAAGCAAATTATAATGTAATTATTTTAACAGGTAGGCCTACCTATTAATATATTCCAGGCAAAAATTGTACGTCTGTTGTATATAAAAGTTATCATCACATTTCTGGCAAAATATGTTCTTGTGTAATTTTACATTTAATTTTGTCATCTGTGGATTGATTTAACATTAATTAATCTAGTAAGAAAAGCCAACAAATTCATTTTTTATCATACTGTGCTTACATACAGCCATACACGTTTCATTTTCAACCCACAGATGTCAAAATTACCCTGTACAATTGCACAAGAACATATTTTGCCAGAAATGTGATGATAACTTTTATATAGAACAGACGTAAAATTTTTGCCTGGAATATATTAACATAATAGATACCTGTTAGTTTTAAAATAATTACATTATATATAATTTGCTTGTATATTGTTACCCCTTTATTAGCCTACCCAAAACTGAACATATTGTTCCCTGATAGGCTACCTACACGGAGGTACACTATAATTACAGAAATACACCGTAATTTCGATTTACTTACGCAGTTATTTACAGGCTGTATATCTGCTTGTTACCCCTTTATTACCCAAAACTTAACATATTGTTCTCTTATACCTACACGGAAGTACGCTATAATTACAGAAACGTACACCGTCATTTCGGTGTACTTACGCAGTTGTTTGCGGGTCGCAAAATAAAGTGTTACCGGGGTTGGTAACGCTTTCTTTTACGACCCGCAAACAACTGCGTAAGTAAACCGAAATTACGGTGTACGTTTCTGTAATTGTAGCGTACTTCCGTGTAGGTATAGCGGAACAATATGTTAACTTTGGGGTAATAAAGGGGTAACAAGCTGTATAGTATACAACCTGCAAATAACTTCGTAAGTAAACTGAAATTACGGCATGGACGCGGGGTAGGGGTGCTGGGGGTGCTGCAGCACCCCCTGTTGGCAAACTGATGACAATAAAATGATAGCTTATAAATATATCTCTGGTTGTTGTTTCTGTTCCACAAAATTTTGTATGTCATGTTTGGGGTGTGGGATGAAGAGAGGGATATTTTTAGTGATTATTTAATTAAAAATTATTTAATTTATCTTCTGTGTGTAGTATTAGCCAATCAGGTGTCTTGACGCGAATCACGCGATTACGATTCAGCCTACACAGCACAAAAAAACCTAGTCTAAAAAACTGCTGCTAGTGATATACCGCTAGTCTATATCAATATCAGCGCTATAGCAATATAATTAGTTAGCTCATGGCAGAGTTTATCAGCCGAACTCCAGAGCGCAAATCTACCTTTGGTGTACCAAAATCATCGTAAGGTAGAGTGTGTCTTAGATCTCTGCGTCTTTTTCCTGCCGCCGTGCAGGCCCAGATGGTAGCCATATGATTGTGATTAGGATGCGTATTATAAAGAAACAAACCTTTTACTATCATGTCCATTGATTTTGATTAATATGCGCGAGGGAGAGAGAGCAAGACAGCGCTTGTGTTGTGTGAAGACGTGAGAGTGCGCGTGCGCGGCCGGGGCTCTCTCTCTCTCTCTCTCTCTCTCTCTCTCTCTCTCTCTCTCTCTCTCTCTCTCTCTCTCCCCTCTCTCTCGCGCCCTGTCAAAGCAACACTCACCGATTAAAAAAGGCTTTGTTTGGAGGCCGCCAAAAAGCGGACGATCCGACGGGTTTTACAACCCGAAACAAAAAAAACAGACCGGCCTCTATTTGAGACCGGCCTTTATTTACCCAAACCTGTCGCCACACCACCAGGCCTGTAAAAGAGACAGGCGTCTATTTGGGACTCGGCTATTAATTTTAAGTTTTACAGTATAAAGATCGTTGCCGTGCTTGCATCAATGCAAATGGGAAAAAAAGGTTTTGAGGTAGAGTAGTAATAATTCGTTGCATTGATATAGCGCTTTTCTAGGTACTAGTAATTAATAGATCTGTTTAGAAGTGGACGTTTCCTATAACCACTTTCCTGTAATTGCTTGGTCGACACCCCCTCTCCCCCACCCCCCCTAACAAAGCACCCCGCACCCCCTGTCGAAAATTACTTCCCACGTCTCTGAATTACGGTGTACGTTTCTGTAGTGTACCTCCATGTAGGTATAAGGTAATAAAGGGGTAACAAGCTATGCAAGCAAATTATAATGTAATTATTTTAACAGGTAGGCCTACCTATTAATATATTCCAGGCAAAAATTGTACGTCTGTTGTATATAAAAGTTATCATCACATTTCTGGCAAAATATGTTCTTGTGTAATTTTACATTTAATTTTGTCATCTGTGGATTGATTTAACATTAATTAATCTAGTAAGAAAAGCCAACAAATTCATTTTTTATCATACTGTGCTTACATACAGCCATACACGTTTCATTTTCAACCCACAGATGTCAAAATTACCCTGTACAATTGCACAAGAACATATTTTGCCAGAAATGTGATGATAACTTTTATATAGAACAGACGTAAAATTTTTGCCTGGAATATATTAACATAATAGATACCTGTTAGTTTTAAAATAATTACATTATATATAATTTGCTTGTATATTGTTACCCCTTTATTAGCCTACCCAAAACTGAACATATTGTTCCCTGATAGGCTACCTACACGGAGGTACACTATAATTACAGAAATACACCGTAATTTCGATTTACTTACGCAGTTATTTACAAGTTGTATATCTGCTTGTTACCCCTTTATTACCCAAAACTTAACATATTGTTCTCTTATACCTACACGGAACTACGCTATAATTACAGAAACGTACACCGTCATTTCGGTGTACTTACGCAGTTGTTTGCGGGTCGCAAAATAAAGTGTTACCAAGGGGTTTATTGAACACTGAGAATGCGTTGGTCTGTGTGAGGTGTGTGTGTGTGGTTTTACAATAGAACATAATTAAAGAAATAATCATCATAACATGACTTGACTGTTATATCAAAATAAATCACACTATATACATCACATTGCATTACACTATATAATCGTATACTATACATAACTTAACTTTCCATGGACCAATACAACGCAATTTGGCGCTGTCATTGCAAACATAATCGGCACGTTGAAACCGAAAGTGTCCATATGAACATCACACAGCACACTATACAGTACTCCCATATGAACCTAACAAAGAATTATGTATTTATCATAGTAACATAAATAAACAGGTATGGAAAAGGCTGAAGATATCCTCAATTGCGGTATTATATTGTGAATATAGCTCGTGAATACACCGAACGCGCGAGCTTAGTTCTCACACTGTTCATTCTGACTAACTAGCGGCCAAATACAGATTGCCATTGAAAATAAATAATATGATTCAAACAAGGATTGTCTGCTGATCAAAATGGGTACTCACGATCAGTAATAGACGCACACTATAGCACACAGAATAAGGGTTATTTCTCCCGGTCCCGTGCAACAAGTCTCTCTCCTCTCTCTCTCTCTCTCTCTCTCTCTCTCTCTCTCTCTCTCTCCTCCTCTCTCTCCTCTCTCTCTCTCTCTCTCTCTCTCCTCTCGCTTCATTCGGCTACGTCAGGGCGATGATTGACAGGTGCACTCAGATTCGCCTTTCCAACATATCGTGTACCTATAAAGTACTTACATATAAGTATAAGGGAACAACATGTAAAGTTTGGGGAATAAAGGGGTAACAACCAGGGGAATTAAAAAATATAATTATAAGTATTATAGAACTACTTATTCTACGATTATGATACAACAATCTTACATTTGTGTATAATACATATTGTGTATAGGCTTTTTTAAAAATTATAGGGTAGGCTACATATCTATGCATTTACATAGTAATCTTTTTAACAAAAGTGCACTGACAACTAAAACTATTGTAACTTTTGCTTAAATATTGGGGAAAGATAGGCTACTCTTGTTTCATGTAGTTACAGGGTAAGTAGAATAAAAAAAAAAATACACAATCTTATATATCATTGACTCGGAAACCTTTATTTGAAAAACAACTTAATTCAGAACACTTAAAATGCAGGCTCATGTGTTCCTAAAGCCTGGAGCATCAAACAGCACACACTGCAATAACTGTAGTAATCCATACGACCCCAATGGATGGATCAATGTCTTTTGAAGGAAACGATAAGTGTTTGTAAGAAAAATTATAATATTTTACACTTTTTAAACTCGCTTCAGACCAACTGTAATAAGTTGTTTTTCAAATAAAGGTTTCTTCTTTCTTCTTTCGACACTTTTGACATCTCTGCTCCTTCCAACCATTGATCATCATCTTTCATGCTTTTATCAGTGAATTGAGAAATTCCATCCAACTCATACTGAGCCTTCCTCTGCTGCTTGTACATCTGTCTGAGTCCCATTCTCACTATAACCACATCTTCAACTTCATGACTCTGACAACAGCAGAACTTCATCTAGCTTGCTCACCATCATCGCTTTCACTCGAGGCACTTCAATCGTCAGGCAAAAAAAAAAAAGCATTTTTTCCGCTCACTCTAACCAACACGCTCCACTCTTCCAATCACACTCGCACATGCGCAGAGAGAGAGAGAGATACGGAAAAGAAAGAGAGCAAGAGAATAAAAGACACAGAGCAACAGTAATCTTCTTTTATCCCTTCCATGAACATGTGACTGAAACCCAAATGTACATTTAACCCTTGTGCGGCCTTATGGACATTTTTCACTTTTTTTGTGTGATCATGTCATCTGTGTTAATGACAACTGCATACATTTTGGCACAGGTGTGGATTTTTACCATTTAACCACCATTTCCTGTAATAAATCTATTTTACACTAGTAACACAAAATAATTACAGTCAGGAGCTTAAGAACAAAAATCTCCATTGAAACCCATTAAAACTGCATTTAACTATGATGCAATCTCTGTTAAGAGGCTTTCATTCTGTTGGCGAAGCTTCACAATGTTCATTTTAACTATTTCTTTACCAGATGTTGCCATTTTCTCAGGTTTGGCCTATAAAGCAAATCCTCACTTTATTCCTGTTTTCTGCTTCTGCATATTATAGAGACAGCTGGATGAATTATGCAGCGATAAGTGTGTGTGTGTGTTGTGTGTGTGTGTGTGTGTGTGTGTGTGTGTGTGTGTGTGTGTGTGTGTGTGTGTGTGTGTGTGTGTGTGTGTGTGTGTGTCTGTTAATGTAACATTGCAGCAGACACAAGGGGATCCATTCGCAGCATTTATTAGAGTAGTCAAACAGGCAGGGATCAAAAACAGCAAACAGAGCAACGGAGACAAAGCAGAGACAAACCAGATTACAAGCAAATGGTCGAGGCAGGCAGAGAGAATCAGAGATCAGTAAAACAGTCCAGGGTCAGGGCAGGCAGAGAAGGGTCAGCAACGATAAACAATTCACAGGTCTCACACACAGGAATCAAACTCGGGAGGATAACGCTCAGAAATGATGGCCGGGGCAGATCAAGACTTCGCACTGAATGAGTGTGTGAATGAGGCTTATATGGTTGTGTGTGAATGAGGTGCAGGTGTGAGTGTAATCAGCGCAGTGCAGGTGTATGGTGTTTGGTGTAATCAGTCCAGGGAGGAGCATAATGGGAAATGTGGAGTGCATGGCTAATCGTGACAGAGCCCCCCCTTTAAGAGCGGATTCCAGACGCTCAAAGAAAAAAAAACACAAAAGTTTAGGAGGGTGGTGAAGCGGAGGTGGTCTTGGGGGAGGGATGGAGGGCCAGGTCCGTGCAGGGGAATGGCATAAGGGCATGCAATGGTCCCATCGTGGAACATGGGCGGACCTGGGTCGTGGAGCGTGGGCGGAGCCGGCTGTGCAGGCGACCAGGGCGGACCAGGCAGTTCAGGTGGCCAGGGTGGCCAGGGTGGACCAGGCAGTTCAGGTGGCCAGGGTGGCCAGGGTGGCCAGGGTGGACCAGAAAGTTCAGGTGGCCAGGGTGGACCAGGCAGTTCAGGTGGCCAGGGTGGACCAGGCAGTTCAGGTGGCCAGGGTGGACCAGGCAGTTCAGGTGGCCAGGGTGGACGAGGCAGTTCAGGAGACAATGGTGGACCAGGCAGTTCAGGTGGCCAGGGTGGACCAGGCAGTTCAGGTGGCCATGGTGGACCAGGCAGTTCAGGTGGCCAGGGTGGACGAGGCAGTTCAGGAGACCATGGTGGACCAGGCAGTTCAGGTGGCCAGGGTGGACCAGGCAGTTCAGGTGGCCATGGTGGACCAGGCAGTTCAGGTGGCCATGGTGGACCAGGCAGTTCAGGTGGCCAGGGTGGACCAGGCAGTTCAGGTGGCCAGGGTGGACCAGGCAGTTTAGGTGGCCAGGGTGGAGCAGGCAGTTCAGGTCGCCAGAGTGGACCAGGCAGTCCAGGTGGCCAGGGTGGACGAGGCAGTTCAGGAGACAATGGTGGACCAGGCAGTTCAGGTGGCCAGGGTGGATCAAGCAGTTCAGGTGGCCATGGTGGACCAGGCAGTTCAGGTGGCCAGGGTGGACGAGGCAGTTCAGGAGACCATGGTGGACCAGGCAGTTCAGGTGACCAGGGTGGACCAGGCAGTTCAGGTGGCCATGGTGGACCAGGCAGTTCAGGTGGCCAGGGTGGACCAGGCAGTTCAGGTGGCCAAGGTGGACCAGGCAGTTCAGGTGGCCAGGGTGGAGCAGGCAGTTCAGGTGTCCAGGGTGGACCAGGCAGTCCAGGTGGCCAGGGTGGACGAGGCAGTTCAGGAGACAATGGTGGACCAGGCAGTTCAGGTGGCCAGGGTGGATCAGGCAGTTCAGGTGGCCATGGTGGACCAGGCAGTTCAGGTGGCCATGGTGGACCAGGCAGTTCAGGTGGCAGTTCAGGTGGCCAGGGTAGACCAGGCAGTCCAGGTGGCAGGGTGGACGAGGCAGTTCAGGAGACAATGGTGGACCAGGCAGTTCAGGTGGCCAGGGTGGATCAGGCAGTTCAGGTGGCCATGGTGGACCAGGCAGTTCAGGTGTCAGGGTGGACGAGGCAGTTCAGGAGACCATGGTGGACCAGGCAGTTCAGGTGGCCAGGGTGGACCAGGCAGTTCAGGTGGCAATGGTGGACCAGGCAGTTCAGGTGGCCAGGTGGACCAGGCAGTTCAGGTGGCCAGGGTGGACCAGGCAGTTCAGGTGGCCATGGGTGGACCAGGCAGTTCAGGTGGCCAGGGTGGACCAGGCAGTTCAGGTGGCCAGGGTGGACCAGGCAGTTCAGGTGGCCAGAGTGGACCAGGCAGTTCATTGGCCAGGGTGGACGAGGCAGTTCAGGAGACTATGGTGGACCAGGCAGTTCAGGTGGCCAGGGTGGACCAGGCAGTTCAGGTGGCCAGGGTGGACCAGGCAGTTCAGGTGGCCATGGTGGACCAGGCAGTTCAGGTGGCCAGGGTGGACCAGGCAGTTCAGGTGGCCAGGGTGGACCAGGCAGTTCAGGTGGCCAGAGTGGACCAGGCAGTTCATTGGCCAGGGTGGACGAGGCAGTTCAGGAGACTAGGTGGACCAGGCAGTTCAGGTGGCCAGGGTGGACCAGGCAGTTCAGGTGGCCAGGTGGACCAGGCAGTTCAGGTGGCCATGGTGGACCAGGCAGTTCAGGTGGCCAGGGTGGACCAGGCAGTTCAGGTGGCCAGGTGGACCGAGGCAGTTCAGGAGACAATGGTGGACCAGGCAGTTCAGGTGGCCAGGGTGGATCAGGCAGTTCAGGTGGCCATGGTGGACCAGGCAGTTCAGGTGGCCATGGTGGACCAGGCAGTTCAGGTGGCAGTTCAGGTGGCCAGGGTAGACCAGGCAGTCCAGGTGGCAGGGTGGACGAGGCAGTTCAGGAGACAATGGTGGACAGGCAGTTCAGGTGGCCAGGGTGGATCAGGCAGTTCAGGTGGCCATGGTGGACCAGGCAGTTCAGGTGTCAGGGTGGACGAGGCAGTTCAGGAGACCATGGTGGACCAGGCAGTTCAGGTGGCCAGGGTGGACCAGGCAGTTCAGGTGGCAATGGTGGACCAGGCAGTTCAGGTGGCCAGGGTGGACCAGGCAGTTCAGGTGGCCAGGGTGGACCAGGCAGTTCAGGTGGCCATGGTGGACCAGGCAGTTCAGGTGGCCAGGGTGGACCAGGCAGTTCAGGTGGCCAGGGTGGACCAGGCAGTTCAGGTGGCCAGAGTGGACCAGGCAGTTCATTGGCCAGGGTGGACGAGGCAGTTCAGGAGACTATGGTGGACCAGGCAGTTCAGGTGGCCAGGGTGGACCAGGCAGTTTAGGTGGCCAGGGTGGACCAGGCAGTTCAGGTGGCCAGGGTGGACAGGCAGTTCAGGTGGCCAGGGTGGCCAGGCAGTTCAGGTGGCCAGGGTGGACCAGGCAGTTTAAGAGACCAGGGTGGACCAGGCAGTTCAGGTGGCCAGGGTGGACCAGGCAGTTCAGGTAGCCAGGGTGGACGAGGCAGTTCAGGAGACCATGGTGGACCAGGCAGTTCAGGTGGCGAGGGTGGACCAGGCAGTTCAGGTGGCCATGGTGGACCAGGCAGTTCAGGTGGCCATGGTGGACCAGGCAGTTCAGGTGGCTAGGGTGGACCAGGCAGTTCAGGTGGCCAGGGTGGACCAGGCAGTTCAGGTGGCCAGGGAGGACCATGCAGTTCAGGTGGCCAGGGTGGACCAGGCAGTTCAGGTGGCCAGGGTGGACCAGGCAGTTCAGGAGACCATTGTGGACCAGGCAGTTCAGGTGGCCAGGGTGGACCAGGCAGTTCAGGTGGCCATGGTGGACCAGGCAGTTCAGGTGGCCAGGGTGGACCAGGCAGTTCAGGAGACCATGGTGGACCAGGCAGTTCAGGTGGCGAGGGTGGACCAGGCAGTTCAGGTGGCCATGGTGGACCAGGCAGTTCAGGTGGCCATGGTGGACCAGGCAGTTCAGGTGGCTAGGGTGGACCAGGCAGTTCAGGTAGCCAGGGTGGACGAGGCAGTTCAGGAGACCATGGTGGACCAGGCAGTTCAGGTGGCCAGGGTGGACCAGGCAGTTCAGGTGGCCATGTTGGACCAGGCAGTTCAGGTGGCCAGGGTGGACGAGGCAGTTCAGGAGACCATGGTGGACCAGGCAGTTCAGGTGGCCAGGGTGGACCAGGCAGTTCAGGTGGCCAGGGTGTGCCAGGGTGTGCCAGGCAGTTCAGGTGGCCAGGATGGACCAGAAAGTTCAGGTGGCTAGGGTGGACCATGCAGTTCAGGTGGCCAGGGTGGACCAGGCAGTTCAGGTGGCCAGGGTGGACCAGGCAGATCAGGTGGCCAGGGTGGACCAGGCAGTTCAGGTGGCCAGGGTGGACGAGGCAGTTCAGGAGACCATGGTGGACCAGGCAGTTCAGGTGGCCAGGGTGGACCAGGCAGTTCAGGTGGCCATGGTGGACCAGGCAGTTCAGGTGGCCAGGGTGGACGAGGCAGTTCAGGAGACCATGGTGGACCAGGCAGTTCAGGTGGTGAGGGTGGACCAGGCAGTTCAGGTGGCCATGGTGGACCAGGCAGTTCAGGTGGCCATGGTGGACCAGGCAGTTCAGGTGGCTAGGGTGGACCAGGCAGTTCAGGTGGCCAGGGTGGACCAGGCAGTTCAGGTGGCCAGGGTGGACCAGGCAGTTCAGGTGGCCATGGTGGACCAGGCAGTTCAGGTGGCCAGGGTGGACAGGCAGTTCAGGAGACCATGGTGGACCAGGCAGTTCAGGTGGCCGATGGGTGGACCAGGCAGTTCAGGTGCAGGGTGGACCAGGCAGTTCAGTGGCCAGGACCAGGCAGTTCAGGTGGCCAGGGTGGACCATGCAGTTCAGGTGGCCAGGTGACCAGCATTCAGTGCCAGGGGACCAGGCAGTTCAGGAGACCATTGTGGACCAGGCAGTTCAGGTGGCCAAGGTGGACCAGGCAGTTCAGGTGGCCATGGTGGACCAGGCAGTTCAGGTGGCCAGGGTGGACGAGGCAGTTCAGGAGACCATGGTGGACCAGGCAGTTCAGGTGGCGAGGGTGGACCAGGCAGTTCAGGTGGCCATGGTGGACCAGGCAGTTCAGGTGGCCATGGTGGACCAGGCAGTTCAGGTGGCTAGGGTGGACCAGGCAGTTCAGGTGCCCAGGGATGTGAATGTGCTCCACATGTGTTTAATTAGGTTTAATGATTTGAACGTCCTCCCGAACTTTGTTAATAAAACATCATTTATTATTCTCAATAACATCCACTTTTCTGCAGTAAATTCCCTTCACACGCATATAGTCCACCAGTGAGACGTCAACACACACATAATGCAAACACTTAAATTGACGCAGATCTGCAATAATTAACAATACAAATATAGGGTAACGCTTTAGATTACAGCCCGGAACTGCGTAATTAAAGCGATTTTACAGTGTAACCGTCGGTAATTAGTGTTTAGTATTTAAACTAGGATTGTGTTCTTAGGTGGTTCTAATGTCTCCTTCCTCTTGGTGTGTCGATCAAAACACAGGAATGGATCAGGACAGTCTGATTCAATCAAAGGGGTTGGTAACGCTTTATTTTACGACCCGCAAACAACTGCGTAAGTAAACCGAAATTACGGTGTACGTTTCTGTAATTATAGCGTACTTCCGTGTAGGTATAGCGGAACAATATGTTAACTTTGGGGTAATAAAGGGGTAACAAGCTGTATAGTATACAACCTGCAAATAACTTCGTAAGTAAACTGAAATTACGGCATGGACGCGGGGTAGGGGTGCTGGGGGTGCTGCAGCACCCCCTGTTGGCAAACTGATGACAATAAAATGATAGCTTATAAATATATCTCTGCTTGTTGTTTCTGTTCCACAAAATTTTGTATGTCATGTTTGGGGTGTGGGATGAAGAGAGGGATATTTTTAGTGATTATTTAATTAAAAATTATTTAATTTATCTTCAGTGTGTAGTATTAGCCAATCAGGTGTCTTGACGCGAATCACGCGATTACGATTCAGCCTACACAGCACAAAAAAACCTAGTCTAAAAAACTGCTGCTAGTTATATACCGCTAGTCTATATCAATATCAGCGCTATAGCAATATAATTAGTTAGCTCATGGCAGAGTTTATCAGCCGAACTCCAGAGCGCAAATCTACCTTTGGTGTACCAAAATCATCGTAAGGTAGAGTGTGTCTTACATCTCTGCGTCTTTTTCCTGCCGCCGTGCAGGCCCAGATGGTAGCCATATGATTGTGATTAGGATGCGTATTATAAAGAAACAAACCTTTTACTATCATGTCCATTGATTTTGATTAATATGCGCGAGGGAGAGAGAGCAAGACAGCGCTTGTGTTGTGTGAAGACGTGAGAGTGCGCGTGCGCGGCCGGGGCTCTCTCTCTCTCTCTCTCTCTCTCTCTCTCTCTCTCTCTCTCTCTCTCTCTCTCTCTCTCTCTCCTCTCTCCTCTCTCTCTCTCGTGCCCTGTCAAAGCAACACTCACCGATTAAAAAAGGCTTTGTTTGGAGGCCGCCAAAAAGCGGACGATCCGACGGGTTTTACAACCCGAAACAAAAAAAACAGACCCGCCTCTATTTGAGACCGGCCTTTATTTACCCAAACCTGTCGCCACACCACCAGGCCTGTAAAAGAGACAGGCGTCTATTTGGGACTCGGCAATTAATTTTAAGTTTTACAGTATAAAGATCGTTGCCGTGCTTGCATCAATGCAAATGGGAAAAAAAGGTTTTGAGGTAGAGTAGTAATAATTCGTTGCATTGATATAGCCTTTTCTAGGTACTAGTAATTAATAGATCTGTTTAGAAGTGGATGTTTCCTATAACCACTTTCCTGTAATTGCTTGGTCGACACCCCCCTCTCCCCCACCCCCCCTAACAAAGCACCCCGCACCCCCTGTCGAAAATTACTTCCCACGTCTCTGAATTACGGTGTACGTTTCTGTAGTGTACCTCCATGTAGGTATAAGGTAATAAAGGGGTAACAAGCTATGCAAGCAAATTATAATGTAATTATTTTAACAGGTAGGCCTACCTATTAATATATTCCAGGCAAAAATTGTACGTCTGTTGTATATAAAAGTTATCATCACATTTCTGGCAAAATATGTTCTTGTGTAATTTTACATTTAATTTTGGCATCTGTGGATTGATTTAACATTAATTAATCTAGTAAGAAAAGCCAACAAATTCATTTTTTTATCATACTGTGCTTACATACAGCCATACACGTTTCATTTTCAACCCACAGATGTCAAAATTACCCTGTACAATTGCACAAGAACATATTTTGCCAGAAATGTGATGATAACTTTTATATAGAACAGACGTAAAATTTTTGCCTGGAATATATTAACATAATAGATACCTGTTAGTTTTAAAATAATTACATTATATATAATTTGCTTGTATATTGTTACCCCTTTATTAGCCTACCCAAAACTGAACATATTGTTCCCTAATAGGCTACCTACACGGAGGTACACTATAATTACAGAAACATACACCGTAATTTCGATTTACTTACGCAGTTATTTACAGGTTGTATATCTGCTTGTTACCCCTTTATTACCCAAAACTTAACATATTGTTCCCTTATACCTACACGGAAGTACGCTATAATTACAGAAACGTACACCGTCATTTCGGTGTACTTACGCAGTTGTTTGCGGGTCGTAAAATAAAGTGTTACCAAGGGGTTTATTGAACACTGAGAATGCGTTGGTCTGTGTGAGGTGTGTGTGTGGTTTTACAATAGAACATAATTAAAGAAATAATCATCATAACATGACTTGACTGTTATATCAAAATAAATCACACTATACATCACATTGCATTACACTATATAATCGTATACTATACATAACTTAACTTTCCATGGACCAATACAACGCAATTTGGCGCTGTCATTGCAAACATAATCGGCACGTTGAAACCGAAAGTGTCCATATGAACATCACACAGCACACTATACAGTACTCCCATTATATGACCCTAACAAAGAATTATGTATTTATGGCATCTGTGTACATAAATAAACCGGTATGGAAAAGGCTGAAGATATCCTCAATTGCGGTATTATATTGTGAATATAGCTCGTGAATACACCGAACGCGCGAGCTTAGTTCTCACACTGTTCATTCTGACTAACTAGCGGCCAAATACAGATTGCCATTGAAAATAAATAATATGATTAAAACAAGGATTGTCTGCTGATCAAACGGGTACTCACAATCAGTAATATACGCACACTATAGCACACAGAATAAGGTTTATTTCCCCGGTCCCGGAGATGGTCCTCACTGCAGAACATGAAATCCACAGGGAGGAGTCGGATCTAGATTCAACTCCTCCCACCTTACATACCTAAACCTACCCAGCTCCACCCCCTTATCCCTAAACCCACCCCTAAACCTACCCAGCTCCACCCCCTGATCCCTAAACCCACCCCTAAACCTACCCAACCCCACTCCTTAATCTGGATCCGACTCCGCCCCCCGGATCTCGTGTACTGCAATGAGGTGCTACTGGAGACCCGTGCAACTTAAAGGGTCATGAAAACCCCCTCTTTCAGCTCAAGTCTAGCTCACAATCTTTTTGAAAAATGCAACTTAAATGGGCGTGGACGGCTGTGAGAAGAAGGGTGGGAGTGGGTGTGGTATCCAATCACTGTCATCATCAGTGTCCCATGCATATCGACTGTCACTAAAAAGCAGTGGTAAAACGCATAGGTAAAACGTGAGGAAATGCTAGATTTTTTTTATAGCTGGCAAAGTTAAAGTCTTATGAAATACACTGACACTTTATTATTGTCCTTTCAAAAGTAACTGAATGCCCTGCTACATATATTAGCCTACAGTAATCGTAATTCTATTTAAAACATATTAATGTAGGCTACATGTATAATTATAATGTCATTATAAAATATATAGTTGTTTATATAGACACTATAAATGCATATATTTGAAAATTATAAATTTTCCGCTTAAAAAAAAAACGTTCCGTGCAATGCCTAGATCTACGCTTACATATAAGTATAAGGGAACAACATAAGTTTGGGGAATAAAGGGGTAACAACCAGGGGAATTAAAAAAAAAAAAATACTGTAAGTAACTACTTATTCTACTATATGATACAACAATCTTATATTTGTGTATAATACATATTGTGTATAGACTTTTTTTAAATTATAGGGTACATATCTATGCATTTATACAGTAATCTTTTTTTAACAAAAGTGCACTGTCAACTAAAACTATTGTAACTTTTGCTTAAATATTGGGGAAAGATACTCTTGTTTCATGTAGTTACAGGGTAAGTAGAATAAAAATAAATACACAATCTTATATCATTGACTCGGAAACCTTTATTTGAAAAACAACTTAATTCAGAACAGTTCAAATGCAGGCTCATGTGTTCCTAAAACCTGGAGCATCAAACAGCACACACTGCAATAACTGTAGTAATCCATACGACCCCAATGGATGGATCAATGTCTTCTGAAGGAAACGATAAGTGTTTGTAAGAAAAATTATAATATTTTACACTTTTTAAACTCGCTTCAGACCAACTGTAATAAGTTGTTTTTCAAATAAAGGTTTCTTCTTTCGACACTTTTGACACTTTCGTTCTGCTCCTTCCAACCATTGATCATCATCTTTCATGCTTTTATCGGTGAATTGAGAAATTCCATCCAACTCATACTGAGCCTTCCTCTGCTGCTTGTACATCTGTCTGAGTCCCATTCTCACTATAACCACATCTTCAACTTCATGACTCTGACAACAGCAGAACTTCATCTAGCTTGCTCACCATCATCGCTTTCACTCGAGGCACTTCAATCGTCAGGCAAAAAAACAGCATTTTTTCCACTCACTCTAACCAACACGCTCCACTCTTCCAATCACACTCGCACATGCGCAGAGAGAGAGAGAGATACGGAAAAGAAAAAGAGCGAGAGAATAAAAGACACAGAGCAACAGTTACAATCTTCTTTTATCCCTTCCATGAACATGTGACTGAAACCCAAATGTACATTTAACCCTTGTGCGGCCTTATGGACATTTTTCACTTTTTTGTGTGATCATGTCATCTGTGTTAATGACAACTGCATACATTTTGGCACAGGTGTGGATTTTTACCATTTAACCACCATTTCCTGTAATAAATCTATCTTACACTAGTAACACAAAATAATTACAGTCAGGAGCTTAAGAACAAAAATCTCCATTGAAACCCATTAAAACTGCATTTAACTATAAAATGATGCAATATCTGTTAACAGGCTTTCATTCTGTTGGCAAAGCTTCAAAATGTTCATTGTAACTATTTCTTTATCAGATGTTGCCATTTTCTCAGGTTTGGCCTATAAAGCAAATCCTCACTTTATTCCTGTTTTCTGCTTCTGCATATTATAGAGACAGCTGGATGAATTATGCAGCGTAAGTGTGAATGTGTGTGTGTGTGTGTGTGTGTGTGTGTGTGTGTGTGTGTGTGTGTGTGTGTGTGTGTGTGTGTGTGTGTGTGTGTGTGTGTGTGTGTGTTAATGTAACATTGCAGCAGACACAAGGGGATCCATGCGCAGCATTTATTAGAGTAGTCAAACAGGCAGGGATCAAAAACAGCAAACAGAGCAACGGAGACAAGGCAGAGACAAACCAGATTACAGTCCAGGGTCAGGGCAGGCAGAGAAGGGTCAGCAACGACAAACAATCCACAGGTCTCACACACAGGAATCAAACTCGGGAGGATAACGCTCAGAAATGATGGCCGGGGCAGATCAAGACTTTGCACTGAATGACTGTGTGAATGAGGCTTATATGGGTGTGTGTGAATGAGGTGCAGGTGTGAGTGTATTCAGCGCAGTGCAGGTGTATGGTGTTTCGTGTAATCAGTCCAGGGAGGTGCATAATGGGAAATGTAGTCCAAGTTAACCCAGGGAGTGCATGGCTAATCGTGACAGATTTAGAGCGAATCCCCCCCCCCCCCCCCCCCCCCCCCCTTAAGAGCGAATTCCAGACGCTCAAAGAAAATAAAACACAAAAGTTCAGGAGGGTGGTGAAGCGGAAGTGGTCTTGGGGGAGGGATGGAGGGCCAGGTCCGTGCAGGGGAATGGGATAAGGGCATGCAATGGTCCCATCGTGGAACATGGGCGGACCTGGGTCGTGGAGCATGGGTGGAGCCGGCTGTGCAGGCGACCAGGGTGGACCAGGCAGTTCAGGTGGCCAAGGTGGCCAGGGTGGACCAGGCAGTTCAGGTGGCCAGGGTGGACGAGGCAGTTCAGGTGGCCAGGGTGGACCAGGCAGTTCAGGTGGCCAGGGTGGACGAGGCAGTTCAGGTGGCCAGGGTGGACCAGGCAGTAAAGGTGGTCAGGGTGGACCAGGCAGTTCAGGTGGCCAGGGTGGACCAGGCAGTTCAGGTGGCGAGGGTGGACCAGGCAGTAAAGGTGGCCAGGGTGGACCAGGCAGTAAAGGTGGCCAGGGTGGACCAGGCAGTAAAGGTGGCCAGGGTGAACCAGGGAGTTCAGGTGGCCAGGGTGGACCAGGCAGTTCAGGTGGCCATGGTGGACCAGGAAGTTCAGGTGGCCAGGGTGGCCAGGGTGGGCCAGGCAGTTCAGGTGGCCAGGGTGGACCAGGCAGTTCAGGTGGCCAGGGTGGACCAGGCAGTAAAGGTGGCCAGGGTGGACCAGGCAGTTCAGGTGGCCAGGGTGGACCAGGCAGTTCAGGTGGCGAGGGTGGACCAGGCAGTAAAGGTGGCCAGGTGGACCAGGCAGTAAAGGTGGCCAGGGTGGACCAGGCAGTAAAGGTGGCCAGGGTGAACCAGGGAGTTCAGGTGGCCAGGGTGGACCAGGCAGTTCAGGTGGCCATGGTGGACCAGGAAGTTCAGGTGGCCAGGGTGGCCAGGGTGGCCAGGGTGGGCCAGGCAGTTCAGGTGGCCAGGGTGGACCAGGCAGTTCAGGTGGCCAGGGTGGACCAGGCAGTAAAGGTGGCCAGGGTGGACCAGGCAGTTCAGGTGGCCAGGGTGGACCAGGCAGTTCAGGTGGCCAGGGTGAACCAGGGAGTTCAGGTGGCCAGGGTGGACCAGGAAGTTCAGGTGGCCAGGGTGGACCAGGCAGTTCAGGTGGCCAGGGTGGCGCGGCCTCCATGGTCCCATAGCGGGGCCTAAATTCTGGACAGAAAATAGTTAGTGCCTCAGCAAATTTCTCACCTGATACACTTGGTTAAGGCAGATGGCCCATGGCTCGAGTTATTTCTTTTTCAGTCCACGGTCTGTAGACCAGAATCGAAACTTTCGGTCCAGCCACTTCAATCATTCAGAGTTGAAACTCCTTTTCTTCCTCTTCTTCTCTTATTTGGGACCTCAGTCCAGTTCTCATTGTCACTTCAGTTCTCTGTCTTTTTGACTTATCTGAGTGTTGAGGTGGAGCTGACTTTTTCAGAGGTTTCTCAGCCCCCCTGCTGCTCCTTTGTATTTCTGTTCCGGTGATGAGGCTCTTGGGGAAACATGGCTGTTATCTTCGTCGCCTCCTTGGGCTTGCGCTTGTGGCCTTGGAGGAGAGCAGTCGAGGTCTGGATCCAATTTCAGCGCTTGCAGCTCAGCCACAGGATACAAATAAGGTGGTGGTATTAAAACAGATAAAACAGAAAAAGGGATGAAAGGGTTGATAGGTGTTGGTGCAGTGGGTTTTTTCTCATCATTAGATTTTTTTTTCATTGGGCCCCGCTGCCCTGTGCGCTTATTCCTTTTGCATTATTTTTCTTTCTCTATGCTCTGCCTCCCACAACCAGAGGCAACAAAGAGGCAAAAAACAGGAATTGTGCGTTTCTCTACACACAGCAGCAAGCAGAGAGAGAGAGAGAGGCACATTTCAGATAAAGTGCTTGAACACCGGAATTTGCTTGTGAAAGACAGAAACCTGCACAATAGAATACAGCTGGAGAGCACTAAGGTTATAAGCGAGATTCAGTCATATGTGAAAACTGATGTGTGTTGTTTGGAGTAACGCAGTCATACACAGTCATACCACAGTCTTCAGTTTGCAAACAGGTTCTTCCCCCCCGAGTTCTGATGGGCGGATGTATTTGAGACAATAACAAGATCATTTTGTGGCCTGAGGTGGGATTATGCTTGTATATCTGTGTGTGTGTGTGTGTGTGTGTGTGTGTGTGTGTGTGTGTGTGTGTGTGTGTGTGTGTGTGTGTTATAGTAATCACACAAACATGATTTCACATCTGAGCAGAAAAAAACAATGTTTTTTATTTATTATTTTATGTATGTATTTATAAAAAAAATGCTTCGGGCAGGCATGGTGGAGACGGTCCTTTGGTCGCCAAGGCGGCCATCTTGGCCGGAGGTGAGGGTTCAGTGGAGGCTGACCAAGCGTGAACAGTCTCTGGCTCAGCGGGCATGACATGAAGAATCTCAGGCTCGGTAGACATGAAGTGAAGAAGCTCAGGCTCAGTGTAAAAGTCTATTAAGTGATTTTCCTCCGGACCTTGGACGAGGACAGGAACAGAGGATACATGAGGGGTGATCTCGGCGGGACAAGATTCAGGACAGGTGGTCTCAGCAGGTTGAGACTCAGGTTCGGAGGTCTCGGCTGGACGAGACTCTGGATGGATGGTCCTGGCGGGACGAGACTCTGGATGGATGGTCCTGGCCGGACGAGACTCAGGATCAGAGGTCTCGGCGGGACGAGAGTCTGGATGGATGGTTCTGACCAGACGAGACTCTGGACAGATGGTCTCGGCGGGACGAGACTCTGGATGGATGGTCTTGGCCGGACGAGACTCTGGACGGATGGTCTCGGCGGGACGAGACTCAGGATTGGAGGTCTCGGCGGGACGAGACTCTGGATGGATGGTTCTGGCCAGACGAGACTCTGGACGGATGGTCTTGGCCGGACGAGACTCTGGACGGATGGTCTTGGCCGGACGAGACTCTGGACGGATGGTCTTGGCCGGACGAGACTCTGGACGGATGGTCTCGGCGGAACGAGACTCTGGATGGATGGTTCTGGCCAGACGAGACTCTGGACGGATGGTCTTGGCCGGACGAGACTCTGGACGGATGGTCTTGGCCGGACGAGACTCTGGACGGATGGTCTCGGCGGGACGAGACTCTGGACGGATGGTCCTGGGAGGACGAGACTGGACAGATGGTCTCGGCGGGATGAGACTCTGGATATACGTACATGTATTGATGGCTGTTATCTGTTAAACTCAAACGAGCTGTGTCTGTCAGTCTTGGCCAGGACGCTCTTGTAAAAGAGATTCTTAATCTCAATGTGCTTCTTTTCCTGGTAAAATAAAGGTTATAATAATAATAATAATAATAAATCATGCAAGGACCCATCTTCCTCGAGACAAGCTGATCTGGCATGGCAAGCAGATGATACAGGTTATCAGACAAGTGGAGAAGACTTCAATAGAGTTCCCGCCTACAAGGAAGTTAACGCTTGTCAATGGAGCGGTGCCAGACTCTATGTACAAATGAATTGTACGAGAGTCTGGTGAGACCAGGCTAAATTTGATTGCCCTAATTGTGAAATATTATATTTGCAGGAGAGGTTTGGATCGCTTGACACATGATTTAAACCTGCCTTGCAACTAAGGTGTAGTTATTAATATCTGTAGGCTATGTGATGGTGGTTTTCTCTGACACAGAGACACAAGCTGAAAGAAGCAGGATGTGGTTTTCAACAGCGGCAGCTGAAGGAACAGAAAAAAAAACAGAGATGAACTAACTTCAATACAAACTTTACTTTAGCAATGGTTAAATAAATGTTCAGTGATATCTTCCAACGAATTTTTAATTTTGCCACAATTTTTTCTCTACTGTATATAGTGTGGATATGGCAACTAGTAAATACACTAAGTTTCATCATGATGACATGTGTGGAAAGTTTTAAACCACGTGTGTTTCAAGTGAAACTCAACCTCGTCTCCTCCTCTCCCCATGTGTTACCACGGCTCATTTTTCAACACTTCCTGTAAAAGGTATGAAAGTTCGAATCATACAGAAATGCTTTCACACGAACCAAACCTGTGTTCAGTTTGATCTGGACCGAGACTACCTCTTTTCGTCGGACCAAATTTCATCTGTTTGGTCCGGACCGTGGTCCGGGGAAGGTTTCACACGTGTAATTTTGATTCGGACAAAACTGAAAAGCCTCTAGTGTGGGCACAGATCAAACTGGGCAAGCGCCATTGACACATTGTAATAAAGCCTGGATTTTATGACAGCATCGTTTCATATCGAGCATCAGAGAATTACAGACTCACTTATTCACTCCATTTTACTTGTTTTTGCGTATAAATATTTTCAACAAGATGAACAGCTTTATGAAGAGACACACATGAGACACCAGTAGGAGTGAACTGGACTGGACCAGATATAAAGATAATGCGGAAACAACGAATAAGTGCTTTGGTGTTTGGTGCGTTGGCTATTTCCTTTGACAAACCTCTTGCGTGACGGAGTGTGTGTGTGTGTGTGTGTGTGTGTGTGTGTGTGTGTGTGTGTGTGTGTGTGTGTGTGTGTGTGTGTGTGTGTGTGTGTGTGTGTGTGTGTGTGTGTGTCATGAAAACATGAAAACATGAAAACATGAACATGAAATTGGCGACCCCAACTGTGAACTATAAGAACTGCAGTAGTTCAGAGAATGTTTTTGCTATTCAGTTCTGCAAAAACACTTCTTATTACCGACAGCAAGAACAATCTTTTGATCCCTCACTGGACCCCTCACTGGACCCCTGCTGGACCCCTCACTGGACCTCTGCTGGACCCCTCACTTGACCCCTTCTGGACCCCTGCTGGACCCCTCACTGGACCCCTGCTGGACCCCTCACTGGACCCCTGCTGGACCCCTCACTGGACCCCTGCTGGACCCCTCACTTGACCCCTGCTAGACCTCTCACTTGACCCCTGCTGGACCCCTCACTGGACCCCTGCTGGACCCCTCACTTGACCCCTGCTGGACCCCTCACTTGACCCCTGCTAGACCCCTCACTGGACCCCTGCTGGACCCCTCTCTGTCAACATGGGACTGTGTTATATCCTGCAACATCTCAGCAGACCTGGGACTTATGCAAGGATCTTATTTGTGGACTTCAGTGCAGCCTTCTCTTCTCACAGCCACAGCGACCCAGCTCTCCATGCCATCCTCGATCTGTCAGTGGATCTCCAGCTTTCTGACGGACCGGCAGCAGCTCGTGAGACTGGAGAAACTCACGTCCAGGACGCTCACCATCAGCACTGGCGGTGCGTTCTCTCCGCACTGCTCTTCTCCCTGTACACTAATGACTGCACTTCTAAAGACCCCACTGTCAACCTCCTGAAGTTTGCATACGACACTACAGTTGCCGGCCTCATCCAGGACGGTGACGAGTCCTCTTACAGACTGGAGGAACAGCTGGCGGTCTGGTGCAGTTATAACAACATGAGCTGAACACAAGAACATCTGGGCACATGAACAGCTTCTCCACAGGCCATCTTCTGCACAGTTAACATACGCCTGCAGTGCAATACTCACACTGTTACTGTTTACTGCAATATCTTCTCAACTGATATTTATATGTATGCACACTATTCAAATAACTATGTTTATTCTGACTAAACCCAACTGTGACCTTTTATTTGTATAGTATTTTCATTATTTTTTATATTTTTATTCTTAGAATTAGTATTGTTTCTTGTTGTATTTGTATATGTGCACTGGAATCTTCAGATTCCTTGTGTGTTCAAGCACACTTTCTGATTCTGATATGTTTATAGTTTCATTCTTACATCTAAGATTTCTTCTGATTTCGGGATCTGATCCGCCCTCGTGGGTGTTGTGTGTGTGTGTGTGTGTGTGTGTGTGGGGGGGGGGGGGTTCCCTCAGTCAAATGTCATAATAAACACAACCGTTGAGAAGCTTCTTCTACTTCAGTGTCTTAGAACTGAAGAACAACGATACAAAATGCATATATTTAACCCTTAACCTCATGGACATTTTTCACTTTTTCAGCTTTTATCTTATTTTGGCACAAGTGTGTATTTTAATTATTTTTCTATTTCACCACCATTTCCTTTAATAAATCTATTTTACACTATAGTCAGTGTCCTTCAGAACAAAACATTTCCCCATTGAAACTTTTAATCCCAGTGCCATTTAACTATTAAATGATGCAATCTCTGTTAACAGGCTTTCAATCTTTTGGCAAAGCTTCAACATTTACATTTTTACAATTTCTTTATCAGATGTTGCCATTTTCTCTGGTTTGGCCTATAAAGCAAATGCTCACGTTATTCCTGTTTTCTGCTTCTGCATATTATAGAGACAGCTGGATGAATTATGCAGCGATAATTGTGTGTGTGAGCGCTCAAGTGCACGAGAGAGACCGAGGCCGTTTCTCAATGCGTTCTTGTCTGTACTTGTGTTCTTGTGGACTTGTGAAACGTCATCAGTCGCTGCCCAAGTACCAATTGTTCCAAATCAAAGTTCACATCTAGCCAAGTCCAGTTCAAATCCCCGGATGTGTTCTTGATCCGCCCCGTTTACCGAGGATGCATCGAGGGGTGACTTGTGCGGACTCGAGACAGACAGGTATCCCAGAATGCATCTCGCACCAACCAGCAAGCGTCAATAGCAGAGGAGAAAACCCGCATAATATCAAAATACTATTGTGTCACGAAATGCAATTTTCAAGAGTGTTTCAGTCGAGAATGTAGTTGTTTAAAGCTCAAATCTGCGGTTTATTTATAAAGAGAGCGCCTATTTAAAAATCTATCTGACGTTTTCGGAGTTGTGAGATCCAGGCAATCAGCGGGCGTTCAGTGCTGATTAACCCGACTGGAAGAGCTTTTCCTCGGCTTGTGCTTCTGATGTGTAACCTGACTCCGCCAGATGGATTTGCTCCGCATATCCATCTGGAAACCTTCCGTTGAAGTAGTTTTGGTAAGGGGCGAAAATACTGGTTAGCTGATTGGCCTATGTTGGTGATAGACGGGCCAAATCAACCAATCAGATCAACGAAGCATATGACGTACTAACAGAGCGATGACGAAAACACAACCACAAGCCAGGCTACTCTTGCTGCTGCAGGTAAAGGCTCGTTAGCTCAGCAAATAAGCAACATGTCGGCAAAGGATATTTGCCGTTTATGTAACTACAATTTGCAAATAAAAGGCACCATTTCAGGCTGAACTGTCGCGCTTCTCGTTGCGTCACACCTCAACCCGCCTCAAAGCCAACGCTGATTGGACGTTCGTTTGGTGAACTGCTCCCAAATTTTCTTTAACGGAAAGTATCCAGACTGATCTGCGAGTGAAACCTTGAAAGCTCGCGAGATCAGGATGGTCTCACGAGGCTATCTGATGTGTACCGCTGGCTCTGATGTCTCTAGTCTAGTGGTTAAACAATTCATCTATATAGATTAATATAGTTTGTAATCTATAGTTTGTTCCATGGCAATTTTTTTTGGCTGAGGGCAAAGTGAAGTTTCATAACTTTATATATTTAGGCTATTTAAATTTAACTGTGTAGCACTATTAGAGAGCTGACTTATGTTTGACTGAATCGTTTGCTTTATTTCTTGTTATATAGCTTCTTATTCCTTTTAGGCTACTTTTATACTGGATTGATCATTAAAACTGCATTTAACAAAAAGAAACAGGGTTGTGTAATTTTATTTAATATTTTTTTTTAAATAATTCAAATATTTTTAATATTTATTTTACATTGTCTTCACTGTATGAACATGTATAATAAAATGAAACAACCCTGTCTGTTTTTTAAATGTCCGTTTTAATGATTATTTTTTTTTATGAAAACAAAAAAAGAAGGGTTGTGTTTTATATTTCGTGTTATAAATGCAGTGAAGATAATCAATGTACACGTTGCCTGAACCAGATTTGTGTGGCCATTAATATGTTTAATATTTTATCAAATGAAAGAGAGGCAGAGTGGTGTTTTATTTCGTTTTATTATTGCCTCAAATATACATAGAGAGATAACCGGAGTAGCCAGAGCGAGCTGAGTGACGCGAGCAAGAACGCACTGTTCCATTTGCAGAATAACCGGACTCGCGTCCTCCCGTCCTCGGGAGTTCGTTCTCCCGAGTCGAACTTGCAAGTCCGAACTACCAAGGACGCAAGTCCGAAGTTTGCATACTTGGTATTGAGAAACGGCCCGAGAGAGACCGTGTGTGTCCGCGACCCGGGTTCGTTTGATTCATTACGACACGGCATTGATTCACACAGCGCAAGGATTGAACACGGCAAGGTTACTAGATCCCCAACCCGGCATCAGTCCCGGGTCGTGTTTGCATTCACACAGAAGGCGTTCTGGCAATTTCCCGGGATCAACGCGCTGTGTGAGGTGCTCGAGTGTGTCCGAGAGAGACCCGAGTGTGTCAGAGAGCGCTCAACAGTGCACGAGAGAGACCGAGTGTTTCCGAGAGAGACCGAGTGTGTCCGAGAGTGCTCAACAGTGTCCGAGAGAGACCGAGTGTGTCCGAGAGCGCGCTCGAGTTCGAGAGAGACCGAGTTTGTCCAAGAGCGCGCTCGAGTTCGAGAGAGAGACCGAGTGTGCCCGAGAGCGCGCTCGAGTTCGAGAGAGACCGGAGTGTGTCCGAGAGCGCGCTCGAGTTCGAGAGAGACCGAGTGTGTCCGAGAGCGCGCTCGAGTTCGAGAGAGACCGAGTGTGTCCGAGAGCGCGCTCGAGTTCGAGAGAGACCGAGTGTGTCCGAGAGCGCGCTCGAGTTCGAGAGAGACCGAGTGTGTCCGAGAGCGCGCTCGAGTTCGAGAGAGACCGAGTGTGTCCGAGAGCGCGCTCGAGTTCGAGAGAGACCGAGTGTGTCCGAGAGCGCGCTCGAGTTCGAGAGAGACCGAGTGTGTCCGAGAGCGCGCTCGAGTTCGAGAGAGACCCGAGTGTGTCTGAGAGCGCGCTCGAGTTCGAGAGAGACCGAGTGTGTCCAAGAGCGCGCTCGAGTTCGAGAGAGACCGAGTGTGGCCGAGAGCGCGCTCGAGTTCGAGAGAGACCGGAGTGTGTCCGAGAGCGAGCTCGAGTTCGAGAGAGACCCGAGTGTGTCCGAGAGCGCGCTCGAGTTCGAGAGAGACCGGAGTGTGTCCGAGAGCGCGCTCGAGTTCGAGAGAGACCGGAGTGTGTCCGAGAGCGAGCTCGAGTTCGAGAGAGACCGGAGTGTGTCCGAGAGCGAGCTCGAGTTCGAGAGAGACCGGAGTGTGTCCGAGAGCGCGCTCGAGTTCGAGAGAGACCGAGTGTGTCCGAGAGCGCGCTCGAGTTCGAGAGAGACCGGAGTGTGTCCGAGAGCGAGCTCGAGTTCGAGAGAGACCGGAGTGTGTCCGAGAGCGAGCTCGAGTTCGAGAGAGACCGGAGTGTGTCCGAGAGCGCGCTCGAGTTCGAGAGAGACCGGAGTGTGTCCGAGAGCGCGCTCGAGTTCGAGAGAGACTGAGTGTGCCCGAGAGCGCGCTCGAGTTCGAGAGAGACCGGAGTGTGTCCGAGAGCGCGCTCGAGTTCGAGAGAGACCGAGTGTGTCCGAGAGCGCGCTCGAGTTCGAGAGAGACCGAGTGTGTCCGAGAGCGCGCTCGAGTTCGAGAGAGAACCGAGTGTGTCCGAGAGCGCGCTCGAGTTCGAGAGAGACCGAGTGGTTGATGCTCAAATGTAGTGTTATATAATGCTTTTTGTGCCAGATTAATGTTAAGTGGCAAATTTAGAAGTGTTTAATGTTTCTGTTGTTTTTTTTTTTTGTGGGTCTCCATCAGGGTCACGAGTGAAGCATGAGCTGGGTTTGAGAAGTGTGTGTTTAATGTGTTATATATTACTAATTCAGCAAGCACTATACTATCAATGCATTGTGTTACCAAGTAGCAATGTAGCATTTATTGAATTAGCTGGTTAAAGCTACCCAAGTTTTCATGATTAAAAATTAAATTAAAATTTTAAGTTGTGTATGAATTAGCTTACTGAAATATTTCAAGTTAAGAGTAAATAGAATGTATGAGTACAAAATAAAAATATGCAAGTTCTGCTTGTACTTAAACGTTAAATTCCTTAACTTAATACAATTTGATGAAACTGATTACCTCAAATGATTTGAGTCTTGCCAACTTATTCAGGTTTACAGAGAGTGAAGTGAATTCTAGGCCTAAAGTTGAGAAATAATAATTTTGGAACTATTTGAAAATAACATTTGAATTTAAATATGCACACATTTTATTTGTATGCCTATGTCGAAACAGTTTTGTAACTTTGTTTTTAAAAGTGTGTGTGTGTGTGTGTGTGTGTGTGTGTGTGTGTGTGTGTGTGTGTGTGTGTGTGTGTGTGTGTGTGTGTGTGTGTGTGTGTGAGTTTCACTCAGTCAAATGTCATCTATAATAAACCACTTCAGTGTCATAGAACTGAGAGGCAAGGATACAAAATACATTTAAGTCTTAACCTTATGGACATTTTTGACCTTTTCAGGTTTATTTATTCTATCTTATTTTGGCACAAGTGTGTATTTTAATTGGAGTTTTTTTTTTTATTTCACCACCATTTCCTTAAATAAATCTATTTGACACTATAGTCTCACAGAATAGTTCCACTCAGGACCTTAAAGGGATAGTTCACTTTGAAATTAATGTTTGGTATGTTTTAGCTTACCTCAAGGGCATCCAAGATGTAGGTGTCTTTGTTTCCGCAGTAGTTTCAATTTTGATATTTTTAGGTCAAACCGTTCTTGTCTGTCAGTCATATAATGCAGGTCTATGGGGTCCACCTCAAAGAGCATACACAGAGAAGTCCAAATTAAACATGAATTAATGACTCGTAAATGTAAGGACACATTGATGGCCTAAGACACAAAACGAGTGGTTTGTGTGAGAAAACTAACAGTATTTATATCGTTTTTACCTCTTGTAAACACAGTCACGTCCAAGTGTTCTGAGATCGCGAGCGCTTCGTTCTTTTCCGGAAAGCACCAGAAGTGATCTCTCGCGTGTGTACGTCACTCATACAATTGTTTTATTTTTTATTTTTTTTAATTGTTTTCTTTTACGGCGGTTTAAACATCCCGGATAAGTGCAAATTAGGACCATTTTAATTAGCCGTCTTACCTACAATCTCTGTTCTGTGTAAACAATGAGTGACGTACACGTGCAAGATGTACAGTCACTCAACTGGTCACTGCCACTCGACCAGTCACTGTTAGGGGCAGCTGCCGCTCGACCATAGACTGTAAAAAACATGGACAAAGCGTCTGTGACGTCACCCATAGACTTTCCGAATAACGGTTCTGAAGCCATTTATGGGGGGTATGGGCGGCGCCATCTTTAAAATCTTGGGAAAGCCTAACCCCGCCCACCTTCTGGTCAATCCATATATGGGTTAAAAGGGCGGGCTTTGTGTGAGACTGAGCCGGCCGGTGGACGCGCCTCTTCAGTCAAGCAGCCTCAGCTATCTGTAACATTACTATTGCGAGTGTACACAAATATAAGTAAACACTTTGCAGATTGAATGTCCTGTATGAACGAAATGACGAAGTATGTTTTTATGCTTCCACTGTTCGATCGCGCCCGCACAAAACACACACACACAGACACACACGCCTGCTTCTCTCTCTCTCACACACACACACAGAAAGAATACAGAGGTGGTGTGATGTGTTGGGTCAGATCATGGCCGAGACGTCAAATTACAGGATTTCCACTCGGCGCAGCCCGTTATCAGCTGTCAATCAAGCTGTCAATCAAAGTTAACCACGCCCTTATTTGTCATACATTTTATATCTAAATACGATCTAAACTAATGAGTTAAAATGAACTAAAAATAAATTCACCCCCCTCACAGTTGTCAGGCACTCGGAACCTATCGAAAAATACAATAAAAGTCCATGGGACCAACCTGTAAAAGCATGAATTTATGCTGTGAAAACGGCTATTTTAACATGGGGTCTATGGACATTTGCTCCCTTTTGGGACCTGCCCCTAGCGGATTTTACATGTATTGCAGTTTTTCGCACTTCCGGGTAGGCTTCATTTATCAGATTGGAATGTTGCCGCTTGCGCTCGACCTGTCAAGATTCACGAAAAGTTTACCCTTGACTCAGGACTTCCTGCGTCTGTCAATGAACTGCGCAACGTATTGAGGACATGCTTTACTTTTACAGAGGAGTTCAGACTTCAGTATTTTGATCCTGATTTTAATGAATTCATTAATTTGAGCT
Source organism: Chrosomus eos (assembly GCA_036326025.1). Taxonomy (NCBI): domain Eukaryota; kingdom Metazoa; phylum Chordata; class Actinopteri; order Cypriniformes; family Leuciscidae; genus Chrosomus; species Chrosomus eos. The sequence goes on from JAZAVI010000221.1 coordinate 190,462, forward strand.
CAATGAATGAGATCAAAGACAAGAGCACTTGGAGAGTGATTATCTTGCCAAGTGAGACCTTTATCACTTTATTTCCTATAGTCCAAGAAATGGAAGACCCACAGACAGTCTCCCCCATTTCAACCCAGTGCTCAGATAATGCAGCACTGGCCACACTTAACAGCAATGGCACATTCACACAGTTTTCCTCATCTTCCTCACAAGTTCCATCTTCATTTCATAGAACCTCCTGGCCAGATCCCTTTCTGATACCTATTTTCATATGATGCAGACGTTGAACTGGAGAAGGGGAACAGAGACTTTATAGCAAATGGAACTTGTCTAGTTCCTGACTACAAGCTCAAATCTGTCATCCTGGACTACATGGCAGAAGAAATAATGAAGTACTCAGCTTACCCCAGTAATTCCCAACTTGAAAAGCAGCTATAGCGTTTATCTTAACTCACCCCTGTTTGACAGAGCAAGGATCGTCCTCGGGGCCATTGGGGATGGAAAAACTCTCTTAAAATGAAGATGGCAAACAATCGCACTAAGCTTGTGCAACTTGGATGTCCAGAGATCCTTGTCAACTCCCAGAAAAACAAAAAACGTGGCAAAGGCAAGCCTGCTGCAAATATTAAAAAACCTAGGAGAGCAGAGGTCAATTATATTCCCTGCCATCCAAAGGGAATTACCAAGGAAAGCCTTGAAGAGGACAGAGTTTCAATGCTGAGTGACCTGACAAAGAGGCAGTGATAAGGCAAAAACTGGAGCGCACATTCTCTTACAGAAGGGAAGAGGTGGTCCAAGAGCCAACTATAGCAGATTTCCAAAGTAGATGACCAGCCCTGTTCCAGGTTAATGAAGTAAGTGCCATATAGAGGTAAATATGGTGTATTAGATATATTCCTGTCCTCTCTGTCTTGAACTGTATGTCTTTTTATGTCTTTACAGATAAATGCCGAATTCATCAGGATCACTACAGTTCCACTTCAGTCTTTGCGCATCTCGACCAGCATTCTGACAGGCTCATCAAAGTCTTCCGCAGTGCCAAAGGAGTTGTTCAAAGAAAGATACACAACATGTTGGATGAGGTATGTTATATTTAAGCTATGCTTTAAAACATTTAAATTTCTACACATGAACAGCTATTTTCATAACTTTTGTGTATTGTTTTCTAATATAAAATATTTGATCAAATATTAGATTTAACTGTATCATACTTTTCATACCTTTCAAACTCCTTTCATTCCTAAATTTCTTTTTATACATGGATTCCTCAATTCTGTCCACATTTTCCACATTGTGGAAATCAATATGGCCCAAAACATCTTTTCCTATTCTATTTTGCCTGGAAACGCTTCCAAACGCTTCCAACACGCTTGCGTGTCGCGTGAAAAATACGCAAGTGCGTATCTAAAAGTGGACTGGAATGCAGCCCGTGTCCCTGAATTACTTTTTTCATTATCTACTCTTATCTACTCTACTTTATTCAGCATTCTCTTCCGGTTCTGTTGTGGATCCGCGTTGAGTGACGCTGCTGACGTGTGTCTGGTGCGCCCGAGCTTCGTTTACAGTCTGAGGGAGACGCACGCTGTAAACAAAACAATCTTCGCAGACATGTCTAAGGATTTCAACATAGGGGAAGACTTGCATTTTTTTGCCCAGCCATATTTATTTGAACCCGAATACACGGACGCAAATGTATTTCGATGCTTCAAAACTTTCTAACTAACCCACTGATGTCACATGGATTACTTTGATGATGTCTTTATTGCCTTTCTAAACAAGGACAGTATACCGTACATACATTTTCATTGGAGAGACAGAAAACTCTCAGACTAAATCTAAAATATCTTAAAGGGATACTTTACTGGTTTTTCATATTAAACTAGGTTATTCCCTTAACTAAGACGAGTTGATACACACCTCTCTCGTCTCAGTGCGTGCACTAAATCGCTGTCTTCCAGAAACTTTGTTAGATCTTATCTCAGCCCTGTTCATTCAATACGGGCCTTGAAGAGAAGCGACCAAACACCTCCACGTTTTCCCTATTTAAATACAGTTACTAGAGTAGTGTAACTCGACCAAGGACGGTGACACAAAATAAAACGTTGTGCTTTTCTAAGCGTGTAAAATGGATAACTATATTGTGTGGCAGAATACCATAGCAAGTGCTTGGGAGCACTTCGACTCGGCGCAGTAATATCATCTCTCGTGAAAAGTCCGCTCCCATTGAAATGAGAGGGAGGAACAGAGGGAGCGAAATGATATTTCAGTGCGTTTCTATTCACAGTTGTTGTTCTTCTTATTAGCCTATTTGTTATTATAACTAAAATTGAAATAACTCAATTTTTGGAACAATTTCCAAAAATCATCATGGCGAGCTATGGTTTGAAAACCTGTGATGCACATGACAGGGAGTCAGCTGCCTTCACAAAGGGTTATGTTTGGTTCTTCTTCTTAAATCTTAAAACTTCTTAACTCTTGCCCATGCAAGTTTAGTGGGATGTTTTTTTGTTTTAACCAGTGTTTGTCCAGTTCTTAAATTCATGAAATGAATAAACAAAGGCTATTTGAATTATTTGCTTTTTTGGTGTGCTTACTGTAATGGCAAATTTTTGAAGGTATGGTAATTTATGCAACAATATGAAACACATGCATGCAAGCAATTCTAAGATCAGCACAATATTGTACTTTTACTCAATTTTACTCAAATGCATTAGATTGTGACATTCTTTTAGACCTACTAGAAAAACACATTGGTCCGTGTAATGAAGTTATATTTAACTCTGGAAAAATTACATTAGTTCAATTTAATACAGTAAGTTTGACTTTAAAGGAAAATTACATCCAGTCAATGTAATGCAGTTCAGTTTGATTTTAAAAGAATTACATTAGGTCATAAGGCCAAACCGTGAAAAGATGAGTGACAGGTCGGGGGGAAGCTAGGGCTCTACCCCTCAGCGTCAGTTGCTCCTAATAGTGAGCATCACTAAATGTTTGCAGGGTTTGTAATAGTTGTGTATGAGTCCATCAGTTATCACCAGTATGAAAAGATGGATCTCACTATCATAGTCACTGCTAGTTAAGCCTGGTTCACACGGCAGGATAATGAGGCCGATTTTAGCCCCGATTTTCCCCTTCCGCCATCTAAAGGATGCTCCGATTATCGTAAAATAATCTGATCAGATATTCCTGCCGTGTGTGGTGTGTTAAGACTGCTCTCGTCTGCTCGGAAGGACGTCTGGACCGCTCCGATCTCAAATCGGGGATATCCAACATGTTGGATTGTTTTGGCCCGATTTCTCCTCGTGTGTGGTGTCCCCCGAGGACGAACGAGCACGCAGCCTGTGGACTGTGGCGTGTAGCCAATCAGAAAGCGAGGTGACGAGGCGCAGAGGAAGACAAACAAACAAAATCAAAACAGCCGGCGGCATGGCGCACCAGAGAGTCCGGTGGATGTTTTCTCTAATAGTTTAAACTATCGCCACTGCATCCTCTTTGTCCGCCATAATAGTTTACTCTGAAGTCACGTTTGATTTCGAGGGATTTCGCGAGATTTTCCGTCTGACCTGGGAATGCTCGGGAGTCAAATCGGTTCGTGTGTGATGTGTTGATTTTGCCGTGTGGCTGCGCACCACACACTGTACGACCAAAACTGTTAGACCAGTGATTTTTTATCGCCGTGTGTGGGGTCTCTCAAGTTTGGAAAATCGGCCGACAATTTTAAAATTGTCCCGTGTGAACCAGGCTTAAGCAGTCAGATATGCAGAAAATGCTGGAAAAGCAAAGAATGTGCGCACAAAAGGTTAGATCCAAGTTCAGTGATTTTATTGGGGTAATCCAAAATCGTAATCAGCCATGCAGGTGAAGGGTCAAAATCCACATAACACAGTCCAAAAAACAAGAATCAAAATATGACAAGAACTCCGAGGTGCAAATGACATTAAAAGGACTCGATGACTAAGGCTTTGTCTAAGGCTGCATTTACACTGCAGGTCTTGATGCCCAAATCCGATTTTCTGACTATATCTGATTTTTTTGACGACCCGCTTACATCATCTTTTATTAGTGACCTGTATCCGATTTTTGCATTTACACTATACACTGCTGAAACTACCAAATGTAGACGTTCTGATCTGGAAAAGGAAGTAAAACAGCACGAAATACAATGGATGCAGATATGAATAAAATTATCCAGTGTTTTGCTTTCGTTTTGTATATTTGTTTTTTTAAGCTTTTTATCTTATGGTGGCACTGTAGCCACGAGCGCTTAAAACCGTGCCTCCCCATATCTCGTGAAATGTCTTCAAACACGGATTTATTTCTGTAACAACCCTGCATTTTAGCCTGCACTGTCTCTTCGCCCCAAACACTCAAAAGACATGAAACCTCCGCATCGCTCCACTGTGTGTATCCTTCTCCCTCGCGCCTATAGGCCCGTACACACTACACGCGACTTTATCGCTGCAAGCGACGCGACACCATTCATTTCAATGGTGAGCGGGCGACTTCCGGCGACACGCGCGACAGCGACCGTTGGCGACTAGATGGGGCGTGTCAAGCGACAAGAGACAAGCGACAAAAGTTGAGAAATTTTTAACTTTATGCAAATGAAGAGCGATTTTCGCGAGCGACAACCAATAGGAGTGGAGCGTGATCCTTCTCCTCAGCCCCTGGGCCCTAGTGCACGGTAGTTAAAGATGGATGAGAAATTGATCCTTGCGGTTAGCAATTTTCCAATTTTGTTTGATATGTCTCTGCCAACATACAGGGACATAAATAAAAAGAATGATGCGTGGAAAGCAGTTTCGGCGATCGTGGGGATTCCAAGTAGGTTCAAATGATTGAATAGTCTGTACAATTAACTATTTTTTTTGACAGAGACAGTAAACAAAACCTAAGTTAACGTACTATAGTGGCCTTTCTAATATTTTAGTGCTATTTACACTCCCCAATTACATGTTTATATACTCCATAATGTTATTGAAATCAATGTATACTAGATATAAATAACCTATTACTGTACAGTTCAGCAAGAAAGCTGATTCGCTGTCTTTTGGAAGTCCCGCTAGCGACTAGTGATGGGAACGCCCACTAGCGACCTCATCGCCAGCGATTGGCGACTTGCAGCGACAAAGTCGCGTGTAGTGTGAACGGGGCATATAGAATGGGATCGCGCAGTGGTGTCCACCTGAGACTGAGTTGACGTCACTTTTTTAATGACGTACGACTCGCATTTACTGGGGAATATCCGATTTGTCTGCTTACATGGCACACGCAAATGCACGTATCCGATTCATATCCGATTTATTACCACATATGAGTGAGGCCTGGATCCGATCTGAGAAAATCAGAATCCATGCGTTTTTTTTCCTGCTTACACGTTCATGGGTCATATCCGATCTGTGCCACATGAGAGGAAAAAATCGGTTTTGGGTCACTTGAACCATGCAGTGTAAATGGGGCCAATCACAGAAACAAACAGGGTATATATGCACACAGATACTAACAGCTGTGTGCAATAATCAATGAGTGACAAAACAGGATGATGGGAAATGTAGTCTGAGTGAAGGACACCGTGGTGGAAGAGGACCTCTGGTGGATACCCAGGGAAACACAAACCAGACACTGTGACGTGCAGGAGCTGGACGATTTTTTCCCATGAACAACCATTACAAAAAAACAAACAAACAAACAAACAAACAAACAAACAAACAAAAAAACAGGTGTGGATCATTCAGGTAATGACAAACAATATTAAAACCAAGTAAATTGTCTTGTGGACTATAGCTATTAAACATCTGTTATGTGAAAAAGCTTTTTTCAGTGGAGTACTAAATAGAAACAATGTTTGTATGATCCTTCTAAATAAATAAATAAAAATTACATTTTGGAGATTCTGAAAGGTGTATGTAAACTGATGACTAAAGTGTAAATGTAACAAAAATCATAATATTATTAGACGCCAAAATGTTGCTATGGTCATCGATTTCTCATGTTGATATGGTAACTATGTCAATCATCGACCTCTGCCGCTCGACCAGTGACGGTCAAGTTGAGCGGAAGTTGCCCCAAGCAGTGACGGGTTGAGCGACAGCTGCACCAAAACGTGAAAAGATGAGTGACAGGTTGGGGGCAGCTAGTGCTCTACCTGTCAATGGTCGAGGGGCAACTGCCACTCAACTTAACCATCACCGGATAAGCGGCAGCTGCTGTGACAGGTCGAGAGGAAGCTGCCCCCGGACCTGTCATTCAAAGTTTCATCCTGAGGGGCATTTTTCGCTCAAACCTTCACTGCTAGGGGCAACTGCTGCTCAACTTGACCGTCACTGGTGTTATTCTGATGACTGGGATCTGATCATGATGGGGATATGAGCATTGATATAGAGCACCTTATCCCTCATCATCTCATACAGAGAGCTGTACTGAACCTGAGGACAGCAAACACTCCTGTACATCTTCTGGAAGCAGTGTTGCATTTTATATGATTTGTGTGTAAACACATACATGGATGATCACTGACTGACTGACAAAACCAAAAAAAAACAAATTAAAATAACAGGCTGTTTGTCCAAAGTGTTCCGGATGAGATTCATGTTATCATGAACTAACAGCACAGGATTACTTGTAAAACGTTTATAATTCTTAGTTATTTGTGTTAATTTCAACATGCATTTATGCATTATTAAAAAAGAAAGCGGTATCTGGAATGACTAAAATGTTTTAATATGATAACCCCCAAATGCGGACCTTAGGGAACCTTCCCCGTTTGTACTCGTTCAGTGTCAGTGGGAAATCAAACAAGCTTTAGAGGATCTTCCCTGTTTAGGGACTTTCCAGTCGGTCTCTGAAAACAGCTTTTAAAACAAACTGAGTTTTACAATGAAACAACTTACAATCAACGAGAGAGTCTCTCCAGTCCAGGTGTTCCTGGTGTTCCTCATGTACCGTGTCGAACCATGTTTGGTCCAGTTCACTCGTCTAGTGTGAATTATCCTTGCGTTTACTAAGGTTTTTAAAGATTTAAATCCACTTTAAACTTGACTATTTCAGCTACAATCTCCACTTTACTGAGTTCGTTATCATAAAGTCCAGGTGTGTCGAGAGACGAGCTGTTCTTTCATCATCTGCAGATTCAGAAGATCTGGAGAATTCACTTCAGCTTCATGTTTCTTCTTAACTTCTTAAACCTCTGTTCTCCCAGTATAGTGTTAGATGAGCTTTTCCCAGAGCCGATCCTGCCCATCAGAAGAACCCGGATCACTGGATCATCTGGACTGGAGCCGATCACAGACATCTCTGAAAGAGACAGAAAATATGGAGTATGAATATATAAAATAACGCAGACTCGACTGTATTGTAATTCCCCGCGTTGAGAGAAAAACGACAGCAGAAATGAACTCAAATGCCACTGAATATCATCAGTAGCCTACATTAATATATTCATCAGCTCAGAGTGAAGCTGGATTAGATTGATTATAAAATCAAAAACTCAAACTAACAGAATGTATTTGTGTATTATTATTTAAAGTGTGTAAACGGACGGAGTTTAATACCAGGAAGTGTTTCCGCTTCTCCGGTCTCCATCTTCACTGAATCTGAACACATAAAGCTCATAAAGACGGTTTCTAGAAAAACACTTTAAAACATTAAAAAACTATCTCAATATATTCTTTAAATGATTTATGTTATCGATATATCAACATATGTGCATGAAAGGAATATAACCTCACAGAAGTCGCGAGCTGATATTCACTTTCACTTTCGGTTCCACGTGATTTTATTCCTCTCCGGTGCCGTGACGTTTTAGCGGAAGATCAAACGTTATCAGTTTGAATGGAGATTTGGCGCCATCTGCTGGACACTCAACAGACAACATTAAAACTGAGAAACTTCAAGCCGTTAAACAATCATGTACTTTCTGAATTGTAATTCATCTATTAATAGTATTGATCACAGGTTGAGGGAGTTTTGCAACACAAGCTGTTTGGAGAGAAGATTTTTAGATAATAATTGTCTTTTAAGAAATATTTCCAGTGTATGCAGTGTTGGGAAAGTTCATTTTCTACATGAACTAGTTCAAAGTTCAGTTCACACATTTTAAAATGAACTAGTTCAGTTCATAGTTCATACTTCAAAAAATGAACTAGTTCATAGTTCTTTTTTTCTAGTTCATAGTCCATATGTTGCTGCGAGCTTCTTTTTTTTATTGCCACAGCCCATATACAACCACAGACAGCAATTATTTTATCGACTGACAAAGTTTGCACAGAAATGTAAGATTTTCCCATCCTCACCGACCTTGTCATTAAACTCGTTTAAATGATCATACGACGCCTTGCTCGCTGCTTTGTCGACTACATGCTGCTTTTTGTTTTGATGACGCATGCGGCAGTGCGTGCGACACTGGTGGCTGATGTTGCCAGATTGGGTGTTTTTTTCGCTACATATTAAGGCGTTTTCGCCTGGAAGGCTTTATAGAAATCTGGCACCCTATTGAACGAAGTTAAACTGAGAGAGCGTGCGTTCACAGACACCAGAATGAACGCGTTCACAGTACGTTCATCAGGCAGTAATTCAGTACGTTCAGTTCACGTTCGCCCAAAATATGAACGAGTTCATGAACTATCGTTCATTGAACGCGTTCAGGCACAACACTGAGTGTATGCTTGATTTTAAAACCATCAACAGGAACAGGTAACCATCATCACCTGACCTCAGTTCATTTCACTACTGAAAACGTGTTTGACACACACACTGTCACAGCATTCAAAAAAGACAAAAGATATAAGAGTTAAGAGCTCAAAGAGTCTGATCATGAATCCTTTTTTGACTTCTTTAGCCAAAACACTGTCTATACTTCGGGTTTCTTAATAGCTGACTGAAGATTATTACTATTACGTGAGGTGAGTAATACTCTCTCTTTTCCAGCACTTCAGACACAATTGCTCCACTGCTAAAAGAAGATTAAAGAAAATAGTCCAACGCCGCGGTAACCCGGGCTCTTAAGAGAGCAGCCAGAAAAATGGAGCGAAACTGGAAGAAAACAAAACTAGAGGTATTTCGGATTTCATGGAAGGAGAGCTCGATTGCTTACAAAGAGGCTTTAAAAGCTGCTAGAACTGATTATTTTTCCAACCATATTAGAAGAAAATAAACATAATCCTAGGTATTTATTTGAACAAGTGGCTAAACTAACGAAAAAGAAAGCTTCAAGCCCAGAAGTTTCCAAGAAACACAGCAGTAATTGAACTTCTTAATGAACTTCTTCACTTATAAGATCGATAATATCAGGGACAAAATTATAACTATCAACCGTCAACTACAGTATCACATCAGGGAGTGCAGTGTAGTCTCAGTGAGCAACATTTTGATTCATTTGTTGCTATAGGAGAGGAACAATTTCCATGTGCACACACGCAAGGTCTCTCTCTCTCAAAAGATATCATTGACAGGTGTTCTTTGGTTGGCGCTGTGGCAGACGGCTGCCTCTTCAGTAGCTCTACAGTTTTTAGCATTTTTTAGCTCTCTTTAGCTCTTTTTATTTATTTATTTATTTTTTTTAATTCTTCGTGCGAAGATAGTGTCTGCTCTATATATCGCATGGATATTTCCAATCTTAAAATGCAACTAGGAGTTAGTTTTCTCACTCATTCAAGGGAGGAATTGCTGGCTCTGCGCATGAAGGGACGAGCTGGGATACGGCACTCTATACCGGCGGAGCTGAGGAGGAGACCCAGGGGCTGCAAGGCCGGGGCTAAGCTAAAGGCCGAGCTAGCGGGAATCGGAGGCGCTACAAGCCATCGATTCCCTCCGTAATCATGGGGAACGTGAATTCGCTGCCGAATAAGATTGACGAGCTGTCCGCGCTGAACAACCAGCGGATTTACCGTGAGATCAGTTTGTTCATATTCACTGAGACATGGTTAAACCACCTTGTACCAGATGCTAATGTTGACCTGCTTGGATTCACTGCCGTGAGAGCCGATAGAGACACACAGGCAAGTGGAAAAAGCAAAGGTGGAGGACTCATTATGTATGTCAACAATCGCTGGTGTAACCCAGGACATGTTTCCGTAAAGACTGCCTCATGTTGCCGGGACCTCGAGCTGCTAGCCGTTAGCCTGCGACCATACTATCTGCCGAGGGAGTTTAGCCATGTGATCACGCTCTGTGTTTACATCCCTCCGAGAGCGGACGCAGACGCTCCCTGTGAGAAGGTCCACTCCGTCACAGCAGCGCTACAGACACAGCACCCTGAGGCCTTTATGATCATCTCGGGGGATTTTAATCATGTAACTTTGGACTCTACGTTGGCCGTTTTTCACCAGGTTGTAGATTGTCCTACAAGAAACAACAGGACAATTGATCTCCTGTATGCTAATGTGAGGGATGCAAACAGAGCGACTCCCCTCCCCCCACTGGGGAAATCTGATCACAACCTGGTTCACCTACAGCCACTGTACACTCCCCTGGTCCAAAAACAACCGGTGACAATTCGCACCAGCAGGAGGTGGTCCCCTGAGATGGAAAGTGCCCTGAGAGACTGTTATAACAACACAGTCTGGGATGTGCTGATCGACCCGCATGGTGAGGACATAGAGGGGATGACACATTGTCTGACGGACTACCTGAACTTCTGTGCAGACGTGGTCTGCCCCATCAAGACTGTCCGCTGTTACCCTAATAACAAGCCATGGGAAACAAGGGAGGTCAAGGCTGTCCTCAACAGGAAGAAGGCTGCCTTCAGGAGTAGGGACAGGGATGCCATGAAGGCAGCACAGCGGGAGGTGAAACAATGTGTGAGGGAAGCTAAGGACAACTACAGGAGAAAAGTGGAGGAGAAGCTGAGGGAGAACAACATGAGGGAGGTCTGGGATGGCGTGAGGACCATCACAGGTCATAACACAAAGACAAGAACCACAGGGGGGACAATGGAGAAGGCCAATGAGCTTAATGACTTTTTCAACAGGTTTAGTCAGCCCTTGCTCTTGTCCACCCCACCCTCACCCACACCCCCACCCCCACCGCAGCAATGTCTCATTCCCCCCACACACCTCCCCCCTGACACCATCATACCCCAGTCTACCCACCTCCCCCCCGACTTCGCAATGCCCCCCTCTACACATTTTTCCCCCAGCACCACATTATCACCCTCCTCCTCAATACAACCCCCGCCCCACATCACTACAGACCAGGTCAGAGAACAGCTGAGAAGGCTCCGGCCTGGAAAGGCAGCGGGCCCGGATAAAGTGTGTCCGAGACTGCTGAAGACCTGTGCTGCAGAGCTGGGGGAGCCACTCCAACGGATCTTCAACCTTAGCCTGCAGCTAGGGAGAGTGCCCACCCTCTGGAAGACATCCTGCATCGTTCCAGTTCCCAAGAAGAACAGGCCCAGCGAGCTGAATGACTTTCGACCAGTGGCACTCACTTCCCACCTGATGAAGACGTTGGAGCGGCTCCTCCTCAGCCTCCTCAAACCCCAGGTGCAGCACGCCGAGGAACGCCTGCAGTTTGCGTACCAGCAAAATGTTGGTGTGGAGGATGCCATCCTCTACATGCTGCATCGGGTCCACTCACATCTAGATAAGGGGAATGGCACAGTGAGGATACTCTTTTTGGACTTCTCCAGTGCCTTCAATACCATCCGCCCCCCCATACTCCAGGACAAACTGATCAGGATGGGAGTGGACCCCTTTCTGGTAGACTGGATCAGAGACTACCTCACGGACAGGCCACAGTACGTCAGGATGAAGGACCTCATGTCTGACACTGTGGTCAGCAGCACTGGAGCCCTCAGGGCACAGTGCTGGCCCCTCTTCTTTTCAACCTGTACACCTCGGACTTCGGTTATAACTCGGAGCTGTGTCATGTACAGAGGTACGCGGATGACACAGCCATCGTTGGGTGTATTGGGGGTGATAGGGAGGAGGAGTATCGGAGTCTGGTGGGGGACTTTGCTCTCTGGTGTCGCACTAACTGCCTACAGCTCAACACCTCTAAGACAAAGGAGCTGGTCATTAACTTTGGGAGGACCAGATCAAGTCCGCGACCGGACTTTTGAGGTGGAGGCAGTCAAATCATACAAATACCTTGGAGTGTGGCTCGATAACAAACTGGACTGGACAACACACACAAGCCACCTGTATAGGAAGACACAGAGCAGG
>JAZAVI010000222.1:0-69215 GCA_036326025.1 Chrosomus eos
AGGTCATATCAGATTATAGTGTACTTGTGTAACTGGTACTCGACCTGCTCCTTGCTGGATTCGAACCAGAGACTCCGGCATGGCAGGCGGACACGCTAACAAGGACGCTAAAGACCACAGCCTATAGAGTCAGTTGCTAGTGCACCTCTTAAGACCAGGGAGTGAGGTTTACACACACAGCTCTTACTGCCTACAACAGTTACACTTGTAAAGAATGAAAAAACATTGTGTTCACAGTTTTGAAATAGGGGTGGGATAATTATGTTCCTGTCTGTGAGGGTATATGCTTTCTTGGAAGTTTTTGTTTTTGTCTTTGAATTTCAGTCATACTGAGAGAAATGGACAATTTACCTTTATCTTGATTTTTTTCAATTTCCAATCAAATCATTATACAAATGCAAAATGGCGACTCAAGGACATATAAGATTAGAATTTTTACGTTTTTTAACCTTTTTCCTCGCAGTAAAGCAGAAATCGTGCCGTGATTTATCCGTGGGAAACGGGTTGATACACAGCCACCCCTCCAATGAGGAAGAAATCTTTTACACCTGCAACACGGGTTATAAACCCTTCACTGGGAACTGGTGGGAGTCAGTGACATGCAGCAAAGGCTCTTGGACTGAAGAACCTCGGTGCATTCGTGAGTTTTATTATTGTCAGTCTCAGGTGTTTGACGAATGATAGTGAACTGAAATATGCTTCATGTTTTCTGTATTTACAGGGGAGGAAGAATGTGGTGCTTTTCCCAGTGTTCACCATGGAAAACTAAAGCAAACTAAAAATATCTTTCGTGATGGAGACAAAACAGCATTTGTATGTGATCCAGGGTTCATATCAACTCCACGCTTCATAACATGTGTCAATGGTACATGGGAGAAACCAGTTTGTGAGGGTGAGCTTCTCAAACTCTTATTGCATGTTTGTGAGGAACAGCGAGAGCATGTGTTGTACAATCTATCAACAATGTTAATCTTACTCAGATTTCATGAATTTCCATTAAAATCTTTTTTTTAGTGCCCGTCAGTTGTAACATTCCTCCAAAGCTGGAAAATGCATTCATAACATCTAAACCTGAAGAATTGTATGTAGATGGATCAAGTGTAACATACGCATGCCGAAGCTCATTCTTAATGAATGGGAAAAATACAGTTTTCTGCCGCAATGGAATTTGGGAAGAAACACCAACATGTGAAGGTAAGATTTGGATTGGTGATGATAACTGACTTTTAAAACTTCTTACAGATTAGTAAAAAAACAAAACAAAAACATTCTTAGGTGAAAATGAAAAGAAAAGGTATTTGATAATCAAGAGGAATAACATCAAGTCCCCAGATAATTTTGTGATAGTGACGACAATAATTATAAAATAAATCAAAAACCCTGTGAAATCATAATTTGAGTTTTTACTTTTAGTACTTTTAGTCAGCCCAGTCTCACTCCCAAGGCGTCATCTAACTGACGCTTTTGACCATGTTTGGCCATGCGTCAACATGCCGACGCACATGGTACCCCTTAAGCGTCAATATGAGACGCGCCTCCTAATGGTCTAATCCTCACCCTACCCCAGACCTAAACCTACCCATAACGGAAGCGTCATCTAACTGACACTAAAGGGTGCGCGTCATTTGATGACGCCCGAGGATGAGCGTCTCATATTGACGCTTAAGGGGTACCATGTGCGTCGGCATGTTGATGCATGGTCAGAAGCGTCAGTAGATGACGCCTTGGGATGAGACTGTGTTGTTTTAGTCCATGTGCACTAAATTAATGTTATTGTAATGTAAAACATGATCAGTTTTCACTGGTATATGCTGGTTGACTCACCCTGTGCTACACAGTTTTTTTTTTTTTTTTTGTCCAATCAAATGCTCTGTAGAATCAAAATCAAATAAATGTTGTAACAGTTTAAAAAAAAAACTGGTAACACTTTACGGTAAGGGTACATGAATTATCATGAATTCATGTATAAATTCATGCATGAATTCTGCATTCATTCATGCATTAATATCTCATGAATCATCAGGAACTAACATGAATTCAATGTTTTGCATTCATGACTTCATGGATGAACAACACCTTAATTAAAACATTAACTAAGATGAGCACATCATCATGAATTATGATTTATTACACATGATCATGATGTTTTCTTTGTTCACAGTTATGCCTCCATTAATAGCACATTGTCATCAGTTTTTCAAAGGCTAGTCACCACTTTATTTGAGGGGCCACACACATGATGAAGTCATTGATAGATAATGCTTAGTTAATGATGATACTGTATTTGATTAACATAATTTGTGAGCTATGAGCTGTGATTGGTCTATTTTGGGGTCTGTCCAATACAGTATCATTAACTAAGCATTATCTATCAATGACTTCATCATGTGTGTGGCCCCTCAACTAAAGTGATGACTAGGTCACTGACCTAGATAAAGAACAAAGAAAACATCATGATCATGCGTAATAAATCATAATTCATGATGATGTGCTCATCTTAGTTAATGTTTTAATTAAGGTGTTGTTCATCCATGAAGTCATGAATGAAACACGTTGAACTCATGTTAGTTCCTGATGATTTACAAGATATTAATGCATGGATGAATGGATAATTCATGCATGAATTTACACATGAATTCATGATAATTCATGTACCCTTACCGTAAAGTGTTACCAAAAAACTTTTAATTGATTACACACAATAAATTTAAGGGAGGGACCCACCGACAAGATTTTCATTCAACCCTAGTGCTAAAACTCTTACATATAAACTTCATAACAGACACATGGCACAAAAGGAAATATAGTTTTTTAAAGTTTATATGAAAAGACACAAAAATTTTCACATTGAGATAAATCTTGGATAAACACAAGAGTCAACCATGCCAAAACTAACCAAACTAACTTCTTCTCTCCTCTTACCTGGCTATATAAAAGAGAAGGAATGCAACATAGCGCCCCCTAGTGCATGGTAGTGACATTACCCTTAAAATCCACAGTAACCAAGTTCTGGTCACAGGTTACAGTGTTTTTGTGCTGTTGTGCTATACTCCTTTTTATATATAAAAAAAGTTTTCTTACCTGAGAAAAAGGATTGCGTGATTTAAAAATGGCCACATTAATCATCAATGAAATAGCAAATTAAAATGATAGCAACTTTTTAAATAAATTAGTAGGGACACTAGGTATAATGTACAATGCATCTAAAGCTATTAATGATGAAAATATTAAATATTGTATCTGACTCTACAGTCTGTCTCCACATATAGTTTTTTCTTGAGAAATTTTGGGGACATGAGAAAGATGTGTACCAAAATAAAGAAATTCTGAGATACAAATGTACTGAAGTTCAAGAGGTGCAGCACGCACATCCAGAGTAATAAAACTGGGTGCTGGACGGACAGATATTTGCAAAAGTGAACAATGAGTCCGCACACCAGAAGATGCTCCTAAGTGAGTTTAATAGATGCTCACCTCGTGTAACGTTTCGGGCCCAAGCCCTTCATCAGACATTTTTAATACCTGTAACACTAAAAATGTTATTTATTTACTAAAATGCCCGTGCGGCTTGGCCTATGTTGGTAAAACGACCAGGTCATTGAAAATAAGGATCTCAGAACACAGATCAAACATTCGTAATCATGACATCAAAAGCCCAGTAGCGGTGCACTTTTCACAAGCAAGGCAAGGCAAGGCAAGGCAAGGCAAGGCAAGACAAGTTTATTTATATAGCACATTTCATACACAATGGTAATTCAAAGTGCTTTACATAGGAGAAAAATAAAATAATCAAAACAAATAAGAATAATTAAAACAGTTTAGAATAAAAAATAAAATAAAGTACAGTAAAAACAGTCGGACGAACAGTGGCACAGTGCTCATTCAGTAAATGCACAGCTAAACAGAAGTGTTTTGAGTCTGGATTTGAATGTGACTACTGTAGGAGCACATCTGATCTCTTCTGGAAGCTGGTTCCAGCTGCGGCTGGCATAGTAGCTAAAAGCAGACTCTCCTTGCTTAGAGTGAACCCTTGGTATTTCTAACTGATGTGATCCTAATGATCTGAGTGATCTGTTGGGTTTATATTCAGTGAGCATATCTGCAATATTGAGGTCCTAGCCCATTGAATGATTTATATACCAGTAATAATACTTTAAAATCAATCCTAAATGTAACTGGGAGCCAGTGTAAAGACCTGAGGACTGGTGTGATATGTTCATATTTTCTGGTTCAAGCCTCTCATAACGTTTCTTCACTCAGATATTGTGGCATTGAACTTGTGAAACAGCCCTCCCGTGGAGGAGACGTAAATCGTCTGTTGCTTAAAAGAGAAGCATTCTGGATTTATACCCTGGACACTTTAGCTCCAAAAGGGTTGAATGAAGACTTTGACCTTAGGCCATTCCTGTAAATAACTTATGTCAATTATGTTGTGCGATCGTTTTGCTGATTTGATATACGATATATGTAACACACCATTGTGGTATTCTTTATGTATTTACATTCTAGCTCATCTATCATGATTGTTCACAGTGGTAGAGATACTTTTTCAACAAAAAATTTTTTTAGGCTGTGCCTTAAGCACTGTAGGCCCCTTTTTTTAGCTACTAAATATATTTAATAAAAAAAAAAATTTTTGTATTATAAATGCTGGTATATACTTAATAGATTTTCTTGTATTATAAATGTTGGTATATACTTCTGACATATTTTTATCTGTTTGTCTGATGTAATTGTGCTTTCACTTGATTGGTTCTATCATGGATGTATGTGATCATGCAGCGCAGTCTCATCCCAAGAAGTCATATACTGACGTCTTGGGACGTCTTTTGACCATACGTCAATATCCGCCTTTTTAGGGTACCCTTAAACGTCGGTTAGATGACGTTATCGGATCCTAACTCTACCCCAGACCTAAACCTACTCCTAAACCTACCCCGTCACCTACTGACGTTAAAGGTAAAGCGTCAGTTGTATGACGTCCCAGGATCGTCATTTACCGACGTTTAAGGGTACCCTAAAAAGGCGGATATTGACGTATGGTCAAAAGACGTCCCAAGACGTCAATATATGACTTCTTGGGATGAGACTGTGTTAGATCATGTGACCATGTATGGCAGTATATAAGGAGGTGTGTCTCTCCACTTGTTTATGTCTGATGAAGGGCTTGGGCCCGAAACGTTACACGAGGTGAGCATCTATTAAACTCACTTAGGAGCATCTTCTGGTGTGCGGACTCATTGTTCACTTATACAAATGTACTGAGCCATACAATGAAATTCCAGGAGGACGATGGATCTTTGAACATGTAAAAATGGAGTGGAACGTTTTTCTGCACACTAGAGTTACTTAAAATTTCACAAATCTAGAATCACATTTACTTACATAATGGGTAAAAATTGACTAGATCCATGAACAACAGCTGGGAATGATTTTGAATTAAATGGAAAAAATTTATTTGTTGTATTTGTATCATAGATCTCACACGAGCTAACAGACCTTAGTCAGGATATGCATTATATTACATCTTTCATGAGGTGGTTAGGGATAGATGTAAACTCCTTTAACTCAAGTTTTCTTGGCTGTAATGCAGCTTGTGCATTACCATATGTCAAACATTTAATTATTATTCTAAACCACTACTCATTGCAAGTTTGGGCCACATAACATATACAAGCTTCTGTGTGGATAAATATGTGATCAAATGTCTGCTTTCTTTAGAGGCAACATGTCCTCTAAACACACCAATGGAAGATTTAAAAGTAGAGCGATTCCCTGATATTGAGGGTTCAGTCAAACCTGGACACAAGTTAATATTTTCATGCAATGGACAAGGACTGATATTAAAAGGACAGAGAGAAATCACCTGTCAGCCAAATGGAGAATGGAGCAGCCCTTTCCCTAAATGTGAAGGTAAAGTCATAGAATGTAAAAGCATTGGATTGGACAAAGATAGACCAAAGACTGCAGATCTAAATTAGCCTATGGCTAACTCTAGTACAATGCATCAAATGGTAACATTTATGTTTGAAATTATACATGGTCCATAGTCAATAAAAAAAAATAAAAAATAGAATAAAAAAAATACGATAGATATGTTGTTCACATGGAGGATGCTTGATTTATCAGATCTTTCTGTTCTTTAGAGGTAATGTGTGTCGCAAACCTGCCAAAAAACATGAGATCAGACGGACAGCCGGGGCCCGAGGTTTCAATCAGACCTGGAAACACAATAACTCTTTCATGTGTTGGGACGGGATCAAAATTACAAGGACCAAGTAAAATCACCTGCTTGTCAACTGGAGAATGGAACGTCCCATTTCCTAAATGTGTAGGAGGTAAGGTTTACAGGTTTACTCGAGTTTTATTAGCAGTGTTTGTAAGTGTCATTACTGCTCATATTAAAGTAAATGCTCAACTTTGGTTCGTAATTCATCAGCACGTAAGTCCCTCTTGATTTGGGCAAAGATTATGTCCTAACAACTACCCAGAATAGCCTAGCAACAGCTTAGCTATGCTAGCACTGAGGCGGCGAGCTTTACATGGATAAATGCAACTTTAGCCTCAATTTAGATTTAGATCTGTTATAATTTATTATATTGAAAAATCCACATATCTCTTCAATACAGAAAGACATTTGAAAGCATTTAAGAAAAATAAACACAAATTCTCATATTAATAATGTGCAATATTAATAGGTTTTATGGTTTAATGCATTAAAAAGGCATTTGGCTGATACTGAGATTTATTAATGCCACATTTTCTTGGTCATCTTAAAATCGTCTAAAAGTAACTTTGCTTTGTCTTCAGGGAAATGTGGGCCACCACCACACGTGAACTCTGCAGATACAACAGAAATGACAAAAACTGAATACGATTCAATGGAGAGAGTTGAATACATCTGCTTTAATAAATACACACTGGATGAGCGTCACCCCTACACTAAATACTTGACCTGTGAACATGGCGAATGGAGAGGGAATATCAAGTGTTTAAGTATGAAAACTCTATACCATATACCATACATTAAAGACAAATGAGGCTTTTCTTACTGTATTTATCATAATTATTATTTGTAAATTTTATGTAATCCTGTAGTTCTGATGAATCAATGAATGTATATTGTGACAGTGAGATGTTGTGTTTGTTTCAGAGCCTTGTTCAGTGTCGGTGGAGGAAATGGATAAAAGAGGTATAGAGCTGAAGTGGCGTCCACGGGAAAAGATATTCTCACCACATCAGGACAGAATCACCTTTGCATGTCAGAGGGGCAAACATTTAATAGGCAGTGAGAGTGACCTAATACAAACCTGTACTGATGGAGAGATGATTTTGCCTGAGTGTGAGTGACAAAGAGAAGAAATCATCACTGATGTATCAGCTGTACTACTAATAAAAAACAAATGGAGCAAATCAAAATAAAACCTTTTACAATTCAGTTTCTCTGTTTTGTAATTCTTGCAATTAAAACTAAATAAATGATAAAATCAACATGTTTTTAAAAATGATATTAACTAATTTAATGCCAGCTAAGAGCATGTGTATGAAAAAAAAAATGTTTCAAAAAAGATTGCAAAAAGCCCATAAGAACAAAGAGAAAAGTGTTCATAATAAAGTATTGTTACTATCACGCAAATACGTGGGAAAGAAATACATTAGTTATTAAACTTTCTTTTTGCTCTGGGTTTCTGGCTGATTACAATAGCTGACAGTGTCTGTGTCCAGGGGCCTGTTTCAGAAAGGAGGTTAAGTGAAAACTCTGAGTATGTTAACCCTGAAATGAGGGAAACTCTGGGTTTTCTGTTTCAGAAAGGGAGGTAAGTCAAACCTGAGAAAGCAGAGTAAGTCAAGCCTGTTTCTGAAAGAGAGGTAACTTATACTCAGAGTCAGTTACCATGGTAACTTACTCTGTGAACCTAACCTGGTCAGGAGCAGGTTTTCTTTAGTAAACCCAGAGTTTCTTGCGGTCTCCTCCCCTTTTTTAAAGAGGAAGTGGTGTTTAAACTCCAACAATAATACTAAAATGTATTTAAACATTCTTTAAGGAATATATATTGTTTGTCCATGGTTTAATTGACTAAATATATTTTGAGCACTATGCTAAAAAATAAAAGGATTAAAACGTTTGCTAAACTTTTATTTGATTACCACCGTTTTTGATAATATATTTGTATTAAATCATTAAAAAAAATCGGAATAAACATTTCATAGAACTCAATATTTTTTAAACATATTAATAAGTTATTAATGATAAAAAATAAGTTGTTAATCTAATTCATAATCAATTATTGAAATTAGTTGATTAGATATGTTTTATTGAACAAATGTCATTTTAACTGATGATAATAATAACCGTAATTTAATAATGCAGTTTACATATTTAATAATTGTTTAATTCCATAAACCGTGATATTTTCTGAGACGGTTATCATACTGTGAATCTCTCATATGTTACAACCCTACATGGGAGAGTCCCCCACCCCCACCCCCACCCCCGCCCACCAACCCAACCCAACCCAACCCAACCCTGCATGGGAGAGTCCCCCACCCCCACCCCCGCCCACCAACCCAACCCAACCCAACCCAACCCTGCATGGGAGAGTCCAAGCCCCCCCTCAGCAACCCCCCCCCCCCCCCCCCCCCCCCCCGCCCTCGCTCCCGCTGTTAAAAAAGTTACTCAGCAACTTTTACTCACATTTTATATTAGCTATACTTTTACTTTTACTTGAGTAGATTTTTAGACTGGTACTTATACTTGTACTTAAGTAAAATTTTATCAAGGTAATAGTGCCTACTTTAGGTTGAATAACATTCTTCCAGTTTCACCTCTGATATTATAACAGTTGGTTAAGTTACTCTAAAATATTTATGAATTACTAACTACAAATGACATCTTCAACATTGTAATTAGATTAATGTAATAATTACTATATTTAGAAAGTATTGGTCTACATATTACTAATTACTAAATCCTATATCAACCTCAACCACTTGAACAATACAAGGAGAGAAAAGAAACTGCACTTTTAATGCTTTCAAATTATCAATATACAATTGCATGAATTATTCTTGAATTGATCAAAGTGTGTAGAGGGAGAAGGTTACATAAAAAATATACCTTTTAAAAAGGATAATAAAAGGATGATAAATCTACTATTGTTTTATACTGAGTTGGTCTATAGTCTATAGCCTATTTAATGTAATTTCATCATATTTTATTTTAAATTACAGAAGAATTAAGAGTAATCCCTTTAATTAAATTACAATATTTGGATTACTTGGTAATTAATTACACCCAACACCTCTTTTTGTCTGGCGCTGTTGCCATGGTGACTCATAATATCTGCGCTCCATTGATAATGGCTTTTTATAGTTGTGGTGCACGCGCTTAACTCAGAGTCAGTCAACTCAGAGTTGATTGAACCAACTCATTTCAGCTGTTCTGTAACCGAAAACTCAGAGTTTCCCATCTCAGGGTAAGTCAACTCAGAGTTCAAGTTTTAACTCAGAGTTGGTTGAACCTCCTTATTGAAACAGGCCCCAGACAAAGAAACACTGACAACAGAGATTATAATGGGGATAAAAAAAAGGGTGTCTATTAAGTAAATGTATCTTATTAGTGGAATATTACACGAAATATATAGCTGTGATTCGCGAGCTGATAAGAGAAAAACACGCAGTGGATTGTGCGCATCCTCTTTTCACAGACGTCAGATGAAAGTTTTTAGTTCAGTAAGATCACTCGGATGTCAATGGCAAAGAAAGCAAAATGAGGTAATCATCACGTGGTTTCAATATCAAAATAAACATTTATTTGAGTCAAATCCAAATTTAAGTCGTAAATATTCACTTGATGGATATGGGCTACAGGGTGATAGCTGTTTATAGTTGATAGGTAATAGGCTAGTTGATGTCTATATTTATTTATCTGGTGCGTAGCCGTGTAATCAGCGGGATAATGTATAGTCAGCCATTTATTTGAGTAAAAATAGTGCTTAACGCTAGGACATTTGTGTGCAAAATCATATAATATGGATCATGCAAAGTGTACATTAATGTATCTAATTTATAAATACTCAATGCATGTGACATTACAAAGTGCATGCGACAGTGTGTAAAAACATAAAGAGAATTCATGACTACTGCTCACTTCTATGTATAACCTTTTTTCACATATTAACCAAGTTCAGGGTTTGGTTGGTTAATAAATACAATCATAAATGTAAACTTTCCACAGTCACCACTTGGTGGTGCATTTGATCAAGGGATTCTGAAAGTAGATATTTAGCAGTTACCCAGTACTTTTTAGTTTATAGACATGTCTCAAATTCTGGTAACAGGTTTGCAAAAATCAAAAACCTCTGAAAACAAATAAACTCCTAACAATATTTAGTTTGACATGTATGTTCACATTGAGCATTTTCTGAAGGTTAAGCATTTTTCTTTCAATATATCTTGAAAAAAGAAAATAATTTAAATACTTTTTAAGAGTTTCAGGCCCTGTTTTGAACATATTGATTGAATGTGCCAAGAATCCATTATCACATGACAACCATTTGCAAATAAAGACTTTGAGTTTAACAATTCAGTGTTTACCAAAAGTCCAGTAAGTAAGATCCAGTAAATGACATCCAGCTTTTACATTTCCAACAATTTGTTTTCAGTGTGAGATAAGGAGGATCATCGAGGCCATAAGAGACAACAACAATTTAAGCACATTCAGTCAAATACTTCAAGGGTCAAACTCTTCTGCATCTGTTTTTATTTTATCAGTTCAATAGATTTCTATTTCTAATGGAAACACTTTTTCCAATGGCAGTTACAGATACATTTTACAATGACCGTACTATTGCAATGTTTGAAAGTGTTGTGAATCTTCTTCAATCTCACTCTTTTCTAATGGTCTATGGGACAGATTATTTTATCATATAATGTACTTTATGATTTGATTAAAGAAGAACATGAGCCAGTGAAAAACATTAACAAGATTAATCCCTTTGCTTCCTTTTCATGTTGCATAAATATGACTCAAGAAGTTTAACTTCTCTAAAGTAACTTCCTTCCTTTCTTGGTGTGTTTTTTTTGTAAATGACAAGTTTCTGCATCAGATAAGTTTTTTTTTTTAGGAAATATTGATTTTGCACAGAGAGGTCCGGTATAAGAAAAAACTAATTTTTCTTTATTTTTTTACTTTATCAGAGACACTTGGAATTGAGATGAAAATGAGAGTTCTTGTAAAACTCCTCGGCTTCGTCTTTTGGTTGTTTTCCTTGAAATGCCAAGGCAAGTAATCTTTTGTTGTCATTATTTATTTGAATGTCTTTTTCATTTCGATTTTATTGAATTGAAAATACATTTTATAATATACGCACTTCCCAAACTGTAGCTTTAGAGAGTGTTGACTATTTTTTTCATGTACTGTGCTTTTCATGTACTGTACAGTTACGTCTTTGTGTAACGTTTGTTTGTGTTTCTCAGAATGTCTTTAAGTGGACATTACATATAAAGCCCAATCACCTTCGAGTGTATGGCTGCACGATTCGAAATTGTAATTGCACTGAAGCCGATTTGGCTTATCGCGATTTTGAAATTGCAATGGCTGCGATTATTTTTTATGCGCAGCTTGTCATTGATGTATGGCTCTGTAAACGCTGCTCCATCTGAAAGCACAGTGAGTTTGAGTCACTTATAACGTGCATTTGAAAAAGCAAACATCTTAGCATTTATGAACCTCTTGTCCAACAAAAGATAGCAGACACCTAAACCGTCAAGCCTACGTCATCGGGCAAGGTCCTCCAGTGCAGAGGGGAGGGGCATTTTCAGAATTTGATTAAAGATTACGAAGCCAAAAAAAAATTTTTGTGTGGATTGACTTGCATGGATGAATTGTTCACCACAAAACGATCAATTTAGGCAAACAAAGTAAGTATGGTCAATTTTGATTTCATGGGGACTTTAAATAATCGCAGCTTTGCCAAATCGCGTGTGGTTTCATTGTGATTAATTGTGCAGTCCTATTCGAGTGGTTAACCCTTTGGGGTCTAAGGTGTTTTCGGGCTCTTGTGATGTTTTGACATGCCCTGGCATTTGTGCTTTTTTCAGTTATTTATAAACATGTTAATGGCAAAGGTGTAAATTCACTCTATATAGCACAAACGGGCCTACCATGATATGTGAGCAACAAGTATGTACATGTTTGTATTTTTAAGAGAATAATGTTTATGCGTGATTATTGAAAAAAATAAAAATGAAAGTTGCTGAAATAAGGCCACAAAACACATATTGATTATTTCTTCACAAGACTTTTGAAAATTGTATCACATAGTCTAGAATATTTGCTCCAAAACTATGTGAGAATCATCCTGACTACTCATTCAGATAAGTCAATAAAGTCTTTTAAATTTTTAATGACGTGTTTTGTTTGAGAAAGCTTTATGCGAGGAGGCATGATCTCTCATTATGTGTGGCATTTCACACACACACACACACACACACACACACACACACACACACACACACACACACACACACACACACACACACACACACACACACACACACATGTTGGTGCAACAGCATTATGAGGACTCTCCATAGGCGTAATGGTTTTTATACTGGACAAACTATATATTCTATCTGCCCCTATCCCTAAACCTACCCCTTACAGGAGACATGCTGGATTTTAAAATGTTTAATAAAACATAGTTTTTTATGTTTTTTAAGCCATTTGTTTTATGAGGACTTTTGAAGTGTCCTCATAAACCACCCATAAGTTGTAATACCAGTGTAATACACATGTCATTATACAAATTTGTGTCCTCATAAATCACATAAACCCGCCCACACACACACACACACACACACACACACACACACACACACACACACACACACACACACACACACACACACACACACACACACACACACACACACACACACACACACACACACTGCTTAGAATAATTGAACACACCCATGCTAAAGTTGACTAAAAACAGGAATAAAAAATCGTAATGCCTTAATTAAAAAAATGAGGAAAACTCCAACTTTTAGGGACATGAATAATGTCCTTGAATTCTTTGTGAATGAATAATGTATCGCAAATAATAAAATGTTCTTCTTTAAAATACAGGGTGCAGACGTCTGGACACTTCTATCACACACCCTTCTTTTCAGTTCAAAGTTCAAAGTTAGAGTTGGAAACATCTTGAAAAGAAAATCGTCTTTTTCCATAAATGTCTTAGTTTGATCATACATATTTCAAAGTTGAGGATTCATTATGTCCGCTGCTATCATTGTCATGGATACAGTGTCCTTGTGGCGACGCGCGCGCGCAGTCTTCACTCTGACGCACTCTTCAATCTATCGTTGCGAACACTATTCATTCCGGTGAAATCACAAAATAAAATGCACACAAACGGGTGTCCTATATACGTGTGTGCTTGATATAGACTGTAACCACTGATCAGTGTTGTGCCTGAACGCGTTCAATGAACGATAGTTCATGAACTCGTTCATATTTTGGGCGAACGTGAACTGAACGTACTGAATCACTGCCTGATGAACGTTACTGTGAACGCGTTCATTCTGGTGTCTGTGAACGCACACTCTGTCAGTTTAACTTCGTTCAATAGGGTGCCAGATTTCTATAAAGCCTTCCAGGCGAAAACGCCTTAATATGTAGCAAAAAAAACACCCAATCTGGCAACATCAGCCACCAGTGTCGCACGCACTGCCGCATGCGTCATCAAAACAAAAAGTAGCATGTAGTCGACAAAGCAGCGAGCGAGGCGTCGTATGATCATTTAATCGAGTTTTATGACAAGGTCGGTGAGGATGGGAAAATCTTACATTTCTGTGCAAACTTTGCCAGTCGATAAAATAATTGCTGTCTGTTGTATATGGGCTGTAGCAATAAAAAAAGAAGCTTGCAGCAACATATGGACTATGAACTAGAAAAAAAGAACTATGAACTAGTTCATTTTTTGAAGTATGAACTATGAACTGAACTAGTTCATTTTAAAATGTGTGAACTGAACTTTGAACTAGTTCATGTAGAAAATGAACTTTCCCAACACTGCCACTGATGAACATATTCGGTATTGATGAGAGAAAAAAAATATGCCGGGGGCGGATTCGAAACCGTAACCTCACGCTTGGCAAACAATCTAACCACTAGACCACAGAAGAACTCAAACAAAACCTGCAGATCAATATATTTCACTAAATCATTATAACCTAAGCAGTTATTTAAAAAGTTTACACGAGCGTATAGGCCTACACGAATGTTGTGTTGAGGTAATATTTACTAGGCAAAATATAGTCTGAAAATGCATTTGAGCTCTATGATCAGAAAAGGAATTATAAAACACTAAACAACTTACTCCGAACTTGAATCCTCGGGGTCAATTCGTTCTTCAAAATGGAACCGTCCGTCGTCTGAGTTTCAAATTCCACTGAGAAAAAGGTGAATTATTCCCATTTGTCCATAATCCTCTGAAGGAGTAACGTTAGCGTGCTTCCATCCCTAAAACGCGATGAACTATCAGTGAATCTCTGATGAACAATCTGTGTTTGGTATTGATCGGGGGCGTGTCGCGTGTGCGATGCATAGATCGCCTATTACCATGTCAAAAGCTCTGGGGGTGTGGCGGGCTCAGCTCATTAAAAATAATTAAGGGAGAGCGAAAAAACTGTAACTCTCCTTGGTTTCAAACGGATTACATAAACTGTAAATATATATTTTTTAAAATAAATTACTTCATTTAAAAGAAGAGAATTTCAGCTTCATAAAGAGACATATTTCGTATCTATGTGACAAGTATTGACAGAGTTACAGTTAATATTTCGGACGCGTTTCAGAACGGACCTCACTGACAGAGAGAAGGTAAAACGCGCATCATGTTTATTTTTCTTTATTTGACGAAAAGTACAACACTTTGTTTTTATTGTGAGTATCCACAAAAAAAATACACACTTAACAGGATCTAATGATGTACAACACTTATATTTAAGATCAAAATCAACAGAGTAATTTGATTCTCTTTTGCACTGACAAGGAAAAAATCCAGCAAAACGCGAGGACGCGTTTTCCGACCCCTAAGGGTTAAAAGACAAGCCAATGCACATTGACGAGTGAGATTTGCATCGCAAATCACTTACCATGACACGGTGATACAAGGAAGCGTGCATTTAAGTTTTGCGCAGAGGAGCAGAGACGGTGTCCCGGCCGTTCAGCAGTGACACAGGGATTATGGCGACGGGATTTAACATCTTTGTTCCCTCCTTCAGGGAACGGGGGTTACATTAGTAACCTAGATGTTCACTATCAGTCTGTGATGTTTGGCGTTGCGTCAGTGACTGACGAATTGGGATTCCTAAGAAAAACGAAAAATAAGAAACAATTCCATAATTGCCGCGCCTTCCCAGTGCAAGACATTAGGCGTTTAATCCCCGCGCACCTGCTGGAGCGGAAGAAAGGACAGGAATTTACGTGAATGTTGAATCACTGCGGTCCCTCTTACCCTATACAGTGAGACTATTGGATAACACTGGGGAAGCATGCCTATTCCAAAACAAAAGGGATGCTATGGAAACATGCTGCAAGCGAGACACCAAGCCTGTTGCCCCCACCTACTGGCTGTAGCCAACACACGGGAAGAAACAGGCTCTACTCTAAGTTTGTAGAATCTCGCAAATGCGTTAGGTGTCACCAAGCCCGCAGCTCCACAGATGACTGTCAGCAAGGCCCTGTGGGCTAACCTCTGCTTAGAGACAGTCTTTCCCTTTCGCTGGCCTCCATAGCAGACAAAGAGCTATTCTGAGGTCTAAGAGCTATTATAATCCAACATGTCTTGTGGAGCGCTCCCGGAGTATGCATTTATTTGTCATTTTATCTGTTTGACTTTTAAGATTTCTTATACTGTTGCGCCCTCTATAGACCATAGACCAATAGACCAAGCTTAGACAGAGCATTAAAGTTTACTTGTTGACTAATCGTCTAGTATGTGCAACACCTAACATGAACACTATCTCAGCATGCTTTTGCCCAGGCATGTGAGACAGCGATTGTGGCCGTCAGATGAGGACAGGAAACGACCGCAGCCAGAAATGCACGGACGGAGAGGCGCCTTTAAAAATACGCTTGCCGTCCGCTTACTCTTTTAGGGAAAAAGCTTTTGTAAGAGCTGAAGCGCACAGAGGAAAGGGAGCTGCACAGAGTGCAAAATGCTCTTTTGGAAAGGCTGCACAGTGTGCACAACACTCACTTAGGATGCAACCACCACTGAAGCACCATTACACTCCGTATCGAACTTCTTCCTGGTTTTCTTGTGCCAAACGCATGATAATTGCTGAGCAGAATCGGTTTAGAAACGCTCGGCTCAGAAGCGAAAGCTTAAATGAGTGAGTGTTGCAGACTTTCTTGTATATGTCACGGGTATAGTCAATCTAACTCGCCAATATTGGCTTGTTTTGTTACCACTCGAATGTGATTGGGCTCTCGGGCGAGATCCCAATTCGTCAGTCACTGACGTAACATTGAACATGACTGACTGATAGGGAACCAGTTGTGGAAGTTTCATACGATGATGGTGAAACAGTGAAACTGAGCTGCATGACAGGTTTTACTGGCATGTATAGTGTGAAAAATGAAAATGGAAGACAACCATTGAGCGACCATGTGCAAGTGAGAAAATTGTCAATTTCACATCACCAATGACCTCATCATTTTATTGGTTGTCATTATTCAGATTAAAACTTGCTTGATTTCTGCAGAGAAAAAAGGCAGTCACCCAGGGGTCACAGCAAATGGTCATTTTAAACTTACAGAGGGGTCTGAGTTTGTTTTTGGAGCAACAGTGTTGTATACTTGCAACAGAGGTTAGCCTAAAAGTGATTTATGCTTTTTATTCTAATGTATAAAATGTATACTATCCTTTTAACACTCTTGCACAGATGGGGGTGTGACTGCAACGGGCAACACAGAGGAGGGAAGTTATGGTGATGTAATTCACTTTGAGTGTGTATCTATTGACAAAAAGATAGACGGAAGTAGTGACACTCACTGCACAGAGACGGGCGAATTGAGTGAGTCTGTTCCAAAGTGCAAAGGTTCATTCCATTGTTACATTTTTGTTTGTTTGTATCTTCGCCCAATGATTACAGATTTCTGAGCTTTATTCAAAGCACCAATTTAACTATTCCTCTTTCCCTTGCTTCTCACACAGAGATAACATGCACAGCACCAGATATATTAAATGGTTATGTTGTTGAGAAAATGCAAGAATACCAGAAAGATGCCATATTAAAATACACATGTTCACCAGGGTTCAAGCCTAGAGAGGGAATCTCCAAATGTGCTAAATTTGGCTGGACTCTGAACCCGAAATGTGATGGTAATGCACCGTTATTTTTACATAAACAAATCATATGGAAAATAATACTGAAATCCTGCTATCCATATCTTTCGTTATGCGAAAAATCTGGTAGCATTACTGTACTAACTTCTAAAAATAGATACCCATTAAACTTACATTCAAAATGTAACATTTAAAAACAAAATTGCAAATTAAGCCTAACAATCTGGTTATTTTTTGTTTTGTAGTCCTCATACATTAAATAAAATATTTGTTTGATCTTAGTTTGATTTTTTTTTTAGTTGAGAAAATGGAATGAGATTATTTACGTGTCTTCCTGTCATGCTGTGGAAAATTTCCAATTTATGTTGTTTTTATGTTTTAATTAACATGTTTTGTTTGTTTGATTTTTTTATTGGGGAAAATCATGAGGTATCAACATGTGCTAAGCATTATCATTTGATAACTGCAAAAAAGCTAATAACAACTTACTACTTACTAATAACTACTTTTACTTGCTTGCTTAATTTTCAGATAATAGTTTAGCAGTAAATATATCTAAAAGTTCTTAAAATAGAAAATGTGCCTCTAATACTTATTTAGTGTCTTATTCAAATTTATGGGGAGCCATATTTTTTCCATTTTAGGATTTATTTTAATTTGTCAGAATCATTTGTTTCCTGCAAAAGACAAACATGCAAATCCAGTTTCACACATTTTTGATGCTTCATCTCTTCTTACCCTTAGTTCTACATAATTATGTTTTGTACAGAAGTAACTTGTGAGCTTAAGTCAACCACATTTGGAGTAACAAAGATCAAACCGGAGGGAAAAACTATTTTCAGAGCTGGAGAAAGTGTGGAGATCACCTGCACTGAAAAAGGCCTTATTTATGGTACAAAAGAAAAAATCAAATCATTTACATGTCAGGAGAATGGACAGTGGGATTATGAGCCTGTTTGTGCGGGTAAGATTATAGAGAAACACTTCTGTATTTATTGCTGAACTTACTGCATGTTTTTAAAATAATGTAAATCTTGTTTCAGAAATAAGATGTGAAGTTCCACGGGACCAGCATGTGTATCGCCTGAACTCTTACTTCAGAGGAGATATGAAATTGGGAGCAAGAATATCTTACTATTGCGAGTCTGGATATGATAAAATGTCAGAAGTGGCCACATGCACACGAGACGGATGGACACCAAAACCACTGTGTGCTGGTATGTGTTCATATTAATGTTACAGTTTGTGCAAACTAATCATTATCATAATTATGAATTATAATTAATTTGATGGATATTTGTTTACAGGAAACATGTGTACAGCCCCAAACATCCCAAATGCAGAGATTGTGGGAGATCAGAGAACAAAATACATCATCACTTCAAGAATACAATATAAATGTAATCCTGGGTTTGAACCAGAACAGCCTGTAGAAATCACCTGCAATTCCCAGACTGAATGGACAGGCATACAGCATTGCACGGGTATATTACAGTAACGTATATTACAGATACTATATCTTTTTCAATATTCAAATCAGTATATATCTTCACAATGATAACTTAATTTATGTATGTGCTCATTTTAATGTTACAGTTTGTGAAAATTATTGAACTTTAATTGATATTGAACATATTATTCATATTATGAATAAAGAATTTTAAATGACTAGAAAAAAATAGAGCTTAAAGGTGCAGTGTGTAGCTTTTTGGCGACATCTAGCGGTTAGTTTGCGAGTTTACACTAAGGGCTCAGCCCACTGCTCACCCCTCCCTTTCGAAGAAGCTACGGTGGCTAAAACGGGACAAACATCGTCGTCTAAGACAGCAGAGAATAGCCAGCGTAAAACAAGCCACAGCTAACATGGAGTACCACAGTCCATTATAAACCACATCATGGATAAAGTTTACAAAGCCATAGTCAGGTGAGGATCAAGGGTCTTAATATATAATAATAGTAATCAGCTGATTGTTTCACGAACGTAACCAGCACATTCTCCCCACATAGCAAACCCATAATACAGCGAGGGAGAAGAACCACATGAAACTATGCAACTATAGATGTTTTCTAACAGGGTAGTAAAAGTTTAGCTGGCTAATATGAGCTGTTACTGTGGCTGAGCTGGTTAAAGCCTTGTTTATATTCGACGCGTCTGCATGAGCCCAAAGGTGCGTGCGGCAAAAATGATGTGATTGTAACAGCGCGTGTGCCTCCGCATCCCAATAGACACCACTTACTACACACAATAGCCTTTTTTCTCTGATTTTGGAAACTCAATCGACTTAAAATGCTTCCAAGATCAACAGGTTGGTGATTCCTGTAACTGTTTTACGGTCAATGACAAGAGTAGCCTAATCAGCTGTCTCACGAACACAACCAGCACATTTATCCCCACATAGCAAAGCCATAACACAGCGAGGGAGAAGAATTAAGTTACATGAAACAATCCAACTACATATTTACACCACTGACAAGGGAAAAGTCACTACTCACGGTGTTTATGACTAGCTTCTTCTAGCTTTCTGCGGCTTCTCTTTCAAGCTAGTGACGAAACGCGCTCTGTAACGCTGTTTGTTCGCTGTCGGCTACGGTAGAAATATGACGTCATAATATGGCGGCCTTCATAGAAGGGGATTCCCGCGCCTATGTAGATATAAATGCCTAATTCTAAGGTAATAAAAAAATTACGGTTATTAAGTAAGTTCTTTATACACAACTGAACACATAGTTATGGATGTCATATTGCATTTCTGTTAATAAATACTCAAAAATGTTACACACTGCACCTTTAATAAAACATTTTGTATAAATATTAATGGAATAAGGAAATGTATCATTTAGTTTATGTGATTCATATTCATAAATTTAAAAAAATGAAAATATTTTTTAATTTAAGTTTAAGATTTATACAAAATGTTTTAAGATTAGTTTTTTTTAATCATATACAATTCTTAATTCATAATATGAATAATATGTAAGGATTATTCAATTGAATTTGATGGAATTTTACTATAAATTGAAATGCCTAAATCTTGAAAAATGGCTTAAAATTGTTTTGAGTTTACTGTAAGATTATAGAGAAACACTTCAGAATTTTGTGCTGAACTTATTGCATGTTATTACTGTAAAATAATGTAAATCTTGTTTCAGAAATTAGATGTGAAGTTCCACGTGACCAGCATGTGCTTAGGCCAGAACTTTACTTCAGTGGAGATCTGAAATTAGGAGCAAGAATATTTTACTCTTGCGAGTCTGGATATGATAAAATGTCAGAAAGGGCCACATGCACACGAGACGGATGGACACCAAAACCACTGTGTGCTGGTGTGTGCTCATATTAATGTATTAATATGATACATTAAATTATTTATTTAACATATACAATTTTATTTAACA
Source organism: Chrosomus eos (assembly GCA_036326025.1). Taxonomy (NCBI): domain Eukaryota; kingdom Metazoa; phylum Chordata; class Actinopteri; order Cypriniformes; family Leuciscidae; genus Chrosomus; species Chrosomus eos. The sequence continues at coordinate 20,760 of JAZAVI010000222.1, forward strand.
TACAAATTATTAAATTATTAAATACAAATTATTTAACATATACAATTTCCTCACAGCAACGCAAAAATCGTGTTGTCATCAGTTTCTGAAATTTTTGGCATATTTTACATAAACCAATAATGTATTGTATATTACACTATTTCTGTGTTTGTGTATTTTCATGATTAATTAGTTGAGGTCATCAGGTTTGCAGCTGATCTAGACTCCTCTTTATCATCCTGATAATAATTAATAATCTACTTTTGTTGAGGTTTTTATGTTTTATGTTACGGACCGCTAAACTAAAGAGAAAGTTCAAAAGAACAGAGTTTATTTAAAATAGAAAATGTTTTGTACCATTAGAAATCTCTTTACTGTCACTTTTGGTCAATGATAATCCTTACTCAATTTTTAAAACATTGAACCCTTTTTTATTGATATTATTGAAAATGTTATGTTTTTTTGTTGTTGTTTTTTTTCAGATCAGTAAGACATAAGTTGAAAGAAAGTTGGAGTAAAACACTGAGGTAAAAACTATTAAACATTTTGATAATGTACTAACCACATTTGATTTACAATAATTTATTTTCTGTTTTCAGTTTATTTTGCAGTGCACAATTAGAATGGGATAAAGATCCTGTAATGAAGTGTAAACTGATTAAAAACAACAGTAATGTCCACAAGTAACTGCATTTATTATAGTTTTATTTATTAATAAGATCTGATTATCCCACAGATCTGAATGAAGATGGACAGACACACACACACACACACACACACACACACACACACACACACACACACACACACACACACACACACACACACACACACACACACACACACACACACACACACACACACACACACACACACACACACACACACACACAGCAGCATTATGAGGACTCTCCATAGGCTTAATGGTTTTTATACTGGACAAACTATATATTCTATCCCCCTACACTGCCCCTATCCCTAAACCTACCCCTTACAGGAGACATGCTGGATTTTTAATTTTTTAATAAAACATTGTTTTTTATGTTTTTTAAGCCATTTGATTTATGAGGACTTTTGACATGTCCCCATAAACCACCCATAAGTTGTAATACCAGTGTAATAATACACATGTCATTATACAAATTTGTGTCATCATAAACCACATAAACCCGCCCACACACACACACACACACACACACACACACACCACACACACACACACACACACACACACACACACACACACACACACACACACACACACACACACACACACACACACACACACACACACACACACACACACACACACACACACACACATTAACTTAAAGCCCACTCAGTGAAACCATTCACTCATGTACTGAATCTTCAGATCTGCACAACTGCAATCACACTATATGCTTTACACTCAGTCTGCAACTTTTTGCAAAACTCTAAACAGTTCTACATTAAACACTTCATTTAAAACAACTCTTGTGTTTCACTTAGAAAACACTGCCATTTAAATGCCATCATTTCCCGATTACACAATGATCATGTGTGAAAACACTTTTACATAAATTGATCACATAAATTGCATGCAAGCCAGTCAGAAAGTCAACTTTATTTCTAAAGCACATTATAGATTGTTTCACAGCAGCTTCACAATAGTAACAAATTCTAATCCTGCTGTAAAGCATCTCTAACAAGCAAATAGTCATTATTCAGCTCAAGTCAGTTCAGTGTTGATTCAGTTCAGTTCCTGTGAAAAATTCAACCGTTGTGCATACTGTATATAAAGTGTATTTGTGCACATACATGTATGTGACAAATTCCTATGTTCTCCACTGCACACTGAACTGCTTTTGCAAGAGATGTGTGACATTTTGCATCTTGTGTGTGTTTGTGGTTTTGTGTGTAGAGTTTTGAGAAATGGAGCCATAGTTCAAAAACTGTAACTGCTTCAGAATAAAGCTTAACATTGAAACTATTACTTTGCTGTCTTTTTTAATTCAATTTATTTAACTATGTATTTAACTAGCGTAAAAGATTTTGAGCTCAATATAATTTTGCCTCTAATAAGCTACTACTGTATATGTCATAGCACACATCAAGGTATGTATTATGTAAACTCTTATGTCATTTTTATTGTTGTAAAACTGTAGCCAATATTTTGATTTTCAAACATTGGTCGAGGACCCCAGTAATTAATATTCTCAGTAAATTCTGCTGTATGATATTTGGAAAAAAATCACTACACAAAAGAATTTGAATTGAAAAAGTTAGTTGCAAAAATATACAATTCAATCTTAATACAAAGTAAATATATTCCAGAAAATAGTTTAATTGGGTTCAGCACAGAGACAATATAAATGTAAATGATTTAATATTGGCTTTCATTTTTGGCTTTTTCAGTTCAGGCCAGGGCATATCTAGATGAATCTAGGGCCATTATTTAATACTGTATATAAAACCATTTCTACCAGAAAGACTCGGGAGTTCAAAAAACAAGAATTAGAACATGATTGGATAGACGAGAAGGTAATTGGTGACGTAACAATTGAGTCTTACCGGCAAAACTTACGCTGAAGCTTTCATTTACAGTATTTTTATTTTCATTTTTATTTTGTTTTGTAGGTTTTTTTTTTTTTACATTTTAAGGTTAAATGAAATAATCTGGTGCGCTTTGAGAGCTCAAAATTAAGAGCTTCAACCCATGAACTGTGCACATTGAACAAAGAAAAAGCATTGACTTTGGCTTGACTCACAACTCTCCTTTAGGTGTCATATCAATGCTGTTGAAAAAAGATTAATTGTAATTTACGAATATTGTATCGCTCTATTAACTGTTTCACTCAACTGATTAGATTAAGAATTGTGTCACAGTTAATATTTCCCATATTAGACTATGTGGACGTTGTCTATCTAAACACATCAGAATCTAACTTGAAGGCATTGAATGTCGTGTTCAATAATATGTAGATTTGTGCTGAGATGTCCTTTTACTATTCACCACTGTGTAATGTATGACTCATTGAACATATAATCACCAAAAGCTAGAAGAGAGTATCACTGGTATCAGGTCATTTTTAAATGTGTGTATTATAATTATTCTTCTTACCTGAAGGAATATTTAATTCCATATAGACCCAGCTATAGATTGAGACGCACTGAATATCTCTCCTTCACTGTGCCAAACATCTTCAAAGAGAGTGCCAGACGTGCCTTTAAATTCAAAGCCCCTTCAGACTGGACTAGCCTGCCTCGGTCTCTAAGATCTGTCACATCATTGCACTCCTTCAAAATATCTCTCTTTACTTACTTGCAAGAAAACTGTTGCTGTAAATGTTTTCCTCATGTGTGACTGGACTCTTGTTTTTTATATCCTTTATTTCTGGGATACTTTATTTTTTTTTTTTTGTTTTTTTTTTTTTGTGTAGGCTACATATGCGATTATGGGTGTAGGTGTGAGTGAGTATATATGCATCTTAATTCTGCAATATGTTGCATATATGGATTTGTTTCCAATAAGGAGTTGGTGGGCAGGGCGGGCCGGGCGAGGCGGGATGAGGTAGAGCTTTAGTCTTTGTCTCGAGGACCCCCTCGATGTTTCATCTCAAGGGGTTATCCTCAACAATAAAAATTCAAATAAACTTGTACCTGGACATTAAAGAAGACTCAAACATCTTTTTAGTTATGATAGTGCGCAAGTGCGCATGGGCCCCTGGCCACGTCCCCATAATGCCCATTGGGTAATCCGGGATTTGATTGGTCATCTCAAATATTCTAACATTGACAAGCAGTGACAGACCAATGAGGCTCAGATGAACACACACACACACACACACACACACACACACACACACACACACACACACACACACACACACACACACACACACACACACACACACACGCTGATTATAACTAGACTGGGTGAAGCTGACGCCTGCCGCAGGTTTCATATGTTTTAAAGGGGCCTGAAGCGATCACAGATTAGTGTACAGTTAAACACACATTTTTTTTAGGGATTCTAGGCAGAAGTTTAGGGGGGCTGAAGTTGAGATTTTTTCATCTCGCTGTGCCTGGAAAAATCGCCTACATTTGAAATAACGAACTTGAGCGTGCAAAAGATGTGATATGCACCTCGTCTGCTTTTTCAGTTTCTCGCACCACGTTTAAAAAGTGATGTCAAGTTAAAAGTTCAACTTTTGGAAACACGTCTTGACGCCCTGTGCTCTTTTCCATTTTGTTTGCATTTTGAAAGCACAAGCGCGTTCCTTCATTGCAGTTTTTAAATAATAATTAATTAAATAACTCATAATATAATTTTGTTATAATATATTTGTTTTAATTAAATTGTATTCATTAAACAGCTTTTAAACCAACTTTATCACTAGAAAAACATGTAAATAACCTTTTAAACATGAAAGTATGCATTTCTCCTTATATTGAACCTTTTTGGAGTAAAGGGTTCTTTAATTTTCTTTAACGCTCTGATGTACAGCATTACAATAAGACAAGTAAAATTTAATTTGCTTGCTCAATGTTTTGCAAATATTGCAGCACTGATATCGTAACCTTCAGCCATGTTGTCAAAATCGTGATAAGAAAATATGACTAAAATAATATTTTAATTAGTATGTTTTTCGGTCATTACAACTTCTACTGTAGCAGCTACTGAGGCTTTAAAGGTACATTTACACCCCATGTTGCTTATTGTTTTTTTGTTTTTTTTTTTATCAAATGAATTTTGATTTATAATGAAATCACTCAAGTGAAGGTTTTTATTATTTGTCTAAAATTTTGGAAACAGCATTGCAAAAAAAAAATTTAAACCTCATTGAAATTGAACAGAGCATTAAATGGCTCATATAATATTTAGTTTGAAATTAAGGTTAAATGTAAAAAAAAAAAAAAAAAAAAAATGTTGACCCTATTTATTGAATGTGCATGACAATTCTTTACTTATAAAGTTAAAGACATTTGAGGTTTGCATTTCAATGTTTACCAAAAGTCCACACCAAATCCAGTAAATGACATCCAGCATTTACGTTTATAAAAAACACATTGATTTTTTTTTTCCAGTGAGATCAGGAGGATAATCTAATCTTTTTTTTTTTAAGTACATTCTGATATTTTAAAAATATCTAACAGGTTTAACCAAAAGCACAGCAGTGAACACATCACATATATTGGAACTTTCTTTTTGCTTCCTGATTATATGTTACATAAATGTGACTTAAAAAGTTTGACTTGTCTAAGATAACTTGTCCTTTGGTTTGTCCCAATGACAAAAAAGCTACTTGTGATGTGAACACAAAATGAGAATTTCTGTCTTTTGGTGATTTTCCTTTAGTTGTGCGCAGAGTTATTTAATATATAATAGCGCAAAGCTATTATTTTTTTATATTATTGTTATTCATGTTAATGTCCTCTTTCAATTAGATTTCATTGACTTAAAAGCAAATGAAGCAAGGGTGTAGAGTTACATTTAAGATATTTTAAGGCATGAAGTTTTTTTTTTTTTTTTTGACAGGAAAAAAACATTTAAATATGTCACTTTGGTGATCAAATATGAGTTTTAAGGGATAACATTTTTGACAACAGGGGGATTTTAAACAAAATATCCTTCTGCATAACCACAAAGTGGTCTGGTATAAAAGAGTCCTCCTTTTGACTTAGTAAATGATTCATTATTGATTCTCCATCATACAAACAGAGTGAGAAAACAAGTTACAGTCATTTGTGAAATGAGAGTTCAAAATGAGAGTTCCTGTACAATTCATCAGCTTTTCCTGTTTTCTACTTTCTGTTACTGTTGTGCAAGGTCAAGGTGAGTTTATTAATTTTTAGTAGAATGTTATACATATTATATGCACATCCAAAACTTTTTTAAATGACCTTAATTTGTTTTAAAGAGTGTTGACTCTGTAATGTTAATGTTATTCTTCTCAGAATATCTTTGATAGGATATTACACATGAAAACATAGAACTACCTGACTAGAGAAAATGGAGAAATATTCAGTTTTCTTCCCTTTGGCCAAATAGTTAGAAAAACTTGAACACATATATAATACACTGACCATGTTGCCATCAGAGTCATATAACACCTTGTTTTAGTAGTAAATACTCCTTAGCAAACTATTAGTCATAATGGTGTCGACTTGTATTGTTCCCTGGAAGAATTGTAAACATTTTTCGGGAGTGAGTTACTTCCGGTTTCCAGTGAAGGTTCCAGCGTGTTGTAGTCAGTGGCTAAAGCCTGCACAGAATCATAAATACGGAGAGAAAACCGCGAACTGGATGACCACGAACACTTTCATTTCAATCACCACTTTAATTATTCTTTTTTCTCTCACTTTTCACACAGAGATAACATGCACAGCAAATACATACCAGGGTTTATTTATGCCTAATCTGATGTTATGCCTAATCTGATTGTACTCTTTTTATGGGGAGCCATATTTTTTTCCACTTTAGGATTTGTTTTAATTTGTCAGAATCATTTGTTTCCTGCAAAAGACAAACATGCAAATCCAGTTTCAAACATTTTTGATGTTTCATCTCTTCTTACCCTTATTTCTACATAATTATGTTTTGTACAGAAGTAACTTGTGAGCTTAAGTCAACCACATTTGGAGTAACAAAGATCAAACCGGAGGGAAAAAACTATTTTCAGAGCTGGAGAAAGGGTGGAGATCACCTGCACTGAAAAATTCTGGTTTTATGGTACAAAAGAATACATCAAATCATATTTTCAATATTAGTGAATTCTAATGAATGGATTCTGTTTCCTCACAGCAAAGCAAGAATCGTGTTGTGATCTGTCTGTGAAATTTTGGGCACATTTTACATACAGTCAACACATTTTAGTGTATCGTATATGGCACCATTTCTGTAAATTTTTATGCGTTTGTGTATTTTATTTTCATTCCTATGTCCTATGTCAGGTTTGCCTGCTGATCTAGACTCATCTTTATCATCCTGATAATAATTAATCTGATATTATAGACCTCTTTTGTGGAGGTTTCATGTCAGTTGCCGTCATCTAAACTGAATAGAAAGTTCAAAAGAACAGAGTTTATATAAAATAGAAAATGTTTTGTACCATTAGACATCTCTTTACTGTCACTTAATCAATTTAATGCATCCTTACTCAATTTAAAAAGGAAAATATTTAGTTAATATATCCTTGATGAAATTGAACCCTTTTTTAAAATGATACTATTGAACATATTATTAATATTCAAATATGTTCTTGAAACAAAGAAAATTTATTATTTAGTTTATGTGATTCATATTCATTAATTAACAATATGAAAATGTCTAAATTTCTTTACAGATTAATACAAAATGTTTTGTTAAACTCTAGTTTTTTTAATCATTAAAACTCTTAATTCATAGTAAGGATAATTCAGTTCAATTTGATGGAATTTTTAAAATATTTTAGATGCATAAATCTTGAAAACGGGCTTAAAAATTGTTTAAGATTATGGAGAAACACTTCTGCATTTGGTGCTGAACTTATTGCATGTTATTATGCAGATTTATGTAGATTTAAAATAATGTAAATCTTGTTTCAGATATTAGATGTGAAGTTCCACATGACCAGTGTATAGGCCAGAACTTTACAATGGAGATATGAAATTAGAAGCAAATTGGGAGTAAAAAGATCTTACTATTGCGAGTCTATTGAAAAAAATTATTCCAGTAAGTTCAGAGCCAAAACCTAAAAATGTGGTGACTTTGGTGTCATCTGGTGTCATATGTTGGTATAAAAATAACAAAAAAGCAATAATATCAATAGCCACTAGATGGCTGTGGTACTCAATGGCTGCATATAGGCTTGAACTCTATAAATCATTGTTATAATGAAATAAACCTCTTAAGTTTTTGATTTTATCACAAGATAAAATTGTAATTTAAAATAATAAAACACCTGTGTTGGGTGAGATTATACAAAGATGCCAAAATTCTGGCAGTCCTCCTCCTCCTCCTCAAGCCGAGCTTCGGGTTCGAGCCTCCTTCAAGGACAGAAAGCCAAGTTAGTTTACTATTAACCTTTAAGGCTGAACGTGCAGGTGAGCTAGTGAAATATTATATGCACTTCCCAAAAGATTTAGCTCTAGAGACTGTTGACTAGTTGTGCAAGTACTTCAGCATTTAAGGGTCATTCGGCCCAAATGGACCCGAAGCATTTAATTAACAAAAATCATCGGAATGGTCCGAAATTTGGTGACTTTGTTGGTACTTGGTATATGAACACCCAAAAAATTGGGGACAGGATTTGAATAGTCTAAGTGGTTGTAAAAAAAAAAAAAATCACACTCAGGACCTTCAGGTCCAAATGGACCCCCATAGGAAATGAATGGGAAATTGGCAAAAATGTGAAAATACAGAGTTCCCTTATCGAAAAGGGAACTTCGAGATGCGTCGAAAACGCTACGGGAACGCCTTCTGCGTGAATGCGTCTGAAGCATCTATGCCAACTAGTCCAATGGAAAAAGGGAATGAGCGTCACGGGCGGGTGACGTCATGACCAGGAAAGGATAAAAGCACTTCCGCTGCGAAACGCCAGTTAGCTTCTGTGCCTCAGCAAGCGATCTGTGTCAAACTGCCCTGTCTCTTTATTGTTGTCTGTTGCAATATTGTTGGTATCGTTATGGCGAAACAAATGTATAAACAGTGTGTTCCTCCCTGCCCGCGTTTATTTAAACGGGTGGGGACACACACGAGCTTTGTGTCATTTGTTTGAGGGTAAGAGCAGGTGGTATCAGCCTCTGAGGGGGCTGAGTGCTAACATTCAGCCCATTCTCACCCCAAGGCGTCATCTAACTGACGCCTTGGGAATCAGTTTGACCATGCTTCAATATTCGACGTTAAAGGTACCCTTTAGCGTCAGTTAGTTGACGCGATCCCAGGGCGTCATCTAACTGACACGTTACCCTTAGCGTCAGTTAGATGACGCCCTTCTACCCAGACCTAAACCTACCCGCGTCATCTAACTGACGCGTTACCCTTAGCGTCAGTTAGATGACGCCCTGGGATCGCGTCAACTAACTGACGCTAAAGGGTACCTTTAACGTCGAATATTGAAGCATGGTCAAAATTGTCAGTTAGATGACGCCTTGGGGTGAGAATGCGTTGTAACATTGTGAAAGTGAAACTACCAGATTAGCATGCTCTGCTCTCGCCTGTCACTCTGTATGATAGTGGCAGGCTCGCGATTCTCACGGGATGCAGGACCCGCGTTTGCCGAGGCAGCGCGGAGAATGCATTCCTGGGGATCGCAGAAGGATCTTTTGGAGGGGTGGGAGAACGGTCCGAGGGCCTTTTCTTCTTCCTTACCCGGAAGATCCAGCGCTATCTCCCCGGTGTCGGAAGCACGCTCTGCGGTTTCTTCCGCCCGGGGAGAGAGAGCCCTTTTTTCCTTCATTACTCTTCCTCCGAGGAGGTTAAATGTTTGAGTATAGAAAGTGAAGCACACACGTTTGAATTAGATTCGCCATCTATTTCTCCAGTATATGATGAGTTGGTGGAGGTTTTGTCCCGTGCTGTTAGTAAATTAAATATTTAATGGCCAGCTGAGATAAAAGGCACGCTCGTCCTAAAAATAAACTAGACGAGCGTTTCCTTATATCTATCACATTATCTCCACCACGAGGCTTCCCCTTTTTTCCTGATTTACACACTGAATAAAAAATCTATATTGTGGAATAAACCATATTTATTACTACTTTTCAGCCCTCATGTTAATGTTTATTCAAAGTTAGAGGGTTGAAAGATTAAGGTTATGATATGATGCTCCAGGCTGAACAGAAATAGAAAACATCAGAAAAATGCTATTTTTCACCTGGTCTAGCATCGTCATTTTAAGCCTCTGCTTTGCCCACTAAGTCTAATACTAAACAAAACTACTGTGGTTTTATGGGTAAAGCTTATACGGCAGCAGGTCAGCTGGAGAATGTTTATAAAAAACTATGGTATTGCTCCAGGCTTACCAGGCTGATCTGCTGGGGTTCTGGATATAGCGAAATATGAGCCTTCGGGTCTCTTCGGCGACGCATTCCATGCGGTCGTTGTTAGGTGATGCAAAATTATATATATAAAAAATATATATATATAATAAAAGTATATATAATAAAAAATATATATATATAATAAAAATAATATATATATATTTCTCCCTCGCCGTGTCCAGGCCCCCTGGGGCTGCTGGGCTTGAGTAGCCCCAGCCGTCGAGTTCATCATATTATGTGCACAGAAAGAGAGTGCTGCGCCTCGTGTTCCTCCACGTAGATACTGGAGACAGACGCAACCCTCTCAACCGAAGTCGTCTAAGCCTAAGCCGGATCTGAGGACCGTTCTTCAGGCGAAGAATACTTCGGTTCAAAAAAGGTCTTGATGTTTAGGCGTCAGGCCTGTGAGGACAGCCCCGACCGAAGTGAAGTGGTGTACACCTCATTACACGGTGCCCGTTCCATTTCGGGGTCCTCACGAGACCCTCCTGCCAACCCTGCCACCTCCGGTGCTTCAGGGCGCAGCGGTCTCCAGCGAGTCGCTGATGCTATGCTGCGGCACAGCATTGGTTTCGCGCCCTCTGAGGGGGGCTTTAGAGCAGTCAGGTCAGGTAGTCGAGAGGCTGGTTCCCTTAGAAAATTTTCTGGCAGCGTGGAAGCTTCTGCCGAATATTTCTCCTTGGGTCCTGCAGATTGTAGAGAAAGGATACAGAATCCAGTTTGGCTCTCGTCCTCCTCGTTACAGCGGGGTGCTGCCCACAGTGGTGCATCCCGAGCAGGCTCTGGTAATGGAGCAAGAAGTAAAGGCCCTGTTAGCAAAAGAAGCTATAAAACAGGTGTACTCACCCGTCAGAGAGTCGGGTTTTTACAGCCGTTATTTCATTGTTTCAAAAAAGGATGGAGGGTTGCGTCCCTTTTTAGATCTTCGCCTGTTAATTCGGTCAGTTCAGAAACTAAAGTTCAAAATAGCTGACCCTCAAACAGATCGTGACCCAAATCAGATCCGAGGACGGTTTGTCACGATAGGTCTAAAGGATGCATACTTCCATATCTCCATCCTCCCTCAGCACAGGAAGTTCCTATGGTTTTCTTTCAGGGGCAAAGAATACCAATATAGGGTTCTTCCTTTCGGCCTAGCTTTGTCACCCCGCACGTTCGCATTCTGATTTATATCGACGACTGGCTGATTCTAGCGGAATCAGAGCAGTTGGCGGTTCGGCACCGAGGTCTCGTTTTCGCTCATATGCAGATGTTGGGGTTGAGGCTCAATACCAAGAAGAGTGTGCTTTCTCCAGTATTGAGAACCACTTTCCTTGGGGTGGTACGGGATTTAGTATCCTAACAGCCACAGAAGAGCTGAAGCTAGGCTAGTCACGCACTGTAAAACAGTTCAAGAGACTGTTGGGTCTTGTTGCAGCAGCGTCCAACGGAATTCCTTTTGGCATGCTGTACATGAGACCTTTACAGTGCTGGCTCAGGACCAGAGGGTTCTCCCCGAGGGGAAACCCACTTCGTATATCAAGGTCACGCGGCGATGCTTTCGGGCCTTAGTTATATGTAGTAAACACTGGTTCTTAACCCAAAGCCGGTCACGCATTGTAAAACAGTTCGAGAGACTGTTGGGTCTACTGGCAGCAGCGTCCAACGGAATTCCGTTTGGCATGCTGTACATGAGACCTTTACAGTGCTGGCTCAGGACCAGAGGGTTCTCCCCGAGGGGAAACCCACTTCGTATATCAAGGTCACGCGGCGATGCTTTCGGGCCTTAGTTATATGTAGTAAACACTGGTTCTTAACCCAAAGCCGGTCACGCATTGTAAAACAGTTCGAGAGACTGTTGGGTCTACTGGCAGCAGCGTCCAACGGAATTCCTTTTGGCATGCTGTACATGAGACCTTTACAGTGCTGGCTCAGGACCAGAGGGTTCTCCCCGAGGGGAAACCCACTTCGTATATCAAGGTCACGCGGCGATGCTTTCGGGCCTTAGTTATATGTAGTAGACACTGGTTCTTAGCCCTCACCGGCTGGGGAGCGGTAATGGAAGGCCGCTCGGTTCAGGGTCTGTGGAAAAGCCATCATCTTTCGTGGCACATAAATTGCCTGGAGATGATGGCCGTCTTCAATGCGTTGAGACATTTCCTTCCGGACCTAAGAGGCCATCATGTGCTCGTTCGAACAGACAACACATCAGTGGTCTCTTATCTGAACCGTCAGGGGGGTCTGTGGCACCAGATCCTCCTGTGGTCTCTGGGGAAGGTACTCTCCCTGAGGGCAGTGTATATTCCTGGGGACCAGAATGTAGGAGCAGACATCCTGTCGAGGCAGGAGCTGAGTCCAGGGGACTGGAGTCTCCACCCCGAGGCGGTGGAGAAAATCTGGGAGGCATATGGCAGAGCAGAGGTGGATCTGTTCGCGTCTCAGAACACGACGCACTGTCCTCTCTGGTATTTCCTTACTCACCCAGCCCCCCTGGGGCTGGATGCTATGGTGCAGTACGCCTTTCCCCCTGTTGCTCTGCTCCCAGGAGTTCTGGAGCGGGTCCGTCAGTATGGAATAAGCCTACTGCTAGTAGCACCACGCTGGCCAAGTCGGATCTGGTTTGTGGACCTGATCCTTCTGCTAAGACGGACCTCCATTGGAGATCCCAATAAGGAGGGACCTTCTGTCTCAGGCCGGCGGCACAATATTTCACCCTCGACCAGAGATCTGGAATCTGTGGGTTTGGCCTCTGAGGGGGCCCAACTCATAGACAGTGGTCTCTCAGCTGAGGCTGCTGAGACCATCCTGAGCTCCAGAGCTCCAGCTACTAGGAAACTATATGCGCTTAAATAGAGAGTTTTCTCCTTATGGTGTCTCCGACATCATTGGGATCCAGTTAACTGTTCTGTAAACACAGTACTCGAGTTCCTGCAGGAGCGCTTTGTGTCAGGTCTATGCCCTTCCACGCTAAAAGTTTACGTGGCAGCCATTGCGGCTTACCACACTATGGTGGGAGGTACGTCTTTGGGTCGAGACCCCCTGATTACACGTTTCCTTCGTGGCACTTTGAGGCTGAGGCCTGCAACTTGCACTAGGGTTCCGGCTTGGGACCTTACAATAGTTTAGGCCTATTTGGGGCTCTCTTTGAGCCCTTAGATTTGGTCTCAGAGAATTCCTTTCTTTTAAGACTATTTCTGCTAACTATTCGTCCCTTAGAGTCAGACCTTCAGGCCCTTTCGGTCCCCAACTGCCTGAGTGCACCGGGGATGGCCAAGGCATAAAATTGCCTACCATTATTCAGAGGCTTATTGTGCTGCAGGTTTCTGTCCTCTCCCTATTTTCGGACCAGGAAAAGCTGACCTCTTGTACCCAGTGTACCACTGGACACTTACGTGTTCGGACATCCTCAACGAGGAAGTCCAGCATATTACTGATTTACTTAATGGATCACCTAAGAAAGGTCTTCCTGCTTCTAAACAGACGGTCAGTAAGTGGATAGTTGAGGCTATTTCACTTGCATGCGAGTACTCGGACCAGCCTTGTCCTTTGGTGGTCCAAGCTCACTCGACTAGGAGTATGGCGGCTTCTAAGCCTTACTGTATGGAGTTTCTCCTCAAGATGTGTGTGATGCGGCGGGCTTCCTTTCCGCTCACATTCGTCAGATTTACAGTTTAGACCTGGATGCTAAGGCCCCAGGTTTTCAGGTGCTTAGTGCTTAGTTGAACAGACTGACACTCAGGTACTTGAATTATGGCGCATTGGGTATTCTCGTTCCCGTAGCGTTTTCGACGCATCTCGAAGTTCCCTTTTCGATAAGGGAACGTCTCAGGTTACTATTGTAACCATAGTTCCCTGAGAACAGGGAACGAGACGATGCGTCCCTCTGCCATACTTCTGGCGTCCCTGCGATCAGCTTGCTTCGGCAATTTCGAAGCTAACTGGCGTTTCGCAGCGGAAGTGCTTTTATCCTTTCCTGGTCATGACGTCACCCGCCCGTGACGCTCATTCCCTTTTTCCATTGGACTAGTTGGCATAGATGCTTCAGACGCATTCACGCAGAAGGCGTTCCCGTAGCGTTTTCGACGCATCGTCTCGTTCCCTGTTCTCAGGGAACTATGGTTACAATAGTAACCTGAGACGTTTTTTTGTGCATACAATCTACAAATCAGCCACGATCCCGAAAAATAGCACACAATAGTGAAGGGGTGAATCTATAAAACATCAAGAGTGCAAAACAGACACACACACACACACACACACACACACACACACACACACACACACACACACACACACACACACACACACACACACACACACACACACTAATAAATTCAGATACATATCTGTTTTGAATTTTTAAAATGCTCAGTTTGTCCACCAGATGAGGCCTAGGCTTGACTCTAAAATGAAATACAGCTTTAATATATATATATATATATATAAGAAGAAGAAGAAGAAGAAGAAGTTTTATTTATATAGCGCCTTTCCAAATGCTCAAGGTCGCTTTACATTGTACATGCAATACATTTAAACACCCATATATTACAGTCAAATAGGATACATATAATCACATTATCCAAAATGCATGTTAAAAAGATATGTTTTTAACTGGGTCTTGAAAGTAACCACAGAAGAGGTATTGCGTAGTGTAAGAGGTAGCGAATTCCATAATTGAGGAGCATTAGCACTGAAAGACCTTCCTCCTACAGTAGACAACCGGAAACGAGGGACGGACAGTAAACCAAGTTCAGCTGATCTGAGAGACCGTGTAGGACGGTAAGGGTGGAGTAGGTCAGACAAATATTGTGGAGCAAGACCATTTAGTGCCTTGAACGTAAGAAGCAATACCTTAAAGTGGATACGTGATGCCACAGGTAGCCAGTGAAGTTCGTGAAGCAGAGGAGTAATGTGCGCAGAACGCCTAGTAGCGGTGAGGACTCTTGCTGCAGAGTTTTGAACATACTGTAATCTTGCAATACATTTTTTGGGAAGACCCAGAAATAGGGCATTGCAATAGTCCAGGCGTGATGTGATTAATGCATGAATTAAGGTTTCAGCATCTGCTAAGGTAAGAGAAGATCGTAAGCGAGCAATATTGCGAAGATGAAAAAAAGAGTTTTTAACAAGAGAAGAAATATGAGAGCCAAAGGATAGAGTTTGATCAAATAAGACACCAAGGTTACGAATCGATGACGAGGGCTTAATGTGAATTCCATCAATATCAAAGGACTGGCCCATCCTTTTGACTGAGGCAGCAGAGCCAATGACTAATATCTCGGTTTTCTTATCATTTAGCTTGAGGAAATTCAGTGACATCCAATGCTTGATGTCCCTGATACATGCAGTGAGTGAGTCAGGTAGAGATGGCCTATCAGAGCTGGTGGTGAGATATATTTGAATATCGTCAGCATAGCAATGGAATTGAAGTCCATGCCTGCGTATGATGTCACCGAGTGGATAGATGTATATGATGAATAATAGTGGACCAAGGACCGAACCCTGAGGAACACCCTGTGTAAGTGAGGCAGTGGCAGATCTAAACCCTTGTATAGTGATATAATACTTTCTGTCACTGATGTATGAAATGAGCCAGGAGAGGGCAGAGCCAGTGATGCCAATATCAGAAAGCCTAGAGATCAATATTTCATGGCAAACTGTATCAAAAGCAGCGCTTAAATCAAGGAGCATCAAAATGTTTATCAGCCCTGAATCCATGGACAAAAGAATATCGTCGACCACCCGAAGAAGGGCAGTTTCAGTGCTGTGTGATGGGCGAAATCCAGATTGAAAAGGTTCAAAAAGACCATTAGCATCCAAATGTGTTCGTAAATGTGAAGCAACAACCCTTTCAAGGACTTTGCTCATGAATGTTAAATTGGATATAGGTCGGTAGTTATCCATATTTAGGTGGTCAAGGCCTGGTTTTTTAAGAATCGGGGTCACCGCAGCCATTTTTAATTCGGGTGGAACAACGCCAGACGCTAAACTACAGTTTACCATATGTGTTATGAAGGGAGCAACCTCGGGCACACACAACTTCAGCAAAACAGTAGGTATAGGATCAAGCCGGCAGGATGTGGAATTTGATTTCACAATTAGATCACTTATGGCAGCAGGAGTAGTCAGAGTGAAAGCAGAAAGGGAGTTTGTCAAGTGAGCGGAACCAGCTAACCTTAAATGAACGTTTGAGTCACTTTTATGAGGAGTGTTTTTTGTAATGGATGCAGTGATTGACCTCAATTTATCAGAGAAAAATTGAGAAAAGCTATTTACAAGCCTCACAGAGCCCGAAATAACATGTTGTGGTGGATTTGTGAGTTTGTTAATCATTGCAAATAGTGATCTGGGCCTGCATTTGGAATTTCTAATGGTAGAGGTGAAATAAGAAGATCTTGCATTATTAAGGGCTGTACGGTACTTAAGCAAGTGTTCTTTGAAAGCCAAAGAGTGCACGATAAGTCCAGTTCTCCTGTATAGTCTTTCTAGGCGGCGACCCTCAGTTTTTATCGTTCGTAATTCAGGAGTGAACCAGGGTGAAGCACGAGTAGATGGAACCAATCTAGTTTTAACAGGAGCATGCATATCAAGTATTTGAGACATAGCATTGTTGTATATACAGCAGATCTCTGATGGACAGATAGATAGTAGACTTTCAGACAAGGTAGAATCCCTTATTGATGCAGAAAAAGAAGATGGATTCACAGAGTTGATTTTGCGATAAGTCAGTGTTTTCTTCAGTGGTGACATAGCTACTGGAAAACTACAACTGAAGCTTATGAGTTTATGATCAGAGAAAGCAAAGTCCGAACCATTAACACAGATATTATTTAAGCCAGATGTGCATATGAGATCCAGTATATGACCTCTGGAGTGAGTAGCAAAAGTTACATGTTGGGTTAGGTTGAAACAGTCCAGTAGAGACATCAATTCATTGCACTGTGCAGTGTTTTCATGTATATTAAAGTCACCAAGCAGAATAACAGATTGATAGCTACCACAGACAAGAGTAAGTAATGCACTAATCTCAGAGAAAAAGTCAGAGTGGGATTTAGGAGGTCGGTAAATTAAGATTACAGCCAGTGGTGTTTGGCCAGTCATTTTCAGCGCTAGATATTCAAATGCTGAAACATCGTGAAACTCGATCCTGGAAGTTTTAATAGTCTCACGGCAAACTACAGCCAGCCCTCCACCTCTACGATGAAGACGTGGCTGAGAGAAGTAGATGTACCCAGGTGGAGTTAGGAGGTTCAGGTTGAAAAGGTCATTGGGAACCTGCCAGGTTTCGGTCAACAATAGCATGTCCAGGTTTGTGTCAGTGATTATGTCATTTAACACTGATGCTTTACCAGTTAGAGAGCGTGTGTTCAACAGCGCACATCGCAGGTCTGAAGATGCGCGTCTGCAGGTTCCGAGTTCAGGTTCGAAACGCAATGATCTCAGATTTCCCAAGTTGATGGATCGTTTTTCCAGCTGTGTTGTATCCGACGCACGGGTGTGTGTATAGACAACCGGAATGCTATTAAAAGACGAGCAGTGATAGCTCCGAAGTTTCTTCCGCGACCGGTGTATGTAGCGCGGTCGGCGTAACACTCCAAGTTGTTCACACCATTTATAGGTGTCCGAAGCCAACCGTAGCGATCCTTTGTATGATCTGAGATGGGCTGCAGAAAATTGTAACGCCATCTCGGGGCAACAAGTTTGATTGCCGTCATTAAAAAGTAGCACTAACCAAAAAAGAGCAAAAAACAAAACCTGCAATCGGATACGTGATGACATGACCAGTAATGTCCAACGCGACCTGCACAATAATTTATCGGTTTAACTACGTTAGCCAGAACCGTATCAGACCCACAATCCACACAATCCACAGAAGGGAAGGCTACCCCACCATACCAAGGATTGACACCACAAAATGATAAAGAGAGGGGAGACTCACAGTATCAGATGTCGCGAGGGATAGGGATGCGAAGTGGAGAGGGCTCGTAGCCGATCAGTGTGACAGGATCGTGAAACTTCTGAGCGTGTAAATAGTCCGGTGAATAATCCAGGTGTTGATTGTGTAAGAAGGTTCAGTGAATAATCCAAGAAGATCGATTCCAAGAAAAAACATATCCCAAAAAACAAACAAACGTAGAACAGCAGACAAACAGATACCAGCGTGAAGCGGCAGCACAAGCGCGCCTAGCGTTCTCACACCGGAAGTGACGCTTCATGAAGATGAACGGAGAGTCATATATATATATATATATATATATATATATATATATAAATACATACACTACCGGTCAAAAGTTTTAGATCGGTAAGATTTTTTATGTTTTTAAAAGAAGTCTCTTCTGCTCACCAAGGCTGCAATTATTTTATCAAAAATACAAAAAAAAACAGTAATATTGTGAAATATTATTACAATTTAAAACAGCAGTTTTCTATGTGACTATATAGTGAAGTGTAATTTATTCCTGTGATCAAAGCTGAATTTATAGCATCATTACATTACATCATTACAGTCTTCAGTGTCACATGATCCTACAGAAATTATTATAATATGATACTCAAGAAACATTTATGATTATTATCCATGTTGAAAACAGTTTTTTACATTTTTATTTCAGGATTCTTTGATGAATAGAAAGTTCAAAAGAACAGAACTGATCTGAAATGGAAAGCTTTTGTAACATTAATCACTACCATTCAAAAGTTTGGGGTCAGTAAGAATTTATTTTTTATTTTTGGGGAAAGGAAAAGAAATTAGAAAATACTTTTATTCATCAAGGATGAGTTAAATTGATCAAAAGTTACAGTAAAGACATTTATAATGTTAGAAAAGATTATATTTTAAATAAATGCTGTTCTTTTGAACTTTCTATTCATCATAGAATCCTGAAATAAAAATGTAAAAAACTGTTTTCAACATGGATAATAATCTAAAATGTTTCTTGAGCATCATATTATAATAATTTCTGTAGGATCATGTGACACTGAAGACTTTAATGATGTAATTTAATGATGCTGTAAATTCAGCTTTGATCACAGGAATAAATTATACATCACTATATATTCACATAGAAAACCACTATTTAAAATTGTAATAATATTTCACAATATTACTGTTTTTTTTTGTGTTTTTTTTTTATCAAATAATTGCAGCCTTGGTGAGCAGAAGAGACTTCTTTTAAAAACATAAAAAATCTTACCGATCTAAAACTTTTGACCGGTAGTGTATATATATTCTATTATATTCAATAGGAAAAAAATGGGTCATAATCATTGCATAAATATTAATTATAAATCATAAAATAATTTCAAAACACCAAAAAAGAAAAGAAAAAATATTCTAAAAAACAAGTAAAAAAAAAAAAAATTATGATTTTTTTATATATTAATCCCACCCTTCGGGCCCATTTGGATCCGAATGTCTTGAGTGTGACTGTTAAATGAAGGACCCCAGAGGGTTTTTAATATGCAGTTGTGTCATTGTGTAATGCTTGTGCTTCTCAGAATGTCTTCGAGAAAACATAAAATATGGAAACTTATCAAAAATCTTCATATGCTGATGTTGAAACAGTGTTAGTGAACTGCATGACAGGTCATATCAGATTATAGTGTACTTGTGTAACTGGTACTCGACTTGCTCCTTGCTGGATTCGAACCGGAGACTCCGGCATGGCAGGCAGACACACTAACAAGGACGCTAAAGGACAAGGTTTACACACACAGCTCTTACTGGCCTACAACAGTTACACATGCAAATAAAAACATTGTGTTCACAGTTTTGAAATAGGTGTGAGATAATAATGCTCCTGTCAGTGAGGGTTTATGCTTTCTTGGAAGTTTTCGTTTTTGTCTTTGAATTTCAGTCATACTGAGAGAAATGGACAATTTACCTTTATCTTGAATTTTTTCAATATCCAAACAAATCATTATACAAATGCAAAATGGCAACTCAAGACATATGAGATCAGAATTTTTAAGTTTTTAACCTTTTTCCTGACAGCAAAGCAGAAATCGTGCCGTGATCTATCCGTGGAAAACGGGTTGATACACAGCCACCCCTCCAATGAGGAAGAAATCTTTTACTCCTGCGACACGGGTCATAAACCCTTCACTGGGAACTGGTGGGAGTCAGTGACATGCAGCAAAGGCTCTTGGACTGAAGAACCTCGGTGCATTCGTGAGTTTTATTATTGTCAGTCTCAGGTGTTTGACGAATGATAGTGAACTGAAATGTGCTTCATGTTTTCTGTCTTTATAGGGGAGGAAGAATGTGGTGCTTTTCCCAGTGTTCACCATGGAAAACTAAAGCAAACAAAAAAGACCTTTCGTGATGGAGAAAAAACAGCATTTGTATGTGATCCAGGGTTCATATCAACTCCACGCTTCATAACATGTGTCAATGGTACATGGGAGAAACCAGTTTGTGAGGGTGAGCTTCTCAAACTCTTATTGCATGTTTGTGAGGAACAGCGAGAGCATAAGTTGTACAATCTATCAACAATAATTTCAGTCTTACTCAGATTTCATGAATTTCCATTAACATCTTTTTTAGTGGGCATCAATTGTAACATTCCTCCAAAGCTGGAAAATGCATTCATAACATCTAAACCTGAAGAATTGTATGTAGATGGATCAAGTGTAACATACGCATGTCGAAGCTCATTCTTAATTAATGGGAAAAATACAGTTTTCTGCCGCAATGGAATTTGGGAAGAAACAGCAACATGTGAAGGTAAGATTTTGATTGATGATGATAACTGACTTTTAAAACTTCTTACAGATTAGTAAAAAACAAAACAAAAACATTATTGTAGGTGAAAATGAAAAGAAAAGGTATTTGACAATCAAGAGGAATAACGTCAAGTCCCCAGATAATTTTGTGATCGTGATGACAATAATTATAAAATAAATCAAAAACCCTGTGAAATCATAATTTGAGTTTTGGTACTTTTAGCAGTGGTGGAAAGAGTACTAACAAATTGTACTTAAGTAAAAGTATTGCTACTTAAGTAATAATTTACTTGAGTACAAGTAGAAGTACTGAAAAATAATATGACTCAAGTAAGAGTAAATAAGTATTTGCTTTAAAACTACTCAAGTACTACAATCGTCTCAGGTTACTATTGTAACCATAGTTCCCTGAGAACAGGGAACGAGACGATGCGTCGAAAACGCTACGGGAACGCCTTCTGCGTGAATGCGTCTGAAGCATCTATGCCAACTAGTCCAATGGAAAAAGGGAATGAGCGTCACGGGCGGGTGACGTCATGACCAGGAAAGGATAAAAGCACTTCTGCTGCGAAACGCCAGTTAGCTTCGAAATTGCCGAAGCAAGCCGATCGCAGGGACCCCAGAAGTATGGCAGAGGGACGCATCGTCTCGTTCCCTGTTCTCAGGGAACTATGGTTACAATAGTAACCTGAGACGTTCCCTTATCGAAAAGGGAACTTCGAGATGCGTCGAAAACGCTACGGGAACGAGAATACCCAATGCGCCATAATTCAAGTACCTGAGTGTCAGTCTAGTTGAACAGACGAAGCACCTGAAAACCTGGGGCCTTAGCATCCAGGTCTTAACTGTAAATCTGACGAATGTGAGCGGAAAGGAAGCCCGCCGCATCACAGACATCTTGAGGAGAAACTCCATACAGTAAGGCTTAGAAGCCGCCATACTCCTAGTCGAGTGAGCTCGGACCACCAAAGGACAAGGCTGGTCCGAGTACTCGCATGCAAGTGAAATAGCCTCAACTATCCACTTACTGACCGTCTGTTTAGAAGCAGGAAGACCTTTCTTAGGTGATCCATTAAGTAAATCAGTAATATGTCGGACTTCCTCGTTGAGGATGTCCGAACACGTAAGTGTCCAGTGGTACACTGGGTACAAGAGGTCAGCTTTTTCCTGGTCCGAAAAATAGGGAGAGGACAGAAACCTGCAGCACAATAAGCCTCGGAATAATGGTAGGCAACTTTATGCCTTGGCCATCCCCGGTGCACTCAGGCAGTTGGGGACCGAAAGGGCCTGAAGGTCTGACTCATAGGGACGAATAGTTAGCAGAAATTATCTTAAAAGAAAGGAATTCTGTGAGACCAAATCTAAGGGCTCAAAGAGAGCCCCAGATAGGCCTAAACTATTGTAAGGTCCCAAGCCGGAACCCTAGTGCAAGTTGCAGGCTTCAGCCTCAAGGTGCCACGAAGGAAACGAGGATAGATCAGGGGGTCTCGACCCAAAACGTACCATCCACCAGGGCGTGGAAAGCTTTCTTTTTTACAAAGGCCGCCACGTATACCTAAAGTGTGGAAGGAATAGACCTGACACAAAGCGTTCTTGCAGAAACTCAAATACTGTGTTTACTGAACAGTTAACCGGATTCCACTAACGCTGGTACAGCAAGACGTGAAAAAACTCTCGAAATAGTGAATATAGTTTCCTCGTAGCGGGAGCTCTGGAGCTAGAACGGTCTCAACAACCTCAGTTGAGAGACCACTCTAAATGAGTTGGGCCCCCTCAGAGGCCAAACCCACTCCGGAACTCCTAGGAGCAGAGCAACAGGCGTACAGACGAAGCCTCGGCCACGTCTGCACCATAGCAACCAGCCCCAGGGGGGCTGGGTGAGTAAGTGAACTCAAAAGAGGACAGTGCGTCGTATTCTGAGACGCAAACAGATCCACTTCTGCTTGGCCATAAACCTCCCAGATTTTCTCCACCGCCTCAGGGTGGAGTCTCCAGTCCCCTGGCCTCAGCTCCTGCCTCGACAGGATGTCTGCTCCTATATTCTGGTCTCCAGGAATATACACTGCCCTCAGAGAGAGTACCTTCCCCAGAGACCACAGGAGGATCTGGTGCCACAGACCCCCCTGACGGTTCAGATAAGAGACCACTGATGTGTTGTCTGTTCGAACAAGCACCTGATGGCCTCTTAGGTCCGGAAGGAAATGTCTCAACGCATTGAAGACGGCCATCATCTCCAGGCAATTTATGTGCCACGAAAGATGATGGCTTTTCCACAGACCCTGAACCGAGCGGCTTTCCATTACCGCTCCCCAGCCGGTGAGGGCTAAGAACCAGTGTCTACTACAAATAACTAAGGCCCGAAAGCATCGCCACGTGACCTTGATATACGAAGTGGGTTTCCCCTCGGGGAGAACCCTCTGGTCCTGAGCCAGCACTGAAAAGGTCTCATGTACAGCATGCCAAAAGGAATTCCGTTGGACGCTGCTGCCAGTAGACCCAACAGTCTCTCGAACTGTTTTACAATGTGTGACCGGCTTTGGGTTAAGAACCAGTGTTTACTACATATAACTAAGGCCCGAAAGCATCGCCGCGTGACCTTGATATACGAAGTGGGTTTCCCCTCGGGGAGAACCCTCTGGTCCTGAGCCAGCACTGTAAAGGTCTCATGTACAGCATGCCAAAAGGAATTCCGTTGGACGCTGCTGCAACAAGACCCAACAGTCTCTTGAACTGTTTTACAGTGCGTGACTGGCCTAGCTTCAGCTCTTCTGTGGCTGTTAGGATACTAAATCCCGTACCACCCCAAGGAAAGTGGTTCTCAATACTGGAGAAAGCACACTCTTCTTGGTATTGAGCCTCAACCCCAACATCTGCATATGAGCGAGAACGACACCTCAGTGCCGAACCGCCAACTGCTCTGATTCCGCTAGAATCAGCCAGTCGTCGATATAATTCAGAATGCGAATGCCCTGAAGCCTGAGTTTTTAGAGGCTAAAGCTGCATCCATGCATTTCGTGAACGTGCGGGGTGACAAAGCTAGGCCGAAAGGAAGAACCCTATATTGGTATTCTTTGCCCCTGAAAGAAAACCATAGGAACTTCCTGTGCTGAGGGAGGATGGAGATATGGAAGTATGCATCCTTGAGATCTATCGTGACAAACCAGTCCTCGGATCTGATTTGGGTCACGATCTGTTTGAGGGTCAGCTATCTTGAACTTTAGTTTCTGAACTGACCGAATTAACAGGCGAAGATCTAAAAAGGGACGCAACCCTCCATCCTTTTTTGGAACAATGAAATAACGGCTGTAAAAACCCGACTCTCTGACGGGTGAGTACACCTGTTCTATAGCTTATTTTGCTAACAGGGCCTTTACTTCTTGCTCCATTACCAGAGCCTGCTCGGGATGCACCACTGAGGGCAGCACCCCGCTGTAACAAGGAGGACGAGAGCCAAACTGGATTCTGTATCCTTTCTCTACAATCTGCAGGACCCAAGGAGAAATATTCGGCAGAAGCTTCCACGCTGCCAGAAAAATTTACTAAGGGAACCAGCCTCTCGAGGCTGGTCTCTGGTGTTACTGAGAGAGCCAAATCTGGAGCCTGAAACATAACGGCAGGAACTACCTGACCTGACTGCTCTAAAGCCCCCCTCAGAGGGCGCGAAACCAATGCTGTGCCGCAGCATAGCATCAGCGACTCGCTGGAGACCGCTGCGCCCTGAAGCACCGGAGGTGGCAGGGTTGGCAGGAGGGTCTCGTGAGGACCCCGAAATGGAACGGGCACCGTGTAATGAGGTGTACACCACTCCACTTCGGTCGGGGCTGTCCTCACAGGCCTGACGCCTAAACATCAAGACCTTTTTTTTTTTTTTTTTTGAACCGAAGTATTCTTCGCCTGAAGAACGGTCCTCAGATCCGGCTTAGGCTTAGACGACTTCGGTTGAGAGGGTTGCGTCTGTCTCCAGTATCTACGTGGAGGAACACGAGACGCAGCACTCTCTTTCTGTGCACATAATATGATGAACTCGACGGCTGGGGCTGCTCACGCCCAGCATCCCCAGGGGGGCTGGACACGGCGAGGGAGAAACCTTTATTATATATATATATATATATATTTATATATATCTTGCATCACCTAACAACGACCGCATGGAATGTGTCGCCGAAGAGACCCGAAGGCTCAATTTTCGCTATATCCAGATCCCCAGCAGATCGGCCTGATAAGCCTGGAGCATTATACTATAGTTTCCTATAAACATTCTCCAGCTGACCTGCTGCCGTATAAGCTTTACCCATATAAGCTTTACCTTTACCCATGTGGTGGTGGCGCAGTGGATAAGACACATGCCTTTGGTGTGAGAGACCCGGGTTCGAATCCACTGTGAGACACCAATGTGTCCCTGAGCAAGACACTTAACCCCTAGTTGCTCCAGAGGCGTGCGACCTCTGAAATATAGCAATTGTAAGTCGCTTTGGATAAAAGCGTCAGCTAAATGACTAAATGTAAATGTAAATGTAAAACCAAAGTAGTTTTGCTTAAACCTACGCGCTGCCTCGGCAAACGCGAGATCCCAGCCACAGAATCTTAATGCAAAGTACACTCGAAATCTAAGCGCTGCCTCAGCAAACGCGAGATCCAAGCTAGATTCTGTATTGCAAGTGCAAGGCAACATTGAACCTATGCGCTGCCTCGGCAAACGCGAGATTTTTTAGTATTAGGTTTATTGAGCAAAGCAGAGGCTTAAAATGACGATGCTGGACCAGGTGAAAAATAGCATTTTCAACCCTCTAACTTTGAATAAACATTAACATGAGGGCTGAAAGGTAGAAATGAATACGGTTTATTCCACAATATAGATATTCAGTGTGTAAATCAGGGGAAAAAGGGAAGCCTCGTGGTGGAGATAATGTGATAGATATAAGAAAACGCTCGTCTAGTTTGTTTTTAGGACGAGCGTCCCTTTTAATCAGCTGGCCATTAAATATTTAATCTACTAACAGCACGGGACAAAACCTCCACCAGCTCATCATATACTGGAGAAATAGATGGCGAATCTAATTCAAACGTGTGTGCTTCACTTTCTATACTCAAACATTTAACCTCCTCGGAGGAAGAGTAATGAAGGAAAAAAGGGCTCTCTCTCCCCAGGCGGAAGAAACCGCAGAGCGTGCTTCCGACACCGGGGAGATAGCGCTGGAACTTCCGGGTAAGGAAGAAGAAAGGGCCCTCGGACCCGTCTTCAACCCCTCCAAAAGATCCTTCTGCGATCCCCAGGAAGGCATTCTCCGCGCTGCCTCTGCAAACGCGGGTCCTGCATCCCGTGAGAATCGCGAGCCTGCCACTATAACAGAGTGACAGGCGAGAGCAGAGCATGCTAATCTGGTAGTTTCACTTTCACAATGTTAGCACTCAGCCCCCTCAGAGGCTGAGACCGCATGCTCTTACTCTCAAACAAATGACACAAAGCTGGTGTGTGTCCCCACCCGTTTAAATAAACGCGGGCAGGGAGGAACACACTGTTTTTACATTTGTTTCGCCATAACGATACCAACAATATTGCAACAAACAACAATAAATAGACAGGGACAGTTTGACACAGATCGCTTGCCGAGGCACAGAAGCTAACTGGCGTTTCGCAGCGGAAGTGCTTTTATCCTTTCCTGGTCATGACGTCACCCGCCCATGACGCTCATTCCCTTTTTCCATTGGACTAGTTGGCATAGATGCTTCAGACGCATTCACGCAGAAGGCGTTCCCGTAGCGTTTTCGACGCATCTCGAAGTTCCCTTTTCGATAAGGGAACTATTTTTACCCAAAATGGGGAGATGATAGCAATATTGAGCGCTAAACACACACACGTCATGTTTCTTTCATACTGGAAGCCCAGTACCGATTCATCCCTCACACAGAGAGTCCACAAGAAAGATCCATAGAAGTATTAAACTATATAAAGGAAATGCCTTTTATAATAACATGCAAATAGGGACGTTTTGACGGAAACATGAAGACAAACACATGATAGCGATAATATATCTGTGTAGAGCAGAGATGCCCAAACTAGGGCCCGCGGGCCAAAGTTGGCCCGTGGTATCCTTTGATTTGGCCCGCTATACCGTCCGGGGAGAGGGAGAGAGAGGGGAGAGGGGAGAGAGAGGGGAGAGGGGGGGAGAGAGAGGAGAGGGGAGAGAGAGGGCCGGGGGGAGATACCGTCAACACAGATAGTAATTTCTAATTTGACATAACAGTTCTGTTTGATTTATTGTTGAACTACAACAGAGTAAACTGATATTAAATGTTTAAATTAAATGTAAAAGAATTAGATTTTTTTTCCCCTGTCAATGCGCAGTTCAAGGTGCAGCTCTGCGTGCTTTGCGACACTTGACGTCAATTAATGTCAACAAATTAAACGGAGTAATGGCGAAATCAAGAGAAATTTTAAAAAAGTTTGGCAAGATGAGTTTTTATTCACTGAAGTCAAATCAAAGGCAGTATGTCTAGTTTGCAAACAGCCTGTTGCTGTTTTAAAAGAGTACAATATACGTCGTCATTATGAAACGAAACATTCTGCAGCTTTCTCAAAATACAGCGGCGAGGCGCGAAAACAGAAGGCCAACGAGCTGCTTGCTGAACTTCGATATGAACAGAGCGCGCTGTTACGTCCTTCATCAGCACAAGAAAACAGCACACGGGCCAGTTATCAGATTTCTGCTCTAATTGCTAAAAGTGGAAGAGCCTTCGCTACTGGAGAGTTCGTCAAGGAATGTCTTGCAGTGGCTGCAGAAGCAGTTTGTCCTTCTCAGGTACGATCGTTCTCACAAATTAGCCTGTCAAGAAATACTGTTACCCGACGCATAGAGGACATGGCTCAAGACATCGGCGAGCAAATCAAGACAAAGGCAAGTGCGTTCTCTGCCTATTCAATTGCCTGCGACGAGAGCACCGACATATCTGATTCCGCACAGCTGTTGGTATTTTTGCGTGGAGTAAATGAAACTTTTGATGTAACGCAAGAGCTGGCTGGCATTGAGACCCTTTCTGGTACTACTAAAGGAGAAGATCTCTTTTTTGCTGTTGAGAGAGTGTTGAAAAAAAAATGAATTAAAGTGGGAGAAGATGGCCGGCATTACAACTGACGGAGCGCCGGCAATGGTCGGGAGGAAATCTGGCCTTGCTACATTTGTGTCTCAGAAAGTCAGTGAATGTGGAGGAAAAGTTTTGAGGTACCACTGCATTTTACATCAAGAACAACTATGTGCTAAATCTGTCGGGCTTGTGGATGTGATGCGTGACGTCATCAAAATTGTCAACAATATACGCTCCAAGGCGCTTTCTCACCGACAGTTCAAGACACTGATGGATGAGATGGATGCGCAATATGGTGATGTGTTGTACCACCAGGAGGTCAGATGGCTCAGCCGAGGGAAAGTTCTCAGGAGATTTTTTGATCTGCGTGATGAGATCAGAGTTTTTCAGGAAAGCAAGGATGGCAATATTCAAGTGCCCACTGATAAGAAATGGCTCTCTGACCTGGCTTTCCTTGTGGATGTGACAGAGATGCTCAATGTTTTGAATGTTCAGCTCCAGGGAAAGGACCAGATTATCACCCAGCTTTTTGATCACGTCAGAGCCTTCAAACAAAAACTACTGCTGCTCAGAAGACATCTCTCAGCAGGTAACAGTAACATTTACAGTTATAATATATTATCAGAATATTTTGTGCAATTATAATTATATTATTTGTAATTATATTTAAAATTATATGTGGAGTTTACATTTATATTCAGTCATGTCAGCTATTATTTCTTTGTTGTACATCAAGCTGATACAATTTGCTTAAAATTTGCTAGTTTCTTAAATTTTCATGAAATGTATTTTTTTTTCAGTTATTCATTCTATTTTTTCTCCCTCTGTTTTACATGCCTGTCCCAGTATCACACTGCTCTTTCTGTTTCTCATCCCACATGCAGGACATTTAGTCCATTTTCCCTGTCTTGGAGAGGTAAGCATGGTGAAAGAGAAGGTCCATGAGTATGATGCTGTTCTCAGCAACCTTATCCAGGAGTTTGACAGTCGCTTTGAGGACTTCAGACACAGCACTGCTGACTTTGAGTTGTTTGCTGAACCCTTCACCATCAGTGTGGATGCAGTCAGAGATGATCTTCAGATGGAACTAATTGAGCTTCAGTGTGATTCAGAGCTGAAACACAAGTTCACATCCCTTCCCTTGACAGAGTTCTACAAATGTGTCCCAGCAAACAGGTACCCAAAGATGTGTAAGCAGGCACAAGTGATGCTGTCTCTGTTTGGCAGCACCTACCTCTGCGAGCAGACTTTCAGTCTGATGAACTTGAACAAGAGTAAACTCAGAAGCAAAATAACTGACTCTCACCTACATAATATCTTGTCTTTGTCTGTAAGTCAGCTACAGCCCAATCTTGAAAAACTTCTGAAAAATAAGGACCAGCTTCATATCTCTCATTAGGTCACTGACATTGCAACCACATGGTTTTATTATTGCTTGTGGATTTGGCATTGAACTGTATTGTACATTGTGGGTACTTGATTGTTGGTTTTATTGTAATACGTTCTTTAAAATGCAAAACTTTACAAATAAAACTGCATTAGTTAATCAGATTGAAGTTGTTTTATATTTATTTTAAATATTATAAAATAAATAAACCCATAGCAACTTTAATGTAATACCGTTTGATTTTTGATGCAAAATTTACTTTTGGCCCACGGCCCACAATCAAGTTTAATTTTTGGCCCTTCATAGGAAAAAGTTTGGGCACCCCTGGTGTAGAGTATTTGGCTCGTGTTTTGGGAAAATATGTATTCAATAATTATTAATTCACAATTAATAATTATTCATACGGGTTTGAACCACATACTCATGTTAGATCACCCAAAGAGGGGGATAATATGTTACCTGCATCTGCATTCATAAATATACATAGTTAATCACAAAGGATTATAGTCAACTGCATATGTACACATATTTTACAGACAGGTTAAAATGAGCTCAATTGTATATCAATACTCAATCCTAACGGGTTATAATTAAATATTAATATGTCAATTGTCTAAAATAGATAATTTGTCAGTATAATCTCTAATGGGATTCATTTATGATCGAACCATCTGCTTGTCCAGAAAGACAGATCATCAGATATCTATCAAACCTCATGAAAGATTATCCCTTTTATAGATTTTCAGTTTATTCCTCTGGCCACGAGGATATCACTTTATTGTTCTATAAAAATCACTATTTACATATCAATCAATTGTACAGCACGTAGCTGGATATCAAAGTGACTTATATATGAGCAAGAGACAGAATCAATAAATCAACAATGTATTTAATAAAGGAGCACACTACGTATACGGTTACTAACGTTACATGGGATAGATAAAGATCAAATGATCAAACTGGCAAAGATCGTTAAAGGATAATTCCGGTATTTAACACTTTGAGTCTATTTTCTAGTTTGTTTTGGATGAACTAGAGTGCTTAGAAATTTTGACAATGGGTCCTGTCTTGACTTTTTGACTATTTTAGGATAGCCTCTGGGTGCTTCAGAGTGGTTGTCTACGAGCATACTGAAACATGTCCTTAAAACAACACTTAACATTAGCTCTCAAAACTGTGCAACTCACCGAGTGATTAGTGGTGTTCGTTGATGATCCAAAACAAGTAGCGTAGTGAAATACAGTTTCTGTCGTGTTTTATTTGCCATTTTTTAAAATTCCATTGATGTCTGTTGAAGGACTCAGTGCTCGTTGATATTACTGCGCTACTGGATACCGAAAGGGGTCTGTTTACATTTGGTTATAATCTTTTCGCTCGGTTCTCCGTCTCTCAGAAGGCTAGCGTGAGCAGAGCAACTGCGGCAAAGTGGTTGTCGCCATCAAGTGGTCGGGAGTGTGCTAACGCTTCAGACTCAGCAAATATTGAGTGGAAGTTAATACGCGGTTGTGAGGTATCTGAAAATATAGTTCCACTATAGTAAATAACACGGATTGAAAGCATACATTGCGCCGATATATTTGTTTTTAATCATCAACGAACATCACTAAACACTCGGTGAGTTGCACAGTTTTGAGAGCTAATGTTAAGTGTTGTTTTAAGGACATGTTTCAGTATGCTCGTAGACAGCCACTCTGAAGCGCCCAGAGGCAATCCTAAAATAGTCAAACACTCGAGACAGGACCCATCGTCAAAATTTCTAAGTCCACCACTCTAGTTCATCCAAAACAAACTAGAAAATAGACTTAAAGGATAATTCCGGTATTTAACACTTTAACACATTATTTTTTAAAAACTTTTTCCAGAGAGCGTGCAGTTGAGTTCTGTCAAAGAATGTATATTTACAAGAAGTGAAAGCCCATAGAATGTTCCATTGCAACACCAGCGCCCAGCAGCAGTGCTACGCTTCCGCCATTTTGGGGTGAAAGCCACTCGGCAGTCATATATTATACATATATTTAGTCCAGTGCAGAGGTCATTTTTAGGTTGAAATAATTAGGTAAAAAGAAAAATAAGTTGCTAACCAGGAATCCCCCCCCCCCCCCCACACACACACACACACACAAACACACACACACACACACACACACACACACACACATAACTTTAGACAGTGAAGTTCAAGGATTTAATTACCGTATATATATAAGACGACCCTGAATATAAGACGACCCCCCATTTTCCAGACTTATTTTTTGGGGAAAGAGACTTTTGTGTAAAAATGAAGAAAATCTGGTTCCCTTTCGTCCTGGGAACTCCGACGTGTCGTCGGGGGAGTTCCCTGACGAAATTGGGATCACGCTAGGGAGACCAATCGACTTCGAGTGAAACTAAAACGAGCAAATGAATATTGGCATGCACGATTTGCATTCCGCGACCCGCCTGCCAGTGCGGGTATAAAAGGCGGAAGCAGACGCATCCAAAATGCCTTTTGCTTCGGAGCCGACCAGTTGTGTCCTCTGAGTGGAATGAGACTTGTAGACTGCGAGTCTGCTGTTTCCTGAGAGTCTCTCTGTGCTGGTGTGACGGCGCTTCAGCGGTCTTCGCGATCTCCCGTCTGCTGCCTGTTTCTACACGCCCTGTGTTTACAAAGAGCTGTTTTAACAGCTGGTATACGGTTGAGTGCACGCAGGGGGCTTGCAGTTTCCCCGCTGTGTTGCCGCGTTGATCCCTGTGTGCTTCAGCACAACTAGAGAGTATTTTTCTCTGAAAGAGCAACACGGGTGAAGATCGCGTCCTTTTCAGGATGACGTTTCACCTGTGTGTTTCTGGATGCGGTCGTTTCCTGTCCTCATTGACGGCCACGATCACTGTTTCACATGCCTGGGCTTAAGTGTGTTGAGACTGCGTTCGTGGGTGGTTCGTGTTCTCTCATGAGAACATGACCACGTCGGCGCGTTGTTCGTCTCCCCTTTCTCGTAAAGGCTTGAGCCGTTCAGCGTGCCGTGTGCCGTCGAGCCGCCGGCTGACAGCGCGGTTGTCACGGCAACCCAGCGCGCATCATTCGGCGCTCTAGATGCGCGGTCGAGACTCAAGTGCCTCAAACGAGGTGGAGTCCCTTTGCATATTCCCCGATCTAGTTCCTCTTCTGCACCAGAAGAGGGCTACTTTGGCTAATAGCATTGGTGATCTGAGGATTACAGTGGGGGTACCCCTCACTCCTCTAGCGCATCGCAAACATGCTGAAACTGTGTTCGTGGGTGGTTTATGCTCTCTTATGAGAGCATGACCACGTCGGCGCGTTGTTTGTCTTGAAAGAGCGTTCAACGTGCCGTGTGTCATCAAGCTTGATGGCCACGTTCACTGTTTTGTGCATGCCTGGCAGCTTACGGATGGAATTACTGGTGGTTCTCATGAGGAACCAAGTGTTTCATTCGTGGCTCCAGGGGAGGATCAGATGTCGATCGCTGCATCGGAGAGGGGGCTGTTACACTCTGGATATGGTGGTACTGAGTTCCCACTGTAATGGTGTGTGCGCTCATGCTAATCAGGTCCAGACTTCACAGCCACACTTCCCGGGCTACTCTGGGGGTGCAGTGCAACGCGTTTCGCTTTGCCCCGCCCCCGTGCTTGCCTGGATGTGTGTGAAAAAATTTTTGCAGTATGGAGGCAAATTGGTGCCAAAATCTGTGAAAATTTTTTCCTCTCTCACTACCCTTGT
Organism: Chrosomus eos; assembly: GCA_036326025.1. Lineage (NCBI taxonomy): Eukaryota > Metazoa > Chordata > Actinopteri > Cypriniformes > Leuciscidae > Chrosomus > Chrosomus eos. The sequence continues at coordinate 53,639 of JAZAVI010000222.1, forward strand.
TGATGGTTTTGCTAATGGCAGACCACCTCTTCTCTGCATGTGATGGTCAGTGTAGACCAAAAAACACGCAGTGCACAAGGGTAGTTCTGAGTCGGGGTTGAGCTGTGCTTAGTGACTACCGTGATTTTAGTCACAGCACTGGCCCTCGGTCAGACGATGTCCACACTGTGGTCCAGAAGTTTCCCAGGGCTAACCTTGTAGACGTACGAGACATCGCCAAAGTTTTCTTTCTCGATGCTCCTATTCTCAAGGTTTGCCCTGTTTCGGTGACACTGTTGGAGACTGTGCCCAGCGGCTCTCCACAGTTTAGAAGCAGGCTGAGGAAACTACGAGCTTGACTCGATGTGCTTCCGAGTCACCCATGCTCCTCCTCAGTCTGTTTGTCACCAAGGGTGTCAGTCCCCTGTGGAAGCTGTCACAGCTAGCTCTACTGTGACGTCTAGCTTTGCAGGAAGACGGCGCCACCTGTCTCGGCAGCCGAGACAGGTGACCCAGCGTTGTAGGGAATTGCTCTCTCGGAGACGGTGCACGCACCTCTCCCTCCCCCGGGGGAGGACGGGGTGGAGTATCTTTCATTCTGTTCTGCCGCTGGCTCCCCGGAGTCCAGTGGTACCCTCATTTTTTAGAGCAGTTTCGTCCATCTCTGGGTCACGAGGGTGCGGACTGCAGTGAGCAACGCTCCCATGCCTTGCCACTCCTTTCCCCCTCTTCCTTTTCTTAGATGTCAGTGACGCCGCCACGGCCTCGTCGCTCTCGTCTCCCGCTGGGCAAGGAGGCGCGGAAACCTGGACTCGACGCCCCCGAGCCTCGTTCCTCGTTTCCCCTCCTTCCTTCGCCTCCGTGGAAGCAGGTATGTGTTGTCACTCAGACCCCTCTCTCGGCCGCAGAAATGCCTCCGGAGTCAGGTCCCTGCTTTCCACCCCGCTGCCCCCCCGTGGGTACGCCGGTGGTCCACGTGGGCTCCTTGGCGCGATTCCTCGAAGCCTGGCTAGCGCTTCCGAGTCCAATCCTGGACCTGCGAGTTTTGAATCGGGCCCTGCACAAGCTCCCGTTCAAAATGCTCACGCAGAAACGCATCTTCGAGTGCATCCGTCCCCGGGATTGGTTTGCAGCGATCGACCTGAAGGACGCGTACTTTCATGTCTCGATTCTCCTTCGACACCGCCCTTTTCTGCGGTTCGCTTTCGAAGGTCGAGCATACCAGTACAAGGTCTTACCTTTCGGCCTGGCCCTGTCGCCCCGTGTCTTCACGAAAGTCGTAGAGGCGGCCATTGTTCCCATGAGAGAACATGGCATTCGCATTCTCAACTATCTCGACGACTGGCTCATAATAGCTCACTCGCGAGATCTGTTGTGCGAACACAGGGACCTGGTGCTCCAGCACCTCAGCCGTTTGGGTCTTCAGGTCAACTGGGACAAGAGCAAACTCTGCCCAGTGCAGAGGATCTCTTATCTCGGTATGGAGTTGGACTCGGTCGCTCAGACTGCGCGCCTCACCGAGGAGCGCGTCCAGTCAGTGCTCAACTGCCTCAAGTCCTTTCAAGGCAGGTCAGCGGTCCCACTGAAACAGTTTCAGAGGCTCCTGGGGCATATGGCAGCCGCAGCCGCGGTTACGCCGCTCGGTCTGCTCCATATGAGACCGCTTCAGCGCTGGCTTCACGATCGAGTCCCGAGATGGGTGTGGCAGAGCGGCACGTTCCGGGTCAACATGCCCCGCACTGCCGCCAAACCTTCAGTCCTTGGTCAGACCCTGCGTTTCTACGGGCCGGAGTAAAGCCCCTAGTCCAGGTGTCCAGGCATGCTGTGGTTTTCACAGATGCCTCTTCCAACGGATGGGGGGCCACGTACAACGGGCATGCAGTTTCAGGTCTGTGGACGGGGCCTCAACTGCATTGGCACATCAACTGCCTAGAGTTGCAAGCAGTACGCTTAGCCTTGTCTCGCCTCAAGGGGCTGCTTATGCACAGGCACGTACTGGTCCGTACGGACAGCACTGCGACCGTTGCGTACATCAACCGTCAGGGTGGTCTACGCTCCCGGCGTATGTCGCGACTCGCCCGCCATCTCCTCCTGTGGAGTCAGAAGCATCTGAGGTCGCTTCGAGCCATTCACATCCCTGGTGTGCTCAACCGTGCAGCCGACGAGCTCTCGCGGCGGCCACCTCTTCCGGGAGAATGGCGACTCCACCCCCAGACGGTCCAGCTGATATGGGAAGTCTTCGGAGCCGCTCAGGTAGACCTGTTTGCCTCTCCGGACACGACTCATTTCCGGTTGTTTTATTCCCTGACCGAGGGTTCTCTCGGCACGGATGCACTGGCGCACAGCTGGCCTCTGGGTCTTCGCAAATATGCGTTTCCCCCAGTGAGCCTTCTTGCACAGATTTTGTGCAAAGTCAGGGAGGACGAGGAGCAGGTCCTGCTCGTTGCACCGTATTGGCCCAACCGGACTTGGTTCGCGGAACTCATGCTCCTCGCGACAGCCCCTCCTTGGCCTATTCCTCTGAGGAAGGACCTCCTTTCCCAGAGACGGGGCACCTTGTGGCACCCGCGTCCAGACCTCTGGAGACTCCATGTGTGGTCCCTGGATGGGACGCGGAGGTTCTAGGTGGCCTACCACAGGGTGTGGTAGACACCATCACTTCCGCCAGAGCCCCCTCTACGAGGCGCCTCTATGCGTTGAAGTGGAACCTGTTCGTCGAGTGGTGTTCTTCCCACCGGGAAGACCCCCGAACTTGTCCGATCAGAGTCGTGCTTTCCTTCCTGCAAGATGGGTTGGAGCGAAGGCTGTCTCCCTCCACCCTCAAAGTGTATGTTGCCGCAATAGCCGCTCATCACGATGCAGTAGAAGGTAAGTCATTGGGAAAGCACGACCTGGTCATCAGATTCCTTATGGGTGCCAGGAGGCTGAATCCACCTCGTAATGTGCACCCCTTACCCTCTTGGGACTTGACTCTAGTGCTTAGTGCACTCCAGAGACCCCCGTGTGAGCCCTTGCCTTCAGTCGAGTTAAATATCTTGTCTATGAAGACAGCTCTCCTGCTGGCTTTGGCTTCTTTTAAGAGGGTAGGGGATCTGCAGGCATTTTCGGTCGACGAATCGTGCCTAGAATTCGGACCGGGCCTTTCTCACGTTGTCCTGAGACCCCGGCTCGGATACGTGCCCAAGGTTCCTACCACCCCGTTTGTGGATCAGGTAGTGAACCTGCAAGCGCTGCCCCTGGAGGAGGCAGACCCAGCCCTAGCTTTTCTCTGTCCCGTCCGCGCCCTGCGCTGTTACGTGGACAGAACGCAAAGCTTCAGGACCTCAGACCAGCTCTTTGTTTGTTACGGAGGCCAGCAGAAGGGGAAGGCTGTCTCCAAGCAGAGGTTATCCCACTGGTTAGTGGATGCTATCGCCCGGGCTTATGAGTCCCAGGGCGTGCCTTGCCCACCTAGGTTGACGGCACACTCTACTAGGAGTGTTGCATCCTCCTGGGGTTTGGCGCAAGGCGCCTCGCTGACAGACATCTGTAGAGCTGCGGGCTGGGCGACACCTAACACGTTCGCTAGGTTTTATAGCCTCCGTGTTGAACCCGTTTCCTCCCGCGTACTCGCTATGGCCGGTAGCGCGAAGAATTAGGTTATGTCGGCTTGCTACGCCATTCCCGCCCCATGGGCCGGATACGTGCGTCTTTTACTCCGTTGGTTCCCCAACATAAGGCTAACCTCATGAGTTCCTCCATCACCCCTTCGGCACCAGGCGAGGCGGGTCGCCCGGTGCCAGGTCTAGTACCTCTCGTAGGAGTTGTTATTAGACTGGGTGGCCTTAACAGTGGTCCCTTCGGTGATCCATTTTTCCACGGTCCTGCTACCCTCCGGGTTAGCTCCGTGTCTTCCTCTCGACAGATCCTTCTGTCGTCCTTGCTGAGTACGCTTCCACCCCTCGGGCTGGGACTACCTCAAGGACTTCCGTATGTTGCACTACCCTACGGGTTAGTACATACGTGTATTTCAGTGCCTCCCTTCGGGCGGCCAGGGGCACCGCAGCGTTCCCTCCTACGGGTTGGGCACGCTTTCCCAGTGTTATCCAAATCCACTGAGTGGGTCTTGCGGAACAGCAGTGTGATTTTTCCTAGCTAGCTCTTGCATCTTGTATTCAAGAAACTGCTGCAGGGTAGCTTAGCTGGGCGCTGGAAGGGGTCAGCACCATGGCGTGTTGTTAGGGATCCCAATTTCGTCAGGGAACTCCCCCGACGACACGTCAGAGTTCCCAGGACGAAAGGGAACGTCTCGGTTACTTATGTAACCCTCGTTCCCTGAGTACAGGGAACGGAGACGTGTCGTCCCCTCGCCATGTTGCTGTACCTTCGCGGAGGACTGGACACTGTTCGGCTCCTCAGCGAAAAAGCATTTTGGATGCGTTTGCTTCCGCCTTTTATACCCGCACTGGCATGCAAATCGTGCATGCCAATATTCATTGGCTCGTTTTAGTTTCACTCGAAGTCGATTGGTCTCCCTAGCGTGATCCCAATTTCGTCAGGGAACTCCCCCGACGACACGTCTCCGTTCCCTGTACTCAGGGAACGAGGGTTACATAAGTAACCGAGACGTTTTCAACAGAAAATAATTTTATTTGAAAATCCTAGTGATAATTCATTGGAAGAAAAAAAAACATTGTAACATCATTCATTAAATATTTGGATTAATTTGTCACAAAATAAAGTGCACTCTGTTAATGAGTTGAAGAGAGAAATGAATGAATGAGTGACAAAAATTAATAACCGTCCTTTTCACAAAAGCAATAATTATGTAGGCCTATATGTACGTGTAATTGTGGTTAGGGTGGCCATACGTCCAGATTTTGGCCGGACAGTCCGGATTTTAAGCCCCCTGTCCAGCGCTGTTTTTTGTTTTTAACTCAGTTCACTGTGCGCATCAGTTCTATTAATAACTTATCCCGCATATTGATAGCGGCTCCCTGATGCCCGCAAATTAGTTAAAATTTCCTGGAATCTCGACTAGAGCCGAACATGTGAGACAGAACTTAGCCTACTGTATGTGTATGTGCTCCAAACCAAACCGTGTAGCGAGCGCACGACACAGAGAGAGAGAAAGAGCGAGAGACCTTGCGTTTCCTGTAGGCGTCAGTGAGTGAACGCCTGACAGGAGCCACTCAGCCTACCTCTTGCGCAGATTATCCTTGATTATCCTTGTTGACGACTACATCCAATACCTGTAGCTGGCTTGTCATCTCCCCCGGGTATGATCATTAGATCGCCGTTCATTTTCCGCAACTGAGTTTTGACGGGCTCCGTCAAGTGTCCGCGGGATGCATCCAAAACGAGCATTTTTCTCTTCTTCTGAAGCGCAGCATGGGGCCTGCCCCACACTAGCTTGAGCTTGTGCTGGCGCCCTCTACTGTTTCTCCCTGCTTTCTCCCTTTTCCCCCGTGATTTTGTCTATATCGCGAATATAAGACGACCCCTCATTTTTCAGCCTATTTTTAGGACAAAAACGTTGTCTTATATTCGGGTATATACGGTAATTATATTAGGCCTATTTATATTAATTATATATAGCCTATATACACTTGCCTAAAGGATTATTAGGAACACCATACTAATACTGTGTTTGACCCCCTTTCGCCTTCAGTACTGCCTTAATTCTACGTGGCATTGATTCAACAAGGTGCTGAAAGCATTCTTTCGAAATGTTGGCCCATATTGATAGGATAGTATATTGCAGTTGATGGAGATTTGTGGGATGCACATCCAGGGCACGAAGCTCCTGTTCCACCACATCCAAAAGATGCTCTATTGGGTTGAGATCTGGTGACTGTGGGGGCCATTTTAGTAAAGTGAACTCATTGTCATGTTCCAAGAAACCAATTTGAAATGATTCAAGCTTTGTGACATTGTGCATGATCCTGCTGGAAGTAGCCATCAGAGGATGGGTACATGGTGGCCATAAAGGGATGGACATGGTCAGAAACAATGCTCAGGTAGGCCGTGGCATTTAAACGATGCCCAATTGGCACTAAGGGGCCTAAAGTGTGCCAAGAAAACATCGCCCACACCATTACACCACTACCACCAGCCTGCACAGTGGTAACAAGGCATGGATCCATGTTCTCATTCTGTTTACGCCAAATTCTGACTCTACCATCTGAATGTCTCAACAGAAATCAAGACTCATCAGACCAGGCAACATTTTTCCAGTCTTCAACTGTCCATTTTGGGGAGCTCTTGCAAATTGTAGCCTCTTTTTCCTATTTGTAGTGGAGATGAGTGCTGTTGTAGCCCATCCGCCTCAAGGTTGTGCGTGTTGTGGCTTCACAAATGCTTTGCTGCATACCTCGGTTGTAACGAGTGTTTATTTCAGTCAAAGTTGCTCTTCTATCAGCTTGAATCAGTCGGCCCATTTTCCTCTGACCTCTAGCATTCTGGATATTTTTCCCTTTTCATACCATTCTTTGTAAACCCTAGAAATGGTTGTGCGTGAAAATCCCAGTAACTGAGCAGATTTTGAAATACTCAAACCGGCCCATCTGGCACCAACAACCATGCCACGCTCGAAATTGCTTAAATCACCTTTCTTTCCCATTCTGAAATTCAATTTGGAGTTCAGGAGATTGTCTTGACCAGGACCACACCCCTAAATGCATTGAAGCAACTGCCATGTGATTGTTTGATTTAGATAATTGCATTAATGAGAAATTGAACAGGTGTTCCTAATAATCTTTTAGGTGAGTGTATATATTGTATATAGGCTAAATACTATTATTAAATTAGCAAAACTTCAATATTTAATATTCAATCATTTTAATTATCACAACTATAGTTTTAATTTTACTAAATTGAATAAGCGCAACATTTAGCATTCAATCAAATATATTTAAAGATTTATTGTTTAATGTTATTTCAACATATCTCGTTATTTCAACAAAATATGTGCATGTGCAACATAATCAGAGAGTAGCCTATTTCTTTTCGTTTGGAATAGTTTCGTTTAAAGATTTAGTTGCAAGCTTTCTATATTTCTCATGTCTGTGAGGCATATTTTGGTTAATTTATGATGAGATGCGCTCAAGTTCACGTGCAATTCAAGTGACCGTGCCGGCGCCTCCATGTCATGATTATATTGTCTGCTATATTTGCTTATTTATTAAATACAGGCAATTGGTAATTATTATTATTATTTTTTTAGTTAAGATACAATTTATACAAAAACGAAATTCACTACAAAACACAACGTAGGCTAATGAGTCAAAATCATGTATGACCCACTTCATGTCTCCCGATATCATATCCTACTCATGCTTTTCACTTTTCATAATCAACATGGGGAAAAAACATTATAATATTCGAACAAATATGAATCTAAATGTGCTTATTTAATGGCTAGAACACGTATACAGTAGTAGGCCTAAAGACTCTCTAATTGTACAAATTGCTGCACATTCATTTAATTCTGAATTTTGCGCTTTGAAAGGCATTTTTTTGTGCATAGTAAAACATATCTGCAACATTTATCAAGTTCACGGATAATTGTGCATGCATTAATCAATCATTATACTAAAATCATAATAAAGTAGGTTATACTAAAATCATATGAGCCCAGAATATAAACGCAACGTGTTCAATTAGATTACACATTAAGCATTTTCCTCCCATAGAAAACCATTATAAGAACACTTGGCTTAATGCAGATTAGAATGTCCCAGCATATGTTGAAATAATGATATTTTTTGCTTCCAGAAATTATTATTGGGGGTGCTATGGGGGTGCTGAAGCACAGCTAGCCCCTCCCACCCATGCAGGTAGGAATAAAGTGATATGAGTTCATAACGTTATAATAATGTTAGACCGTTTCCCAGGAGATACACATAACATTACATACAAAAATAAGTTATTATATATAAAATAATATAAGGCAAATAAATGTAATTGTAGCCTACTAAAATGTAAATGTTGGACAACAAATATATAACAGCAATATAATAGCTACAGTAAACTTCTTATATCGTATATTAATGACCGTTAAAGCAAGACTATGTAAACAAAAGCACAGCCGATGTACAAAAGTGGCAATTATAGGATAACGGACACAGCAAAATGTTCTATAAGATCATCATGTTTGTAGCATGATCCAGGGGATTAAAACGTACAAAATATATTTTTAGGCCTAGTAGAGTTGGTAACTAATAATAGCAGTAAATGTGTAAAGTTGCATAAAATGGAAATACTCAATAATGCAAGAAAAAAAAACTACCTCAAAAAACTGTTATCTGTGCTGTTGTCCATCAACTTCAGTTGGAATCTTCACTCCAAAATGGCGGCCGCGCTACCGAAGCGCCACCTAGTGAAAGCATCAGAGTTTCACCTCTTGTGCTTCGATACTCTTTGGTTCTGTTGACAACTATGTGTCCTTCACTTACTGCGTTGCTCTGATTGGTTGTAGGTATATCCAATTGAGTGCAGAGGTTTTTTTTTCCTGGTTCGATTAAGACATGCCTCATAATCAAAGCCCTATGGAGCAGTATCAGACTCACATTCTGAGTAGAATATGAGTATGACGAAGTCAGGCTAATAGTAAAGTAGTGTAGTTACCGATAGTTTTAGTGTAATGCGTTACTTTACTTTGTTACCCAAAAAAGTACTATCGTTACTGTAATCTGTTACTTTGTAACTCGTTACCCCCAACACTGTTTAGGAAGATAGTGATGTGGCAAAATCAATAATTAAACAAAGAACATCATAGTAAGAGACATCAGATTCCAATTGTAATTTAAAGGAAAGTTTATTCTTTTAAAGGAGGCTTGTTCACAAAAAATACCATGGCAGCTACCCCAGGTAGGAACACAGACCTTAATCACACAGCAAGCATACAGCCTTTATACCCCCTTCTTCAGAATCCCTTCTCCTGTAAATTTCCGTTCCCCCAGAGAAACCAGATAAAGCAGGTTTGTTAGAGATACAATGGTCCTTCCTAACCCCCTTCCTGGGCTTTACTGTCCCCCCACCTGTGAGGTCAAAAGGCTTTATAATACAATGATCTTTTGTAATGATGATGCAGAGGCAGAGTGAGAATCCATTTGCGGAAGTTTATTTGTGAGATTCACCTTAAGCAATTGTGAGGAGGCTGGCAGTGGGTATGAACAAACGTCACCGTCAGATAGTTTCACATCCAATGGGGAGATCCAAAAGGCATAAGTCAGCAAGCAGGCAAGGGGTCCAAGCAAAAACATCAGTCCAAACAGGCAACCAAAACAAGGGGATAATCCAGGGATCGTAAAACAGAGAATCAGGCAGAATCATACACAGGCAGACAGGCAGTAGAGAGTGGACAATAACGCTTGGTAAGGCAGGATAAACTGGCAATACTTCGCGAAGAGTGAAAGCATGGTCTCTGAATAAATAGGCAGGCAAACAGGAAATGAGTGTTGAGGAAATAGAGGGCGTGGATCACAGTTAGTATTCTGGTGAGAGCTCCCTCTGCTGGTTAGGCCTTACAGAACCCCTCCCTCTAGGAGCGACTCCTGGAGCTCGACGTGGCCGTCCCCGTGGTCTAGGTGCTGGTCGGTCAGGTCTGGCTCGATGATAGTCCTCTATGAGGGACGGGTCCAAAATGTCCTGGGCAGCTACCCACGATCCCTCCTCAGGTCCATAACCCTCCCAGTCCACCAGATATTCGAGCCGACCCTCTCTTCGTCTAGAGTCTAGTAACTGATTGACTTGATACGCAGGAGTTCCACCGATGTCCAGTGGTGGTGGTGGTTCAGGGCTCTCATGGTCAGGGTAAGCATCGGGTGGACCGGTTTGAGGAGAGAAACATGGAATGAGGGAGATATGCGGTAGTTAGTAGGGAGCTCTAATCGGTAAGTGACTTCATTTATTCTTTTGAGAATTTTAAAAGGGCCAACATACCTAGGACTGAGCTTCCTACTGGGTAGCTTGAGCTTGATGTTCTTAGTTGAGAGCCAGACCTGTTGTCCTGGTTGATAGTGAGGATGTGGGCGACGTCGTCTGTTGGCCTGGAACTCCTGTGTTCTGACGGCCCGCTGGAGACGGACGTGTGCACTGTCCCACACCCTTTCACTACGTTGAATCCATTCATCCACAGCTGGGACAGAAGAGGGTTCGCCTGACCACGGGAACAAGGGAGGTTGGAATCCCAGGACGCACTGGAAGGGGGTCAAGCCGGTAGATGTATGTGTGAGGGAGTTCTGAGCATATTCGGCCCAGGGTAGGAACTCTGACCAGCGGTGTTGCTCTCGACTGCAGTAGGTTCGTAAATACCTGCCGATTTCCTGGTTAAGGCGTTCAACTTGGCCATTGGCTTGGGGGTGATAACCTGATGTGAGACTAACATTGATATCTAACTGTTTGCAGAAGGCTCTCCAGACCTGGGAAGTGAATTGTGTGCCTCTATCGCTGACGATATCCTCCGGAAGACCATATACTCTGAAGACATGGTTGAATAAGGCTTGGGCCGTTTCCATGGCAGTGGGTAGTCCCTTTAGTGGTACTAAGCGGCAAGATTTGGAGAACCGGTCGATGATTACGAGAATAGTGGTGAAATGGTTGGATGGAGGGATATCAGTCACAAAGTCTATGGATAGATGGGACCATGGTCGTTGGGGAATGGGTAGTGGTTGCAGAAGACCGGAGGGTGATTCTTTGGGGGTTTTTGACTGGGCGCAGACTTGACATGATTTGACAAAAGTGGTGATCTCCTGTGTCATGGTAGGGCACCAAAATGAATTTTGTATTAGATTGATGGTGCGAGAAATGCCGGGGTGGCCTGCACTAAGGGAAGTGTTAGCAGGTTGTGGTTCAAGTTGTTGTTCCTGTTGTAATTCTTCCATGATATCCCATGAAACTGGGGCTAGGATAATAGAATGAGGAAGGATGGATTCTGAGGTGATGGTTCTTGTAGGAAGGTCATGTCGTCTAGAGAGTGCATCTGCTTTACCGTTCTGACTACCTGGTCGGTAGGCCACTGTGAATTGGAAGCGAGTAAAAAACAGAGCCCATCGAGCTTGATGTGAGTTTAAGCGTTTGGCACCCTTGATGTACTCCAGATTTTTGTGATCGGTGATGATTTGAAATGGGTGAATTGCCCCCTTTAACCAGTGTCGCCACTCCTCGATGGCGGCCTTCATAGATAGCAGTTCCTTGTTCCCCACATCATAATTTCGTTCTGCAGCTGTTAGTTTTCTAGAAAAGAATGCACAAGGATGAACTTTGCCTGGTTGACCATGTCTCTGTGAGAGTACAGCTCCAATTCCGCAGTCAGAAGCATCCACTTCGACGATGAAGGGTATACTGGGGTCGGGGTGTTTCAGAATGGGGGCTGACGTGAATCTTTCCTTGAGGTTGATAAATGCCTGGGTTGCCTCTTGATTCCACTTAAGTTTTATGGGTTTACCCTTCAGAAGTGATGTTAGAGGTGCTGCCACAGTGTTGTAGTTGCGGATGAAACGTCTGTAGAAATTTGCGAAGCCTAGGAATCTTTGTAACTCTTTGATTGTCGTGGGTTGGGGCCATTCCGTGACTGCTAATACCTTGACTTCATCCATTTTTACGCCATGATGACTGATGTGATATCCTAAAAAGGTGGTTTGGTTGACATGGAATTCACACTTTTCTGCCTTGATGTAGAGATGATTCTTGAGTAATCGAGAGAGAACTACTTTCACATGGTTGATATGTTCCGTTTCAGATTTGGAGTAGATGAGAATGTCATCAATATATGCCACTACAAACTGGTTCAGGAGATCCTTGAAGATTTCATTGATGAATGATTGGAAGATGGCAGGTGAGTTAGAAAGTCCATAAGGCATAACCTGGTATTCGTAGTGCCCCCTAGTGGTGTGGAACGCAGTTTTCCACTCGTCACCTTCCTTGATTCGGATTAAGTTATAGGCGCTTCTTAAAGGGATACTCCACTTTTTTTGGCAATAGGCTCATTTTACAACTCCCCCAAAGTTAAACAGTTGAGTTTTACCGTTTTCGAATCCATTCAGCCGATTTTCTGATATTTAGAAGAATATCAGTAACCAGACAGTTTCTGGTCTCATTGACTTCCATAGTATATATTTTTTTCCTACTATGGAAGTCAATGAGACCAGAAACTGTATGGTAACTGATATTCTTCTAAATATCAGAAAATCGGCTGAATGGATTCGAAAACGGTAAAACTCAACTTTTTAACTGTGGGAGAGTTGTAAAATGAGCCTATTTCCAAAAAAAAGTGGAGTATCCCTTTAAGTCTAATTTTGTAAAAATGGTGGCTTCCCGCAATTGTTCCAGGGCAGAAGGTACTAGAGGCAGGGGGTAACGAAACTTAACAGTTACATTATTGAGTCTCCGGTAGTCAATGCATGGTCTTAACCCTCCATCCTTCTTCTCAACGAAGAAGAATCCAGCAGCGGCTGGAGAGGTAGACGGACGGATAAAACCTGAGTCCAGAGCCTCTGTGATGTACTCCTCCATTGATTCAATTTCGGTCCGAGTAAGGGGATAAACCTTGCAGGTGGGCGGCATGGCGTGGGGAAGAAGATCGATAGCGCAGTCCCCGGTGAGAGCGCCCTCTGCTGGTTAGGCCTTACATCTTTATAGTGGCCCCTCCGACCCTCCTGGGCTTTTACTGTCTCCATATGCTATGTGGTCAAAAGGCTTTATAATACAATGATCTTTATAATGGTCCCTCCGACCTCCCTGGGCTTTACTGTCTCCATATGCTATGTGTGTGTGTGTGTGTGCCTTTGTTCCTGCTGGGTATATGCAAATATTCCAGGAGAGAAAATACATGATTGAATTAAAGGAAAACCCACACAATATCAAAATGAAAACTAAAAAATTAATTCCTCCTCCTCCTCTTCCTCTTCCTCTTCCTCCTCAAGCCGAGCTTAGGGTTCGAGCCTCCTCCAAGGACAAAAAGCCAAGTTAGTTTACTATTACGATTTTTTTGACGACCCGCTTACATCATCTTTTAAAAGTGTCCCGTATCCGATTTTTGCGTTTACACAATACACTGCTGAAACTACCAAATGTAGACGTTCTCACCCGGAAAAGGAAGTAAAACAGCACGAAATGCAATGGATGCAGATGCGAATAAAATTATCCAGTGTTTTTCTTTCGCTTTGTATTTGTTTTTTAAGCTTTTTATCTTATGTTGACTCTGTAGCCACGAGCGCTTAAAACCGTGCCTCACCATATCTCGTGAAATGTCTTCAAACACGGATTTATTTCTGTAACAACCCTGCATTTTTGCCTGCACTGTCTCTTCGCTCCAAATACTCAAAAGACATGAAACCTCCGCATTGCTCCACTGTGTGTATCCTTCGTTCTCCATCGCGCCTATAATAAGAATGTGATCGCGCAGTTGGTGGTCCACCTGAGTAAGTTGACGTCACTTTTTTAATGACGTACGACTAGCATTAACTGGGGAATATCCGATTTGTCTGCTTACATGGCACACACAAATGCACGTATCCGATTCATATCCGATTTATTACCACATATGAGTGAGGCCTGAATCCGATCTGAAAAAAAACGGAATCCATGCGTTTTTTTCCTGCTTACACGTTCAACGGTCATATCCGATCTGTGCCACATGAGAGGAAAAAATCGGATTTGGGTCACTTGAACAATGCAGTGTAAATGGGGCCATACTGGCCTACAACAGTTACTGTACACATGCAAATAAAAACATTGTGTTCACAGTTTTGAAATAGGTGTGAGATAATAATGCTCCTGTCAGTGAGGGTATATGCTTTCTTTGAAGTTTTCGTTTTTGTCTTTGAATTTCAGTCATACTGAGAGAAATGGACAAATTACCTTTATCTTGAATTTTTTCAATATCCAATCAAATCATTATACAAATGCATAATGGCGACTCAAAGACATATGAGATTAGAATTTTTAAGTTTTTAACCTTTTTCCTCGCAGCAAAGCAGAAATCGTGCCGTGATCTATCCGTGGAAAACGGGTTGATACACGGCCACCCCTCCAATGAGGAAGAAATCTTTTACTCCTGCGACAAGGGTTATAAACCCTTCACTGGGAACTGGTGGGAGTCAGTGACATGCAGCAAAGGCTCTTGGACTGAAGAACCTTGGTGCATTCGTGAGTTTTATTATTGTCAGTCTCAGGTGTTAGACGAATGATAGTGAACTGAAATGTGCTTCATGTTTTCTGTCTTTACAGGGGAGGAAGAATGTGGTGCTTTTCCCAGTGTTCACCATGGAAAACTAAAGCAAACAAAAAAGACCTTTCGTGATGGAGAAAAAACAGCATTTGTATGTGATCCAGGGTTCATATCAACTCCACGCTTCATAACATGTGTCAATGGTACATGGGAGAAACCAGTTTGTGAGGGTGAGCTTCTCAAACTCTTATTGCATGTTTGTGAGGAACAGCGAGAGCATAAGTTGTACAATCTATCAACAATAATCTCAGTCTTACTCAGATTTCATGAATTTCCATTAACATCTTTTTTAGTGGGCATCAATTGTAACATTCCTCCAAAGCTGGAAAATGCATTCATAACATCTAAACCTGAAGAATTGTATTTAGATGGATCAAGTGTAACATACGCATGTCGAAGCTCATTCTTAATGAATGGGAAAAATACAGTTTTCTGCCGCAATGGAATTTGGGAAGAAACAGCAACATGTGAAGGTAAGATTTGGATTGGTGATGATAACTGACTTTTAAAACTTCTTACAGATTATTAAAAAACAAAATGATTGTAGGTGAAAATGAAAAGAAAAGGTATTTGACAATCAAGAGGAATAACATCAAGTCCCCAGACAATTTTGTGATAGTGACGACAATCATTATAAAATTAATCAAAAACCCTGTGAAATCATAATTTGAGTTTTGGTACTTTTAGTCCATGTGCACTAGATTAATGTTATTGTAATGTTAAACATTATCAGTTTTCGCTGGTTGACTCACCCTGTGCTACAGTTTTTTTGTCCAATCAAATGCTCTCTAGAATCAAAATCAAATAATTGTTGTAACAGTTTCCAAAAAAAAAAAAAAAAAAAAAACTTTTAAGGAGGCAAGCTTACCCTTATTTCTACATAATTATGTATTGTACAGAAGTAACTTGTGATCTTAATTCAACCACATTTGGAGTGAAAAAGATCAAACCGGAGGGAAAAACTATTTTCAGAGCTGGAGAAAGTGTGGAGATCACCTGCACTGAAAAACACTGGATCTTTCGAACAAAAGAAAACATCAAATCATTTACATGTCATGAGAATGGACATGAGCTCTAGTTTTTTTAATCATTTAAAATACTTGAATGAATAATATGTAAGTATTATTCAATTCAATTTGATGGAATTTTACTATAAATTGAAATGCGTAAATCTGGAGAGAAAAAAAAGGCTTAAAGCAGTGTAAGATTATAGAGAAGTTCTGCATTTGGTGCTGAACTTACTGCATGTTATTAAAATAATATAAATCTTGTTTCAGAAATTAGATGTGAAGTTCCACGTGACCAGCATGTGTATGACCTGTTCTCTTACTTCTGGGGAGATCTGAAATTTGGAGTAAAAAGATCTTACTATTGCGAGTCTGGATA
>JAZAVI010000223.1:0-200211 GCA_036326025.1 Chrosomus eos
TAATTTTAATACAAACGGTTTTAATGCTAGAACATTTTGATAACGTTAAGAAAACAGCTTTTAAACTTTTTCATTAATGTTTTAAGTGTATGAACAGTAAACACAATAGTATCTTAATGATATAAATTGTTTTAATAGTTTTAAGCACTGTGTGTTATTGCGGAAAACACAATTTTAACTTTCTCATTAATGTTTTAATGGTTTTAATCACTATACGTGTTATGTGAAAAGCACAACTTTTGCCCCAAAATATATGTTATTTTTGTGATTGAAAACTCTTTTTAAAACAGATGTTTATGTAAAATGAAACATTTTACTAAATAATGTGTAAAGGTAAAGACATATGTATCTTAATGGTTTTAATCACTACGTGTTATGACCCTTTTCTTTAATAAAAAACACTAAACCTATCTCTGTTTTCTGCCATCCTTCTTAAAAGGATTGAAAATGTATTGTTTTGAATGTTTTTCCATTATTTTGAACATTTTTACATTGATCAAGTCAGATACCCGTAACAGGTGTACAACACGTGCCCAGACCGGAACCGGTTCGGATGGGAGGGGTTCCGTACCGTGGGAATTCCCACGGTCACATGATCTCTCCGGAAGCGGCTAAGCGTGGGAAAAGGGGGCGGGACTAAGCGTGGGAAAAGGGGGCGGGACTAAGCGTGGGAAAAGGGGGCGGGGCTAAGCGTGGGAAAAGGGGGCGTGGTCAATCAAGGGTCATAAATCACTCAAAGTGACAGAAGCCGCCCCATATACTCTCTCTCCTGACCATTCCTAAGGTCAAGACGTCCTGTCCCATATATTCCTGAAACGTCACGCACAAGCACGTACACACACATATACTTTTACACATTGATATGTTAGGAATAAATGACTATTAAAATTTCTACAACAATTTCCCACTTTTTATCATTCAGATTACCCATAATCACAATAATAAACAAAAAGACAAATTTTAAGTCATATCATCACACTACTCTTCATCTCTAGTTTTCACATAACTGATCACTCTTCTTAAACAATTGTGAAAATAACATTTGAAAAGAAAAAGCTTAGGCTGTTTTTTGTAAGGATAGTCCCTTAAATATTAGCAAGCAAGTAAAGAATTCAACTAAAGCCGGGCTGAATGAATAGACACTGCTATTGCACTCTCGACCTTGATCGAACCCTCAGTCACCTTAGTTAAATAAGAAATAGTGTACAGATTAGTTAGGAAAAATAAAACAAAATCATCAATTCACACTGGCTATTTCAACAGGTCATCAAAATACAAAGAATAAAAGTAGAATAAAATCCATCATCTCATTTCAAACCCTCTCCTTGTACCTCATCTCATAGCGGATAAGCACAGTTTTTTACCCTCTGTTCATATTAAAAACATTCAAAGGAAGAAAAAGAAAAAGAAAACATACCCCATTAATTAATTTAATTTCACTGTAGCTCCCACTACTGTAATTTTTACCAATTTAACAAACATCCCTGCTCTGACCAGTCTCTGTACTGAGCTGGAAACACAATATCGACAATCCTACCCCCGAAACCCCAACCCCCAGAGATTAATCAAACAATCCATCTATCTACCTAAAATACTTTCTAATGAATCAGTGACCAATCAAATCTCGTTGGCGTTGTTTAAGGTGAGATGTTTGGATGGTGGTGTTGCAATCTCCATCCTTGCAACCTTGTTTGTGGAGTGGACCATCTCCTAGCTGTTGTCACCTGTGAATGGAGACCTTAAGTATTTTGTTAGTGACCGCTTGTCTATCCGCTCGTCCTTCTGGTGTGACCTGTGGAATTTTCACCATTTGTTTACTGATTATATACATTATTAGTTCCAAATTTATTCTCAACATTTGGCCAATTCAGCAACCTGAAACTCATTCAACTATTACATTAACATTCAACCCACTTTACTCATGTCAACAACACAATATTAATACATTTTGGAACAGAATCAGTCCTGTTTGCTGCAATCCAATCCTGACATTCTGTGAAAGGAAAATTTTAAGTTATGCTCTGCTCCATTCTCTGTAAAGAAAACAAAATGTCGAGGTTATTTTCAGATAGTAAAACTACACGTAGTTTCTTTTGTCTACTGTTCTGCCGTGACCTTCGCTGCCACATCTGCCCCGGCGTTTCCTGTTGAAACAGTCCTGCAAATACATTTACAGAAAGCAAATTTTGTTTGGGACGGCCTTTTACCCAATTAGACCCAGTGTCCTCCCACCATATATTGTCCCTTAGTAAACCATATTTGGCAATTGTTATACCATCTCCCTCTTGATGCACGACACAACTCGAGCATCAATTTAACATAACATTTAACATAGTGTTTTGATAAAGTTTGCATCAACACTAACCCAAACGTTGTCCTTCAGACAAATTTCCTCCAGACATCTTTTGCTGTCTCTGAACCAAAAATATTACATTCTTCACTTAAAGCCACAATCTCATCTTCTTATCGAAGTATTTGAAGGGCAACGGCCCTGAGTCTCACCGCGTATCCTGCTTTTCAGGCCTGTTGTTTTTGTCTCGCAACTCAGTCATCTACAAACATTTTCAAAGTCTTCAATTGTTTCTATCAAGTCAGGTCATGCTGTACAGACTTGGTCACTTGGTCAATGTCAGTCAAATAACATTCTCATCCTTCTGCCCACAATAATCATACATTTTTAGGGGCTCTCTTGATAATTTCATGTTTGACTTAGCCAATATGTCACTTTGTTGTTGCCATCAAATCTATAACATTTTCATTTATCACAAATACTTAAACTGATCCAATTTCGTAATTCCAATCAACATCATAAAAGACAAAAGTAATTAATACCAGACAGAGCTTGATGACCAATCAATTTAAAGCTTGCCCTATGTTCTGTATCATCTTTTCATCGGATCCACTCACAATTATCGGCTTCTTTAAAATTTGTCGATTTCCTTAACCCATCTGTAATGATGAAACAATATACTCACTATTCAGGCGGAATATTAGTACCCCAAACTAATACATACAAGACCTAAAGTGTTGTCACCATCACACACACTCATACTAGACACACATATGTTAACTACTTATTCTCCATGTTCGCCTTTCTTCAATATTAACTCTTTCTTTTATATATTATTGCTAAAAAGATTTAAATTTTAAATAAGATTTTAAACTTCACATTTTCTGTAGCTTTTGCCTAATTTTACATGGTCTCTTAACCAGTTCCAAAGCATTTCTGTTCATTTTTCATTAGACTTTTAGACAAGTCAGCTGGGTTGCTTTGTTTAATTTTCCTTATCGTTATTTTGCTTCAGCTTGCTCTAGCAGGCCGACAACAGAAAGACAGACACAGTTTACCATGCCTTCCTCCACTCGAGAAGTCTCTCTCTCACTATAAACAAATAATATTTTCAACAGCCTTCTATGAGTATATTTTAGACAGAATGTAATATTAAATTCATCACTAACCTTTTACCATTACATTTTGTTTTCCAGACTTTTCTTAAATCAAAAGCTGTCTTCATCTTTAGCCCTCCACCATGTCAAATGACCTTCAGGAGTTAAAACTATGTTATAAACACATTAGTTTAAAATCAACACTTCTATAAATTTTCTTATTCTTGCCCATGAGGCAGCCAACACATAAAAGTTTTGTTCCTGTCTCCACAACAAACAATGGCAATCCCCTCATGTTATCAGTCAGCTCTTGAAAGCCCCTCCCCCATAGCTCTTTATCTATACTTTTCTCTTCAGGGTGTTGTCCCCCTGGCTTAATTGCAGACACTTGTCACAATGAAAAACAAGCGTACGATTATGCGGTTTCTTCTGGCAAGTGGTATAGAGGAACTCACATTCTCTTGGGTCAGACTGCCGCAACTCGTCACAGCGCATCTTACCTCTCAATGCTCTGCTGACCCCGGTGGCCTCCAGTAATCAGCGCTCAACTCTCATACCTTTCTCACAATTAACACCTCCTTCTGGAGGTGCCCAATGTCCGTGACCCCCTGCGTTAGGCTGTCCCCTGGCCAGGAGAATCATCCTGTCATTGAGTAGCCACGTACACACTGGTACCGCTCTTTCCCATCACACAATCAGTTTCCTTTAACAGAACTGTTTTCTGGAGCTTAGGAAAGGCACGTTCAAGAGTCACCAGAGCCATTCTGATTGCCTAATAGTGTTCACACAGGGAGACAGGTTAATAACAGCCGTATTTAATCACTTAAATCCATTAACCATCTTAAAATCATCAACCTAGCTGTACATCTGTAGCCGTAGCCATCGGGCCTGTTTCAATGGTGGAAACTTAAGATAAGACAGAGAAGTGACTGGTCCTAAAATAAAATAATCAAAAATGTCACTTCTATCTTTTAAGATCTGCATTATTATTTTAAAGACTTCTTTAAAGTCATTCAGTTTTACATTTTAAAACATTCACAAATACAAATTGCCCTCTTAATGGCAATGATTTCTTTTACATCTCTGTGTCTGATTTTTCACTGAAACACTGTGCTTTACTATAAATAGCTTATTATTACTTATGACACAGGGTGTTATAACAGCCTGTTAGCTGACATTTGACTGAGAGAGACTCTGAGGCACTCAGGACCGGTAAACTGTTCTCTCAAATACTTCTAACATCTAACTTTTATCTATCATCTTTTAACTATCCCAGCTTAAGGCATCTTTGCCAGAAATTACATTTGTTTCCAAATAAACATAGAATGGGGAAACATTTTATAGGTTGTCTTTATTTAGACAATACAAATTTCCACTCAGATTGAGTCTCTGTCGTACTGGCCGTTTACAGCCACAGCAGACATCAGATTCAGTTAAGCGAGCTGTTTCATTACAGCCAATAACAAACTTATCTTTTGAAAGCAAAACATCAGCTTCTAGTTCTCTCATGGTCAACACTTTTCAAGTTGTTTGTTTAATCAGATGCCTTTTTACATTTTAGAACTGTTAATTCAGTATCCTATTACTGCTTCTTCTTATTTGATCTTAAATAAAAATAATTATTCTAGTTCTCCATTAAGTTTCACATTTCATCTCAATTTTAGTTGTCAAGTTATCAATTACCATAGTTTAATATCTGACTTCAAAGTTTTTCTAGGAGTTTATCAATCTCCAATCAGGATTCACACTAAATTTGACAATTCAATTAAATTCAATTCAAGTTTATTTGTATAGCGCTTTTCACAATACACATTGTCTCAAAGCAGCTTTACAGAAAGTGCATTTCAGAAATGTACAAAGAAAAATACAGTTAGTTAATCATGTATAAATTTAGGCATAACATTTCGCCGGTGTTTAGTCATCTCTTCACAGGCGTCGAGTCGTCTCTCCACAGGCGTTTAGTCGTCTCATCACAGGTGTTGGGGCATCCGAAGTCTCCGTGAGAGGCTGGAAACAAACTGGAGCTGACGAACGCTATTTACCTCGGGACTAGCGTCCCGAGATAACAGCAGAAAGACAGATGGGAAATAATTAGCATAGCTGATGTTCATAATATTAATGCATTCGAACTGATTCAGAAGTAGTATAAAAGGTAAGCATTAAGTGAATGCTTGGTTAAAGAGATGCGTCTTTAATCTAGTTTTAAACTGGGACAGCGAGTCTGAGTCTCGAACAATATCAGGAAGGCTATTCCAGAGTTTAGGAGCTAAATGTGAGAACGCCCTCCCTCCTTTAGTAGACTTAGATATCCTAGGAACGACCAGAAGCCTCGAATTTTGTGATCTTAAAGAGCGCGATGGATTGGTAGGGCGATAAAAGGTCTGTTAAATACACAGGAGCTAAACCATTTAGAGCTTTATAAGTCAATAGTAATACGTTGTAATTGATACGGAACTTAATAGGTAACCAGTGTAGAGATGATAAAATTGGTGTTATATGATCATATTTTCTTGATCTAGTAAGAACTCTAGCGGCTGCATTTTGCACTAACTGTAGCTTGTTTATTGAGGATGCAGGACAACCAGCTAATAAAGCATTACAGTAATCTAATCTCGAGGTCATGAATGCATGAACTAACTTTTCTGCATCTGAAACAGATAGCATGTTACGTAGCTTAGCAATGTTTCTAAGGTGGAAAAAGGCTGTTCTTGTAACATATGAAATATGATTTTCGAAAGTCAAGTTGCGGTCTAGTATAACACCCAGGTCTTTTACTGTAGTGGATAGAGTAACAGGACATCCTTCTAAATTAAAGTTGTATTGTAAGGGATTTTGTGGGTAGTTTTTTAGACCAATAAGTAATACCTCCGTTTTATCTGAATTTAATAGCAGAAAATTACACGTCATCCAGCATTTTATATCTTTTAGACACTCTGTCAAGTTAGATAAGTTAGTGTTTTCATCTGGTCGTGATGAGATATATAATTGAGTGTCATCAGCATAACAGTGAAAATTAATTCCATGTTTTCTTATAATATTACCAAGTGGCAGCATATATATTGAGAATAGCAGAGGGCCTAGGACAGATCCTTGCGGCACTCCATAGTCTACTGATGTTATCTTTGATTTTTCCCCATTTAAACAGACGAAATGGTAACGGTCTGATAAGTACGATCTAAACCAGGTTAATGCCTGTCCCTGAACACCAGTGTAGTTTTGTAGTCGATCTAAGAGTATTTTATGATCTATAGTGTCGAACGCAGCACTAAGATCAAGTAGAACTAGTATTGAGATACAGCCTTGGTCAGAGGCTAAGAGTAAATCATTTGTAATTTTAACTAGCGCAGTTTCTGTGCTATGATGCGGTCTGAATCCCGACTGAAATTTTTCATAGATATCATTTTCTTGCAAGAAAGAGCACAATTGAGCGGACACAATTTTTTCTAGTATTTTAGGCATAAATGGAAGATTTGAGATGGGTCTGTAATTTGCTAGGTTATTTGGATCTAATTGCGGTTTCTTAATGAGAGGTTTTATTACTGCCAGCTTGAATATTTTTGGAACGTGACCTAAAAATAAAGACGAGTTAATAATATTGAGAAGAGGCTCTTCCACTACAGGTAACACTTCTTTAAGTAGTTTAGTGGGTATTGGATCTAATAAACATGTTGTTGGTTTAGATGCAATGATAAGTTTATTTAGTTCTTCCTGTCCTATAGTTGTAAAGCGGTTTAGTTGTTCTAGAGGGGCCATAATTGAGGCTGAGTCATAAGACACCATAGAGGATTGTACATTTACAATAGTGTTTCGGATGCTTTCTATTTTCTCATTGAAGTAATTCATAAAATCATTACTACTATATTGTAACGGAATATTTTGCTCTGGAGATGTCTGATTATTTGTTAGTCTGGCCACGGTGTTAAATAAAAACCTTGGATTATTTTGGTTATTTTCAATTAGTTTGCGGATATGCTCAGCCCTGGCTGATTTTAGAGCCCTTTTATAACGTGACATACTGTCTTTCCACGCGATTCTGAAGACCTCTAAATTAGTTCGTTTCCATTTACGCTCTAAGTTACGAGTTTCTCTCTTGATATCATGCGTAGCACTGTTGTACCATGGTGTTTTAGTTTTCTCTCTAACCTTTTTTAATCTAATTGGTGCAACAATATTTAGTGTACTAGAGAAAATGTTGCACATACTGCTAGTCATTTCCTCTAGTTCATCTGTTTGTTTGGGTTTACTGAGCAGCTGAGATAGATCAGGTAAGCTATTTGAGAATCTATCTATAGTGGTTGGAAGGATTGTTCTGCCTGGTCTATAACGTGGTGCAACATGACAAATTTCAGCAGTGCGTATTATGCATGTTACCATGTAATGATCAGTGAGATCGTCACTTTGCGGTATAATATCTATATCGGTTGGATCGGTTCCATATGATATCTCTTATTCTTTCTCAGACGAAAATGTTAATATCGTCATTTAAACACTGATCTACTTTCAATCCCACATTATTACCAGAAATGTGTCACTATCACATTTTCAAACACATTCTCAGTGGGCCTTTACAGTTACGTGTTAAAATGGTCCTGCTGACCATAATTAAAACACTCTCCGTCTGCTCTAACTTACTGCACACCCTGCATACCCAGTGTGTTCCATTTAGGAATGCAAACAGAGCCACTGATAAGCAGTTCTCTGTGTCCTTTACAGTCCACCAGTGCCAGATACAACATCATTATTATTGGCACAACATTCATTTTCATAAGCTGCATGGAAATGCTCATTATATTCTAATTTGTTTTCAATATCTTTCGCTTCAACAACTTAATATCAACAAAATATCCGACATTATACATTATTGATTTCTAGAATCTTTGGACTAAACCTAATTTCAATTTTACCATTAAAAATCTAGAATTGTTCCCTATTCTGCTTAAAACATTCTTCATATCATGTTAATCATACAATGCCTTATTTTATTCTAAAACTGAATTCTCAAACCAATTAAACAGTTAATTTGACTTCCATAAATTCTGTCTGACATTTTATTTTCATCACATATAGTTTTTTCCTACTATATTTCATCTCAATCTTCCCCTACATGCCATTTTCATTCTGTATCCTCTCCTTTCTTTTCTCAAACATGCCAGTTATTTCTGTATCTAACCAGAACATGATTGTTTGCACAATCCCCACACAAACATATCTCACACACCAACCTTCTTGTTTTTCCCTTTTCCCTCTTCCACCAAGTCTACACTTACTATCACCTTTCTATCACTCTATCACTAATGTCATGCATCCATTTACCGGATGAAGAAGTAAAACTTTATTTCTCCTGGCAGTTCGACATTTTATCTTCAAGCCAACAATCCATTATCTGTTCACATTTTTTACACACATTGAACGCAGACACAACTTTTGTTTCTCACTGCCCTGTTCAACTGATTCCCGCACCTTTTTTAATCTTGTGGCGCTCAATATCATAAATTTCTGCCCTTAATTTGATCTCATTTGACAAAACACCGGTGTACCAAATTTCGCAAGCTTTCTTTTGAGACATCCCCATACTGGCTGCTTCTCTGTTCTCTGTGGATTTCTCTTCAACGTGCGTTTTCTTAATCTGTTAGGCGTCCCCAACAAATCCGATTCTTTTCTTTTAACCCAAATCGGTCGGGTTGCACTATTAGTGCCCTCCTAATTATGGTTTACCAAAAAATCTGTTATGATTGTTTTGGTTCCCCCCAATTAGCCTCAGCACCTAAAAACAATCTGCTCCGTGGTGGAACAACTAATTTTCAGGTTACCTATCTGTATGAAATTTCTTGATCTGTTACAGTTCTCAATTAATCCCAGATTATTTTCCCTCGTATCTGTTTGAAATTTCTTGATCTATATAGATCTCAATTAATCTCAGATTACGTACCACAGAAACAGCCCTCAGCCAATATGGTTCAGTTTCACTTTGAAACATATTTTAGCCCAAAAGAAAAATATTTTAGCCGTCTCTTAACAGAGATGTCTTGAGTTGCCACGGGTTCGTTTTCATCTGATTCCAGTGGAGCTTCTCCTGGCCCTGATAGCGGTCGGCCCATCTCTCTGAAACTTACGAGGTAGAGCTGGAACTGCTCAGTCCAGGTGGCCAAACACCGTCCGCTCTCAGGTCCAGGAGGCACTGCCAAGGAATCCCACTTCTGACACCAAATGTTGTGGCAAAAACTTCTGTTAAACATCATCACTGCGTAAGAGACACTCAGAGTCAAATTAATAAAAAGAGAAATATTTATTCTTGCAAGAAGGCCCAGTCGCCATCACAGACGTTACATTCTGTGAAGTGAGTGGCGCGCACCAGGAAGACATGAGACAGCTTTTATACTCTTTCAAGGTTCCTTCTCACCCGCTGTACTTTTCCACCCAGATAAGGCCCCCACTTCTGTTCAGTTTTTCTTAAGGACACAAACTGGTACTGGAATAAACTAGCCAAACCTGACCATTCCTAAGGTCAAGACGTCCTGTCCCATATATTCCTGAAACGTCACGCACAAGCACGTACACACATATACTTTTACACATTGATATGTTAGGAATAAATGACTATTAAAATTTCTACAACAAACACTATGCTTCATTAACGTACAGGGCTTTGAAACACTGCCAGTGGGACATTAAACAGGAGGTGTCTGTCCGAGCTCACAACAGGTTTTGCCTGGGAAAGCAAATATCTTTGCGAGGGAACGTAAAGTTTCTTGGGTGAAAGCAAAAGATTAAAAGAAAAAATAAATAAATCTCCCATCCCTTATGAAAAAGAAGTATACTTCAAGTTCATTTTATGAAGTATACTTAAGTAATGTTCAAGTATATTTTTAAGTATACTTTATGTAGTAAGTATACTATCAATGTGTACTTGTAGTAAACTTGTAAGTGTACTATTTCAATACTGCTTGGGACTAAATTGGCCCTTTTAGTATATAAAAGTATACGTTTAAGTGTATATAAGTGTAATAGTAGTAAACTTTAAGTACACAACTAGGTTTCTCATTTGTAATGCATCTGTACTACAAGTGAGCTTATAAGTATAGGCCTACTAGTAGTTTACTATTTTAATACAAGTAGTACATTTTTTAGTTTATGAAAGTACACACTGAAGTTTAGTAGTTTAGTCTACTAGTTTAGTAGTTTATACTACAAGTTGTTACAGTCTTGTTTATTATGTCATGTTTCTGGTTTGTGGTTCACTGTCTTTGGTTTTTCATTCAGTCTGTACTTTGTTTCTCTGCCTTGTTAATTGTATTCTGTTAGCCCTAGTCATGTAATCATTAGGTCCCTTGGTTCAGGTGTGGTCCCGTTAGTTTGTATGCCGCTCGTTGTTCTGATTTGCCCCAGCTGTGTCTTGTTCCCTGATTCCCTCTGTGTATTTATATCCTGTCTGCTCTTTTGTTCTTGGTCAGTTATTGAATGTATGAATGTTTGTATCTGTATCTACGTACCACGAGTGTCTTGTCTTGCCTGTTCTGAGTTACCGTCTGTATTATTAAAGTCTACAACTGCATTTAGATCCGACTACCGCCTTTGCTTCCACGCAATTCGTAACAGAATAACTGACCCCCCAGGATCTAGCAGTTAGTAGAAGAACTCACCGTACCGTGATCCAGCAGCCATGCCCACCTGGAGTCCTGATGTCCGGATCATCCGTCTTCGCCAGGAGAATCGCGCCATCGAGGATTATGTCGCGGAACTCCTCGAGCTGGCATATCTCGCGCAGATGAACACCCACGGCTTGAAGATCTTCTTCCGCGGGGGTTTGTCTGAACCACTCCGGTCCTGGATGCCCGAACCTGGTCCGCACGGGTCTTTAGAATGGTACGTTGACCTGGCCCTGTTGTGGAGTGGTTCCCCGTTTACTGTGGGTGAGGAGGAGAAGCACCCTGAACCCGCAGCATCCCTTCAGACCGCGCTGCACAAGCCCGCGCCTCAAGTGAACTGAGTCGAGCCCGCTTTCCACGACATGCCTGAGCTTCTTCCCGCCGAGACCGCGCTCCGCAAGCCCGCACTTCTCGTCTGCCCCGCCGAGCCTGCGTCTCACATGAGCCCTGCCAAGTCAAGTTCCGAGTCAAGTGAGTCAAGTTCCGAGTCAAGTGAGTCAAGTTCCGAGTCAAGTGAGTCAAGTGCCGCCGAGTCAAGTGAGTCCAGTGCCGTGTCAAGTGAGTCAAGTGCCGAGCCCAGTGAGTCAAGTGAGTCAAGTGTTGCCGAGTCCAGTGAGTCAAGTGAGTCAAGTGCTGCCGAGTTAAGTGAGTCAAGTTCGTCTGCCGAGTCAAGTGAATCAAGTTCGTCTGCCGAGCCCAGTGAGTCAAGTGAGTGTAGTGCTGCCGAGTCCAGTGAGTCAAGTGAGTCAAGTTCGTCTGCCGAGTCAAGTGAGTCAAGTCCGTCTGCCGAGTCAAGTGAGTCAAGTCCGTCTGCCGAGTCAAGTGAGTCAAGTCCGTCTGCTGAGTCAAGTGAGTCAAGTTCGTCTGCCGAGTCAAGTGAGTCAAATCCGTCTGCCGAGTCAAGTGAGTCAAGTCAGTCAAGTCCGTCTGCCGAGTCAAGTGAGTCAAGTCAGTCAAGTCAGTCAAGTCCGTCTGCCGAGTCAAGTGAGTCAAGTGAGTCAAGTTCGTCTGCCGAGTCAAGTGAGTCAAGTCCGTCTGCCGAGTCAAGTGAGTCAAGTTCGTCTGCCGAGTCAAGTGAGTCAAGTTCGTCTGCCGAGTCAAGTGAGTCAAGTCCATCACCCGAGTCAAGTCAAGTGAGACGCCGCGGCAGGAAGAGAAGGAGGATTCGTTCGGTTCGCCAGGCTCCAGTGAGCGTACCCAGACTCCTCGCCCTGCCGGCCCCGCCTCTGCGCCTCGCCCTGCCGGCCCCGCCTCTGCACCTCGCCCATCCTGTGCCCTTCAAGCTCCAGGAGGCCGCTCTCGAACCAGTTTACAGCCCGGAGGTTCCTCCCCTGGATTTCCCCAAGTATTTTTTTTGGGGGGGGGGGCAGTAGGAACCCTGAGAGGGCCATGGAGGCAGCGCTGACATGGGCCTTGTCGGTGCTATCTCCACCTGAGCCTCCTATACCCTGGTCCCCTGCCAAGTGTGCTCTGCCCTGGTCCCCTGCCAAGTGTGCTCCGCCCTGGTCCCCTGCCAAGTGTGCTCTGCCCTGGTCCCCTGCCAAGTGTGCTCTGCCCTGGTCCCCTGCCAAGTGTGCTCCGCCCTGGTCCCCTGCCAAGTGTGCTCCGCCCTGGCCTTCGCCACGCCATGCTCCGCCCTGGCCTTTGCCTCGTCATGCTCCGCCCTGGCCTTCGCCTCGTCCTGCTCCACCCTGGCCTTCGCCACGCCATGCTCCGCCCTGGCCTTCGCCTCGTCCTGCTCCGCCATGGCCACTGGCACGTCCTGCTATGGCGACTCTTACCGGTACCGTCATGGAGTCTATGGTCCCCGTCTACCCTGTCTGGGACTCCATGACGCCCACCACTCCCGCCCAGGTCGTGTTCTGAATCGGCGCGAGGTCGCGCCTTATGGAAGGGGGGGATAATGTTACAGTCTTGTTTATTATGTCATGTTTCTGGTTTGTGGTTCACTGTCTTTGGTTTTTTATTCAGTCTGTACTTTGTTTCTCTGCCTTGTTAATTGTATTCTGTTAGCCCTAGTCATGTAATCATTAGGTCCCTTGGTTCAGGTGTGTTGTCCCGTTAGTTTGTATGCCGCTCGTTGTTCTGATTTGCCCCAGCTGTGTCTTGTTCCCTGATTCCCTCTGTGTATTTATATCCTGTCTGCTCTTTTGTTCTTGGTATGTATGAATGTTTGTATCTGTATCTACGTACCACGAGTGTCTTGTCTTGCCTGTTCTGAGTTACCGTCTGTATTATTAAAGTCTACAACTGCATTTAGATCCGACTACCGCCTTTGCTTCCACGCAATTCGTAACACAAGTATAATTGTAAGTTATTTTTTATCAACACTTGAATGCTGGTAAGTTTCATAAAGAAAGGCAACATTTTAAACAAAAAAGTTTGTTTCCTGTGTTTTGATCCGGGACACAATTCGTATAACAGTGAAAACATGGATAGCTGAAAATTCAGTCAACAGTGAGGAAAGAGTAAAGTAGAATTAAAGTAAATTACTATGTACATTACCAGTGGACTAGCCTACAAAAAAATTCAGATACGCAGAATTAGAAACATTTGTTTTAAATCAATATTCTAAGCAATATTTTCAAACAATGTAAGTTTCATAAGACTGTTTATGAAAAACCAAGCCAAATATACTTTGAATACTATATACTTTTAAGTATATCTTATCTGACTTTTCTCTCAGTATAAGTCAAGTACACATAAGTGTAATATTAAGTATATTTCTGAGTATTACATAAAGTATATTTTTGAGAAGTATATAAAATGTAGACTGAAGGTATACTTATTTTTAGTTTAAAAGAAGTATACTAATAGAACACTTGAATAAACTTCTTTTTCCTAAGGGATCCCAATTTTTTCCCACCAGCACATCCCTTTAGGGGCTCCGTAACATCCTGATTATTTGATAATGGTAAAATATGAGTCTGCAGAAATCAGTGTTGTGCAGTGCTTGGTTTATAGTTTATAGTAGGCCTATTTGTGTACATTCTCCCTATATCTCAAACTAATCATGAAGAATGTTGTGGGTTTGTCACTATTTTTTTTTTCATCTAAATTATCCCTTACATAACAATGTCTGGCCAAAAATCTAGCACATGCTATTTCCTAAAAATAGTTTTTTTTACAAATGTGTTTTTTATTTATCACAGCAGTGTGAAACTGGCTGCAATAGTGTCTCATCATTGAGGACTGTGTTGGTTAAATGAAAACGTCTCGGTTACGAATGTAACCCTCGTTCCCTGAGTGAGGGAACGGAGACGTTCCGTCGGATGACGACGAATGGGGTTTCGCTTAGAAAGCCTATCAACTTCGAGTATACAAAACGAGCCAATGGCAAAGAAATGCCATGGGTCTGCAGAATTTGCATGACGTAACTCCGCCCCACCTCGTGGGTATAAAAGGAGGAAGTCCAGCAGAATGCAGATATATTTCTTCGCTGAGGAGCCGAGACTGAACTCAGGCGATCCCCGCGGTATACAGCAGAAGTGGCAAGAAGACGGAACGTCTCCGTTCCCTCACTCAGGGAACGAGGGTTACATTCGTAACTGAGACGTTCCCTTTCGTTCGTCACTCCGAGTTCCGTCGGATGACGACGAATGGGGTTACCAGTCTAATCACGCCACCTTCAAAGCTGTCTTCCAGTGCCCTGCGTAAATCTGAGATCCCTGTTGTAAGACAAGTAGGACTCCTATTTAACACAGGAATACCAAGGTACACTGGGGAGCATATCCCATAATTTAGAGGAAATATGCAAATATTGCCAGCCCAAACGGGGGGGGGGGGACTTAGAGAATACACATATGACCCGAAGGATGCATATGGGGAATACACTGGGGTATCCAGCCGCAGGTGGAAAAGTTTTAAACCCCAGGGGTGGCAAGGTGGCTTGCCAAGGGAAAGACACATGCTCAGAGAGGCTTACAGTGGGAATACACATGTGGGGGTTGCTCCGGAGAGGGACCATGCACACGGGAGGCACCTAGCCGACGCTCAGCAAGACACTGGTGCCGACGTCAGGAGTGCAGGAGGAACTCAGGGCCTTCGGAGAAGCTCACCTGAGGAGAATATCGCACGCATCCAGTCCGTGGAGTGGAATGGCGAGCAAGTGAAGACACCTGAGCGGGTCCTAGTACCGGCTGGTTGAAGCGAGTACACGAGAGGACACAGGCTCCACTCGGAGATTATAGAATCTAGCGAATGTGTTGGGTGTCGCCCAGCCTGCAGCTCTGCAGATGTCTGTTAGCGAGGCGCCATGCGCTAGAGCCCAAGAGGACACCACACTCAGGGTGGAGTGGGCGGGCACACCAAGGGGGCACGGTCGACCTTGCTGCTGGTATGCCAAAGCAATGGTGTCCACTATCCAGTGAGACAACCTATGCTTGGAGAGAGCCTTTCCCTTCAGCTTCCCACCATAACAGACAAAGAGCTGGTCTGAGGTCCTGAAACACTGCGTCCTGTCTACATAGGTGCGGAGAGCACGTACTGGACAGAGCAGTGCCAAGGCTGGGTCTGCCTCCTCCGGGGGCAGCGCTTGCAGGTTCACCACCTGGTCCCGAAAGGGAGTGGTCGGAACCTTGGGCACATATCCAGGCCGGGGTCTCAGGATCACGTTAGAGTAAGCCGGCCCGAATTCCAGGCACGCTTCGTCACCGGAAAATGCGTGCAGGTCCCGTACCCTCTTGTAGAGGCCAGTGCAACCAGGAGTGCTGTCTTTATTGACAGTAACTTAAGCTCCACTGATTGCAAGGCTCAAAGGGAGCACTCTGCAGGGCAGTTAGAACCACCGCGAGGTCCCAAGAGGGAACGAGAGGAGGCGAGGAGGATTAAGTCTCCTGGCTCCTCTCAGGAACCTGATGAGGAACCCACAGACTTACCTTCTATCAAGTCATGGTGTGCGGCGATAGCAGCAACATAGACTTTGAGCGTGGAGGGAGACAGCCTTCGCTCCAACCCATCCTGAAGGAAGGAAAGCACAACGCTGATCGGGCATTTCCGGGGGTCTTCTCGGTGAGAAGAGCTCCAGCTGACGAAGAGGTTTCACTTCAACGCATAGAGGTGTCTCGTGGACGACGCTCTAGCGGAAGTGATGGTAGCCACCACCGGAGGTGGTAGGGTACTCAAACCTACCTGGTCCCGTCCAGGAGCAACACGTGGAGGCTCCACAGATCGGGACGAGGGTGCCACAGGGTGCCCCGTCCCTGAGAAAGAAGGTCCTTCCTCAGAGGTATGGGCCAAGGAGGTGCTGTCGCGAGGAGTATGAGTTCGGAGAACCAGGTCCGGGTGGGCCAGTAGGGCGCAACCAGAAGGACCTGCTCCTCGTCCTCCTTGACTTTGCGCAAGAAATGCGCAAGAAGGCTCACTGGGGGAAACGCATATTTGCGGCCCTGCGGCCAGCTGTCCGCCAGTGCATCCGTGCAGAGCGTGCCCTCGGTCAGGGAATAATACAGGGCGCAGTGGGTCGAGTCGTGGGAGGCAAACAGATCTATCTGTGCGTCGCCTAACTGGTCCCAAATCAGCTGAACCGTCTGGGGATGGAGTCGCCATTCGCCAGGGAGGGGCTGAAACCGTGAGAGCTCGTCGGCTGCACAGTTCAGGGCTCCGGGAATGTAAATAGCACGAAGGGACCTCAGATACTTCTGACTCCATAAGAGGAGGTGGCGAGCGAGTTGCGACATACGGCGCGAGCGTAGACCACCTTGATGGTTGATGTACGCTACTGTGGCGGTATTGTCTGATCGGACTAGTACGTGTTGACCCCTGAGCAGCGCTCGAAAGGGGTGCAGGGCAAGGCGTACGGCCAGCAACTCGAGGCAATTGACATGCCATACTGCAACACTACATGCGAGTATCACCGGGCTTCAGGAGCAAGCTTGCTCAACACCTAAGTGTGAAGAAATTCACTGAACTTTCAGGGGCATTTCTGCTCAACACCTGAGTGTGATAAATCTCACTGAATTTTTCAGGAGCATTTCTGCTCAACATGAGAGTGTGACAGCATGTCCATTGCACATGGCGCTCCAGCCCGTGGTGGCATCTGTTAAGACCACAACATGCCGGGAAGCTCGCTCTAGGGGCACTTGGGCCCGTAGAAACTGAGGTTCGCCCACGGGTTGAGTAGTGACGGCAGGCCGGAGTAACTGGTACTCGGAGGTGCCGTGTTGCCATGTCCACCTCGGGACTCGGTCGCAAAGCCAAAGCTGAAGCGGTCTCATATGAAGCAATCCGCGCGGCGTTGCCGCGGCTGCAGATGCCATATGCCCCAGGAGCCTCTGAAAAAGTTTCAGTGGAACCGCACTCTTGTCCTGGAACTGTCTCAGACAAGTCAGCAGTGACTGCGCACGCTCGCTCGTAAGCTGCGTGGACATGGCGACCGAGTCGATGTCCATACCGAGCAAAGAGATCCTCTGCACGGGGCAAAGTTTGCTCTTTTCCCAGTTGACCCGAAGGTCCAAGCGAGCTAGGTGCCGGAGCACAAGGTCCCTGTGTTCGCAAACCTGGTCTCAAGAGTGAGCTAGGATCAGCCAGTCGTCGAGATAGTTCAGGATGCGAACCCCGTGAACCGAAGGGGAACAAGGGCTACCTCGACGATCTTCGTGAAGACGCGAGGAGACAGGGCTAGCCCGAAAGGGAGAACC
This sequence comes from Chrosomus eos, assembly GCA_036326025.1. Classification (NCBI taxonomy): domain Eukaryota; kingdom Metazoa; phylum Chordata; class Actinopteri; order Cypriniformes; family Leuciscidae; genus Chrosomus; species Chrosomus eos. Next base: position 17,672 of record JAZAVI010000223.1, read on the forward strand.
GCGTACTGGTATGCCTGCCCCTCGGAAGCAAACCGGAGGAACGGTCTGTGTCGAGGAAGAATGGAGACATAAAGTAGGCGTCCTTCAGGTCGATCGCTGCAAACCAATCCTGGGGCCGCACGCATTCGAAAATGCGTTTGGCAGTGAGCATCTTGAACGGCATCCTGTGTAAGGAGCGATTCAGCACGTGCAAGTCCTGGATCGGTCGTAACCCACCGGTTTTCTTGGGGACAATGAAGTAAGGGAATCCAGGCTGTTCGTGGAAATTTTCCCATTCATTTAAGTTGCCATTGTCGCCATAGGTGCTGCGAGGGTCCGCGTGCACGAAATGGACGACACAACCTGCTTATTCCAATGGCGAGTGGGACCTTTTCCAAAATCGCATATAAAGTAGCCGACATTAGCATAAATTACCATAGGCTCTGAGTGGACGCCTCTGGGGGTGCCAGCGCACTAGGGGCAGGTCCACCAAGTGCTTTTGGGGTCCGCCAGCCACCTACTCTTCACCATAGTCATCCTCAGTACCAGCAAGCGCCTATTATGACCCCTAACCACCTATTCTCCTCTTCATTGCCACGAAGTGCCTATGGGGTCCCCTAACCGCCTAAACTTCACCATAGTCTTCCTCATTGCCCACGAAGTGCCTATTTTGACCCCTAACCACCTATCCTCTTCTTCATTGCCACGAAGTGCCTATGGGGTCCCCTGACCACCTAAACTTCACCATAGTCTTCCTCATTGTCCACCAAGTGCCTATTTTGACCCCTAACCACCTATCCTCTTCTTCATTGCCACAAAGTGCCTACGGGGTCCACTGACCACCTAAACTTCACCATAGTCTTCCTCATTGTCCACCAAGTGCCTATTTTGACCCCTAACCGCCTATCCTCTTCTTCATTGCCACAAAGTGCATATGGGGTCCCCGGACCACCTAAACTTCACCATAGTCTTCCTCATTGTCCACCAAGTGCCTATTTTGACCCCTAACCACCTATCCTCTACTTCATTGCCACGAAGTGCCCATGGGGTCCCCTGACCACCTAAACCTCACCATAGTCTTCCTCAGTACCACTTAGTCTTAGTCATAGGCCATGTGCTCCACAAAGGGTGGACAGAAAGGTCCGATCGGCCCGAAACTGACGTATGCGTCCCGTCACGGGCCCCTGGGACGGGTTCTAGAGTTCCGTGTCCCTCTGACCTTTTTTCGCGCTAATTGGCCACCAACAGCCCCATGGAATAAGTTGCACGTGGGACATCAAACAGACAGTCGCCCAAAGGGGTCAAAAGGTCGCAGCGACCCCAAATTCGTCACGGTGGTACTCAAGGGGCCCCGGTTCTAGATCATGGGTCACGGGGTTCTAGATCGGTTCTAAGTGCGTATTCAGTTTGACCTTTCGAGACGGAGTGACAGTCTATGAGCTCACTATGAGTGCAAGTGGCCTGTGAGAGAAACTTGATTGCATAAAAATTGGCCCTGAGTTCTAGAGACTTGACCTCCTGATATGTCGTTCGGGGGCCCGAGGGGGCCCGACACGCAGTGTTTGGGGCCCGTGGGACCTCTGGGGGCCGAACAGGGGCCACTGACACGTGCGACTTATCCCATTCATTTTCACAGGTGTTTGGTGGACGTGTGACAGAAAGGTCCGATCGGCCCGAAGCTGACGTATGCGTCCCGCCACGGGCCCCTGAGACGGGTTCTAGAGTTCCGTGTCCCCGTGACCTTTTTTGGCGCTAATTGGCCACCAACAGCCCCATGGAATAAGTTGCACGTGGGACGTCACATAAACAGGGGCCAAAAGGGGTCGAAAGGTCACAGCGGCCCCAAATTCGACACGGCGGTAGTCCAGGGGCCCCCGGTTCTAGATCACGGGTTGCGGGGTTCTAGATCGGTTCTAAGTGTGGGTTTCAGCAAAAAGGCTCGTTGGAAAGGTCCGATCGGCCCGAAACTGACGTATGCGTCTCGCCACGGGCCCCTGGCACGGGTTCTAGAGTTCCGCGTCCAAAACTGCTCGTTTGGCCGAAAAAAGACCCCGTTGGCCTGGGAGCGCCTTTAAAGTTTGCATTGAATAGGTTGCACGTGGGAGGGCGGAAATACAGGGGTCGAAAGGTCGCCCCGCCTCCAAATTCGCCGCCCTGGTAGCCGAGGGGCCCCCGGTTCTAGATCCCGGATCGCAGGGTTCTAGATCGGCTCCAAGTGTGTGTTTTTGCAGTGCAAAAATCTCCTCACTTTGGTTCTGCTGAGCATATGTCTTTCTGTGTGTTCAAGAGGGCCGCCATTAATTGGGCCATGTGCTCGGTGAAGGGTGGACAGAAAGGTCCGATCGGCCCGAAACTGACGTATGCGTCCCGTCACGGGCCCCTGGGACGGGTTCTAGAGTTCCGTGTCCCTCTGACCTTTTTTCGTGCTAATTGGCCACCAACAGCCCCATGGAATAAGTTGCACGTGGGACGTCACATAAACAGGGGCCAAAAGGGGTCGAAAGGTCACAGCGGCCCCAAATTCGACACGGCGGTAGTCCAGGGGCCCCCGGTTCTAGATCACGGGTCGCGGGGTTCTAGATCGGTTCTAAGTGTGGGTTTCAGCAAAAAGGCTCGTTGGAAAGGTCCGATCGGCCCGAAACTGACGTATGCGTCCCTCCACGGGCCCCTGAGACGGGTTCTAGAGTTCCGCGTCCCTCTGACCTTTTTTTCGTGCTAATTGGCCACCAATAGCCCCATGGAATAAGTTGCACGTGGGACGTCACATAAACAGGGGCCAAAAGGGGTCGAAAGGTCGCAGCGGCCCCAAATTCGACACGGCGGTAGTCCCGGGGCCCCCGGTTCTAGATCACGGGTCGCGGGGTTCTAGATCGGTTCTAAGTGTGGGTTTCAGCAAAAAGGCTCGTTGGAAAGGTCCGATCGGCCCGAAACTGACGTATGCGTCCCGCCACGGGCCCCTGAGACGGGTTCTAGAGTTCCGTGTCCAAAACTGCTCGTTTGGCCGAAAAAAGACCCCGTTGGCCTGGGAGCGCCTTTAAAGTTTGCATTGAATAGGTTGCACGTGGGAGGGCGGAAATACAGGGGTCGAAAGGTCGCCCCGCCTCCAAATTCGCCGCCCTGGTAGTCGAGGGGCCCCCGGTTCTAGATCCTGGATCGCAGGGTTCTAGATCGGTTCCAAGTGTGTGTTTTTGCAGTGCAAAAATCTCCTCACTTTGGTTCTGCTGAGCATATGTCTTTCTGTGTGTGAAAGAGGGCCGCCATTAATTGGGCCATGTGCTCGGTAAAGGGTGGACAGAAAGGTCCGATCGACCCGAAACTGACGTATGCGTCCCGTCACGGGCCCCTGGGACGGGTTCTAGAGTTCCGTGTCCCTCTGACCTTTTTTCGCGCTAATTGGCCACCAACAGCCCCATGGAATAAGTTGCACGTGGGACGTCAAACAAACAGTCGCCCAATGGGGTCAAAAGGTCGCAGGACCTCGAGATTCGTCACGGACGACCGCCATGGGCCCCCGGATCGGGCCCCAGAGTTTCGTGGTTCTAGATGGTTCCTGAGCCTAGTAGGCCCTCCAATCCTAACTGCTGAATTGACCCTTGCTGGCAAATGCTCCCATAGAGATCAATGGGAGACAGAGAGGTGCATAAAAAATAGTTAAAATAAACTTGGCATGTCTCGACCTAGCCCGCTCGGGATGTCGCAGAGGGCCACGTGACGCAACTTTTTGTCGAGTTTGGGGCCCCTCGGACCCCCGGGGGCCGCGCGGGAGCCACTGACACTTGCAACTTATCCCATTCATTTTCATAGGCGTTTGGTGGACAACCCCACAGAACGGTCCCAATAGCCCCGAATGGCTCCAATTTGAAATCTGTGGCCCCTCAGGGGCCCCTCAGACGGTACGCAAAGACTGGGGTCCGTAGTACCCCGTTAAGTGCGTTACAGTCAAAAACAGCATCCCACCTGCAACCTAATTGACGGGTGCCCTAAATGCTGTCCGTGGACAGTCCATTTTTAGGCTAATGATGCACACTTTGCATGTCTCGACCTATCCCGCTCGGTATGTCGCAGAGGGCCACGTGACGCAACTTTTTGACGAGTTTGGGGCCCCTCGGACCCCCGGGGGCCGCGCGGGAGCCACTGACACGTGCAACTTATCCCATTCATTTTCATAGGCGTTTGGTGGACATCCCCACAGAACGGTCCCAATAGCCCCGAATGGCTCCAATTTGAAATCTGTGGCCCCTCAGGGGCCCCTCAGACGGTACCCAAAGACTGGGGTCCGTAGTACCGCGTTAAGTGCGTTACAGTCAAAAACAGCATCCCACCTGCAACCTAATTGACAGGTGCCCTAAATGCTGTCCGTGGACAGTTGGATTTTATGCAAATTATGCATAGCTAATGGCTTTAATGTACATCAGTGTGTGGAGCTGTGTCCCCTGCATAGTGTACAGTAGGTTTCACCTCATAAAACCACTGTAGTTATGAAATATGACCCATTAGTGCATTGACCACGGACAGCATAAAGGGGTCCCGTCAAATAAGTCACAGGTGGGACCTTTTTTATTTTTTGATGACATGGTTGATAAAAATGAATAAAATTGATTAAATATCAATTTTAGTTTCATCTTTGGGCCCCCCTGAGTGATTTGCAGCCTTCAGAACCCCGAAATTCCACTGTCCATGAACAGCCTAAATTTTTGAATGGGATAGATTGTACGTGGAACGTCCAGATCTCAGCCTCTGGACAGAATTTGGAGCTGAAACCTGCGCTCCTGCTCTAATCTGGTCGTGCCCAGACAGTGCTGTTAATTTCAGGGAGTTTGGAGAAACTTGAAAATTCCACCCAAAAAATCTCAAAGGGGGTACCCTGTGTCCCCTGCATAGTGTACAGTAGGTTTCACCTCATAAAACCACTGTAATTATGAATTATGACCCATTAATGCATTGACCACGGACAGCACAAAGGGGTCCCGTCAAATAAGTTACAGATGGGCCCTTACTTTGCCCACCTGTAACTTATGCAACAGGGTCCAAATAGGCTGTCTTTGGACAGTTGAATATTATGCAAATTATGTATAATTAATGGCTGTAATGAACACCAGTGTGTAGTGCTGTGTCCTCTGTGTGGTGTAGAGTAGGTTTCACCTGATAAATTGCAAGTATAAGAACACCAGACCCAAAATTCCTCAGAATCCACACTCCCGAACCCAAAGTTCCTCAGAATCCACTCGCTCCCAAAACCTAAGTCGAAGAAGAGCATCCACCCTGTAACTTATTTGACAGGGTCCAAATAGGCTGTCTATGGACAGCCCATTCTTAGGCTAATAATACATAATTAATGGATGTAATGTACATCAGTGTGTTGTATTGTGGCCCCTGTGTGATGTACAGCATGTTTTACCTCATAAAACCACTGTGATTATTAAATGTGACCCATTAATGGATGGTCCATAGACAGCCTATTTGGACCCTGTCAAATAAGTTACAGGTGGGCAAAGTAAGGGCCCACCTGTAACTTATTTGACAGGGTCCAAATAGGCTGTCTATGGACAGCCCATTCTTAGGCTAATAATAAATAATTAATTGCTGTAATGTACACCAGTGTGTTGTGCTGTGTCCCCTGTGTGGTTTACAGTAGGTTTCACCTCATAAAACAACTTTGATTATTAAATGTGACCCATTAATGGATGGTCCATAGACAGCCTATTTGGACCCTGTCAAATAAGTTACAGGTGGGCCCTTACTTTGCCCACCTGTAACTTATTTGACAGGGTCCAAATAGGCTGTCTATGGAAAGCCCATTCTTAGGCTAATAATAAATAATTAATTGCTGTAATGTACACCAGTGTGTTGTGCTGTGTCCCCTGTGTGGTGTACAGTAGGTTTCACCTCATAAAACCACTGTAATCATGAATTATGACCCATTAATGCATTGACCACGGACAGCACAAAGGGGTCCCGTCAAATAAGTTACAGGTGGGCCCTTACTTTGCCCACCTGTAACTTATTTGACAGGGTCCAAATAGGCTGTCCGTGGACAGTCCATTTTTAGGCTAAAAATAAATAATTAATGGCTGTAATGTACATCAGTGTGTGGAGATGTGTCCCCTGTGTGGTGTACAGTAGGTTTCACCTCATAAAACCACTGTAATCATGAATTATGACCCATTAATGCATTGACCACGGACAGCACAAAGGGGTCCCGTCAAATAAGTTACAGGTGGGCCCTTACTTTGCCCACCTGTAACTTATTCAACGGGGTCCAAATAGGCTGTCTGTGGACAGACCATTTTTAGGCTAATGATAAATAATTAATGGCTGTAATGTACACCAGTGTGTTGTGCTGTGTCCCCTGTGTGGTGTACAGTAGGTTTCACCTCATAAAACCACTGTAATCATGAATTATGACCCATTAATGCATTGACCACGGACAGCACAAAGGGGTCCCGTCAAATAAGTTACAGGTGGGCCCTTACTTTGCCCACCTGTAACTTATTCAACGGGGTCCAAATAGGCTGTCTGTGGACAGACCATTTTTAGGCTAATGATAAATAATTAATGGCTGTAATGTACACCAGTGTGTTGTGCTGTGTCCCCTGTGTGGTGTACAGTAGGTTTCACATCATAAATTTGAGTTTTCCCAAAAACTCAACCATAGTTTCCAAGAACTCAACCGCTCCAAAGTCAAAAACAGCATCCCAACTGTAACTTATTTGACACAAGGGTCACAAGAGCAGTCAGTGGGACGAATAGGCTGTTGATGGTCAGTGGGCATAGCCACGGGCTGTCACTTAGATTGACGGTGGACGCACAGGCCATTCGTGGTCACATAGGCGGTCAGTGGGACAAAAAGGCTGTTCATGGTCAGTGGGCAGGGCCACGGGCTGTCACTTAGATTGACCGTGGACGCACAGGCCATTCGTGGTCACATAGGCGGTCAGTGGGACAAAAAGGCTGTTCACGGTCAGTGGGCAGGCCACGGGCCGTCACTTAGATTGACCGTGGACACATAGGCCGTTCGTGGTCACATAGGCAGTCAGGGGGACGAATAGGCTGTTCAAGGTCAGTGGGCAGAGCCACGGGCTGTCACTTAGATTGACCGTGGACGCACAGGCCATTCGTGGTCACATAGGCAGTCAGTGGGAAAAAAAGGCTGTTCACGGTCAGTGGGCAGAGCCACGGGCTGTCACTTAGATTGACCTTGGACGCACAGGCCATTCGTGGTCACATATGCGGTCAGTTTGACGAAAAGTCAGTGGGTTGAATAGAAACACATTAAAGTGCAGGTCCCAAGCTTTAAACAGATGTGCAAAACATGTCTGTAGCATGAACACTGAATGAAATGCATTCATTTTAACAGGAGAATCAAAGTTGAAAAGTTGAAAAGTGCTCCCAAATGTTCACCGTGGCAAGAGGTCAGCTAACCAAACAAGGCCAGTTTGAGGACCTCTCATTCCCTCTATGAACATGATACAGCCAAATAAGTGTTGGATTATGAAAGGGCTCAAACCCAGCTTTATTTTGAAGCAAAGCACATGACAACATCTCACATATGCGGTCAGTTTGACGAAAAGGCTGTTCACGGTCAGTGGGCAGAGCCACGGGCTGTCACTTAGATTGACCGTGGACGCACAGGCCATTCGTGGTCACATAGGTAGTCAGTGGGACAAAAAGGCTGTTCACGGTCAGTGGGTAGAGCCACGGGCTGTCACTTAGATTGACCGTGGACGCACAGGCCATTCGTGGTCACATAGGCGGTCAGTTTGACGAAAAGTCAGTGGGTTGAATAGAAACACATTAAAGTGCAGGTCCCAAGCTTTAAACAGATGTGCAAAACATGTCTGTAGCATGAACACTGAATGAAATGCATTCATTTTAACAGGAGAATCAAAGTTGAAAAGCTGAAAAGTGCTCCCAAATGTTCACCGTGGCAAGAGGTCAGCTAACCAAACAAGGCCAATTTGAGGACCTCTCATTCCCTCTTATTCCCCCATTCATGGATTATGAAAGGGCTCAAACCCAGCTTTATTTTGAAGAAATACGGCTGCCTGTCCTATGGCGCTATAGCATTTCGCCACAGATTAGTGTAGACGAAAAAACTACAGGCTTCGGACGGGTGCTTAGGATTGCGCCGGGAAGCACTCTGAGGACACAGCAGCATCGCAACAGAGCGTTCAACCGGGGGGACCCCAGTGTACCCATGGGAAGCTGCCAGTGAGGGGAGGAAAGGCGGGTGAGACCAACGAATGGTCCCGAGAAGACCAGGGGTGTACCAGGACTTCGAGATCTCATCATGCACGTCCGGGAGGAAAGATATTGGGGTTTGCCGTGGACACGGGTCGGCGGCCTCACCCAAAAACAAATCGTCCCAGGAAATCATGGCCGCCTAGTGATGCTGCTGCAGACACAGCATCATCCTCTGTAGCTTCAAATGAAAACGCACAGGCCACCCGAGGGTAGACTCGTGGAATCATCAGTTCACTAGCGGGCACCGTCATTGAAGAGGGGGGCTGGGGTCGTGGACTCTTTTTACAGAGTCCTTGTTCCAGACCAACACCCTCAGGTCACCCTGGCCACCAGCCGAAAAAACGGGGGGTGGAAGAGGGGACTCTCACTCTTGCGAGTTCACCGAGTCTCGACCTATATGACGCGATGATCACGTTCCCAGAGAGAACATGAGTCATCCACGAGCGCTGTTCAAGCATGATCAATAGCCCAACACACTAGACAGCGCTCGTGCCCATCAGAGTCCGATACCAGTCCGCTGCAACCTATTTTTAGAAATGCACGGGCGAACCGTCTTTAAAAAGACGTGCCGCGTGCGAGCTCTTTTGTGAGAGGAGAGAAAACTCTGCGATGTTGAAGAGGGCGGGGAGATGCACACACACTGGCAAGATCACTGCACAGAACAGCAGGCACTGTGAACTCGCCGCAGATCGCCGTCACACCAACACCGGAGAGAAAGGCTCGTCTCGTAGAGTGAAGTCAGAGATGACTGTGGAGTGAAGAAATACTCTTGGCTCCGAAGCGAAAACATATCTGCATTCTGCTGGACTTCCTCCTTTTATACCCACGAGGTGGGGCGGAGTTACGTCATGCAAATTCCGCAGACCCATGGCATTTCTTTGCCATTGGCTCGTTTTGTATACTCGAAGTCGATAGGCTTTCTAAGCGAAACCCCATTCGTCGTCATCCGACGGAACTCGTGGTGACGAACGAAAGGGAACTAATAGCATTTTCACAAACATGTGTATATCTTTTGACTGAAGTGTGTATGTTTTGACAGAAGTGTGTCATTTTGCAAACAATCTAGGAATTATGCCAATTGAGTGTGGTGTTTGGATAATTGCGATTATATTTTGAAAAAAAAAAGAACCCGGTTTTCAAAATTGCGTGTAAACAATTGAAAAAAACTGTAACATGAATGTGGTATGAAGCAGGGCGCAGAGTGCCGATCCTGACCTCCCTGGGACCCTAAGCAAAATTCTGCTAAGGGGCCCTCTACCTGACCCGTGACGCCGTGAGATATGTAAACCATTTGCCATTGCCACAGTCACACCTGACACTTCAGTGCTCCCAAAACAATCCTCCCTCCTTTAAACAAAACAGTCAAAGAATAAGTACAACAATGTAGAACAGAATGATATTTACTGAATAGAGTATTTTCTATAGAATATGAAGACAACAAGTGAATATTGTGATGCAGATATCAATAATCCCTGTGAGTGAATGACATCATTGATATCAAGAATTAACTTTTGTACAAGTGAACATGTAATTCCTGATATCAAAAATAGACATTGGTAATATAAAAATGTAACTAAGGGGCCCTACTAGTAAAAATAATCAAGAATTCACATTGCAAATAGTAAAAAAAAAAAAATGAATTATTGATATCAAAAATGTATAAACTGTGAATGAATAAAAGCTAAAATGGCTTGCCATAGCATGTTAAAGTTTTTTTTATTATGCATGTTGAAGCAATTCTTGATTTATGGTTATTATTTACTGAGGGATGTGCATCCATATTGACCAGTATGTCCAGCTAATCAACATTTTAAATTCAATATAGCCTATAAATCAAAGTCAATCAATGTCAAATTGTCAATACATTGCTTTCTATCTTGCATAATTAGTGCAGTTGTTTAGAGTTTTTACTACACATTAACTGAGACTATAATCAGTGTCTTGTTTTAAAAGTGTGTATAATGTGTACTTTGATGAGGAGTGCCATCATTCACGTCCATATATTTTACAGTTTGTCTGGTCTCCACATATATTTCTGCTTGAAAAATGCACGTTTCATTTCGTGCACGCGCATATGAACGCATGATAACACACGCGACGCGGTTATCTTTTCCGAGCCGTTGCACTTTAAAAAACACAATAGAAATGCACATAAACTTAACTTTACTTTGTTGACATCAAACTTGTGAACACAAGTTGAGAACACAAGTTTACCTGATTGTTGTTCCCGCAATTCACTCTCTTTTTTTCTCTCTCTCTTTTTGTGACCAGAAGGATAGTTTCGCTTAATTTTGTCATTGATGTTGTAAACATTAATTGACGCGCTATGACACGCGGGGAGGTGGGGCCTTGAGTAATTTGCGGGGCCCTGCATCTTGCTTAGTGAGTGTATAGGGCGGATCGGCTCTGAGTCTAGACGTATACCAGCGCCACACGCAATGCAAGTCCCGTGGATATCATAGAATTAGGACATTTCATTCTACCGAACTACACGCAAGTGCTGAATTAATACTCACACAGGTCAGTTTATTAGACAAATTAAACTTGTGAGGTAACGCAGCGCTGTTTCACTTGCTCTAACAGTTACACTATCACACTAAATGGCATTTGAGTGTGAATGTTGAAGGTTGTTAATTGGCTGTATGAGACTAAATAAGCTAGATCAACATTAGAATAACATACAGATCATATTCTAACATTTCATCTTGTTGAACTAACATTGATTAGTTTTATGTACATTTGCTCACCTGTCTAATAAAGTAACATGCAACACTCGCGTCTCTGTCAAGTCGAAGTTAGTCGCGGACGTGGAGCTCTTGGCACCTCGAAAGATGTTGATCTTCGTTTTAGTCCTCTTTTTGTCTCAAAGTCTGCTTGCCATGGTCCATTATGTTTGCTAGGCATAACGGGCATAACCGGCATAACCCAGTTGTCAACATCTGTCACCATGGTTACTATTGCAGTACAAGGTCAAACCTGGCGGAAACCGAGGGTAACTCGGATATGACGCCATTGACTGGCGACTCCTCACCCCTGCTCACACGCCCCGTTTCCTTGATTAAAATCGCAATTTTCTCACGATTTACAAATAGTTGGAAACATTTGGGATATTGTAAGTAATCAATAAACAAAATATATAACATTGGCCTAGTGGTTTTTGGATATTTTACTGCAAAAATCCTGCATATTGTACCTTTAAACATAGACTGGACAGACACTGATGCGTCTCAATTCGCCTACTTATACTACTCCCTAAAATGTACTCTTTTTATGAAGAACTCTTTTTATCTCCGTCGCTTAGTTACACGCATTCCTTTCACACAAACTGACCTGTCAATCATCTTGTCACAGTTAAAATCCTTCAAATTTAATTTGATTTCATTTATTTCCTACCGTATCGGAGAGAATGCAGAAGCAAATTGATCTGCAGTCGCCGGTCTTTCATGCGGAAAACTCTCCTCATATTAATGCATAATGATGCATTTAAAAGTTAATGGCCAAATTGATCTTCATAAAGTCCACATTATTATTGCAGATGAAATATAACAAGGATAACATTAAATAGGGCCTATATTTTATTTTATCAGGTTAAACTTTGATTAGTCACTCAAACTTGTCTTAACCTCTCACCCTCTGCATATCCGCCATGTTTTGTAGTTGTTTACTCGTGTTTGTAGTTCCTCCTCCAAAGCGCAATGGGTTGTGAGCAAAATTAGCCATTATAGTGAGCACGGATCCATACTTTGAAAATCCAGCGGAAATAGCAGATCATCCGGGGACTTCTGGCATACTCTTTTTAACATACTATGCTTTGGACACACTTATTTTGATCTCACATACTGTTTAGGATGGATAGTATGGACATTGATATGTGGGGTGAGTGAAGGTGAGGCACTAATATACATAGCTGGGATGATGATTAGTATCAAAGGAAACAGATGAGTGGTGGAAAAACTCAAACAATGGAACACGTGTTGAATGAAAACAAACTTAAAGTCAATAAAATATTGTGTCCTGAATATTTGTAATATGCAGAGATCACTTTGTAAAAACAAAAAGGCAGTGCTATGTTATGAATAAAGTCACTCTGTCCACTGTGAGTCATGCCAAACAACTCCCTTCAGCAGTGGAAATATTCACAAAATAGTTTATTTCTCGTGCATGGTGTAAATCTAGACCCCCTCATGTCAGTTTGTACATGTAAAAAATACTCTTCTCAGGATGTATGGGTACTGTCATGAACACCACACTCTGGGCAGTTTCTGCAAGGGTTATCTTATTACAGCATACTTTCACCCACAACTTCTGCAGATTCTGATGGCAATACAGATAACAATACTCAGATGTATAATACTAATCTGTATTAATGTATAATAGTTAAATGCTATTTTATTTGCAGATAAAACTGTATTCATCTAACCAGAGCATATAAAGATTACAGTTACTTTTATAGTACACTAGTACTGGTACTTCTACTATTAAACATAGTGCGCTTTTTTGTGAGTACAACCCTCCTTGACACTGAATTCTGAAAAATATTGTTGCAACAGTGTTTTTTTTTTTTTTTTTTTACAATACACTTACAATAAACCTTTATTTTATTATATGCATACACTATTACATAATTTAACCTGTTATGATGTTCTTTTTATTTGAAAGGGCACAAGGCTGCAAAGGCACATGACACGTCTGCCTTGTGGTTGAGGTGTGGGCTTCCAGTTAACTTCTTAGAATAGAACAAATAGGTCAGTGCTGTCATTCTTGTTCACATTATTTGAATTTCTTTTTGTTCACAAGCAAACCAGTGAATGCATTTTTTTATGTTTTATAAATTTTGTGATCACGAAAAAATTTAAAAACAAGTAGTGTAACAGCAACTTCAAAATAAGTATAAACTCCATTAAACCCTTCAACCTAGTTTTGCATAGCCACCCGACAATTGACAAGATCTACTCCACTGCTTTTGGTGTGCGGATACTCGTGTCTAGTGTTTATGTTAAAGGATCATCTTTGTCTATTTGCACTTTCCACTTTTTCTATATCTTACCTAGCTGTCACATGACAGAAGTTTATGCAGAGCACTGTTATAATTAGTGCACTATTATAATTTCAGTACCAACGAAGCTGTTTCAGTTGAATATTTTTCTTGTGATCTTGTGAAACAGTCATCCTTTAATCAGTATATAATCTCTCAATGCTATTTAGGCCTAATAGGAACACTTCCTGTTTCTCTCTGGGGTTTAAGGTCATATGCTTATTCCAGGATAACTGGCATGACTTTTTCCATACAGCAAATGCCTACTTTTTTTTTTTTTTGACAGCCCTCCCATTCTTCGAGATAATATTTACTTCATGAACATAAGGTCTTAATGTAGTTTCAGTCTCAGACGACATGCCCACAGACCACCCACAAGTCTGTTTATGACTGCCCCAAAAATGCCAAATACTGTCTGAAAGTTTCAAGTTCCAGCCTGTTTGTCTGGCTTCTGCGATTTCCAGCTGTTTAAATGGAAACAAAATCGTTTTCCACTGGCTTTTGAGGAAGAACTAATCACTGGATTTGTTAAAGTTTGTCAGGTTTAGTGTCATCAAATCTTTGAAAAGACACTAATGGGGAGTCAAAAAGAGTTTTGTTAGAGGCACTTATTAACTACACATGGACAACTTATTGACAATCTGTGTATTCTGCTTTACTTCTGTTTGTGTAATATTCCTTATTACTTTTGAAGGAGGAGAATATCACAAAGTTTCTAATAAGTTCCTTGTTTTCAGTGCAACTGATCGTGAAACGATTGTGCTTGTTGCTCCACAAGTGGTGTTAGTGTATGTGATAATAAAAAAATAAACTGTGATTAGTCGCTTTACATATGTGTCAAACAGACTCTTCCTGTGTGGGTTGTTCTTCACTAGAATATGAAATATGAAAAATGTCATATTGTACAACATAAATTATCAAACCAAATTGATTGAATGTATGTACTTCAGTTAAAAAAAATAACAACAACATAACCCGTGTTGGTAACACTTTATTTGAAGGGGTGTGCATAAGACTGACATGACACTGTCATAAACATGACATAACACCTGTCATGAACATGAAGGAGTCTTTATGAATGTTTATGACTGTTGTCATTAAGTGTCATTCGGTAAATTATGACACTTTTAATGCAAAGTTGACATTGTTTAAAATGTCTTTGTTATGACAACTTGACATTAACAAAGACAAAAAATGTCTTTGTTATGACAACTTGACATTACCCAAGACAAAAATGTCTTGATTATGACAACTTGACATTAACAAAGACGGAAATGTCTTTGTTATGACAACTTAATATTAACCAAGAAATCATAACCTGTCAACCTGTCACAAATATGTCATAACAGGTCTAATTATCAAACTTCAAGCATTTTGCAGTGTAATAACCCTTAATGACATCTTTATAACTAGTACAATGTGTTCCACTTTACTTGAGGACAAGTAAAATATTCATGACACAGTTATAATGGTGTCATGACTGCCAAAGTTGTCACAGGTTGACAGGTTATGATTTCTCGGTTAATGTCAAGTTGTCATAACAAAGACATTTCCGTCTTTGTTAATTTCAAGTTGTCATAATCAAGACATTTTTGTCTTGGGTAATGTCAAGTTGTCATAACAAAGACATTTTAAACAATGTCAACTTTGCATTGAAAGTGTCATAATTTACCGAATGACACTTAATGACAACAGTCATAAACATTCATAAAGACTCCTTCATGTTTATGACAGGTGTTATGTCATGTTTATGACAGTGTCATGTCAGTCTTATGCACACCCCTTCAAATAAAGTGTTACCCATGTGTTTTATATATATATATATATATATATATATATATATATATATATATATATATATATATATATAATATATATATATTATATATATATATATATTCTTGTGATAAGTGCATAATTATTATCACTATCAGCTCTTATGTATTTCTGTGATTTTCATGTGTTTTTGCTTTAAGGGATTATTTGCAGATTTATATTCGATTTTTATAATTATCATCACAATTGTTTTCATTTAAATTCTTGTTGCAGATATTTTGGTTTCTAAGCACTATTGCTTCGAATTAATTCATTACATTATAACAGTTAAAGGTGCTCTAAGCGATGTCGGGTGACATCACTTCTTGTTGACGTTCGAAGTATTGTCAAACAAAACAGAGGCTAGCTAGACCCTCCCTCCTCCTCATCCGCGCACTAACCCCTCAAACCCCACCCCCAAACCATTCTTCTCGGTTATTGGCTGGAACAGTTTGTTATGTTTCGTAGAGCGGGTCGCTAGAGTTTGTTTTTGTTGCCGTTTGTGGAGCCTGGGGTGTCTGTATAGACCGCGTTTTTTTACAGTGTGTTCAAGGGACAGACAGCTAGAGGTTAGTGAGGAGATGTTTGCTGTATATGTGACAAAAAATGTTTTGGCCTAAAAAATGTGTGGCATCGCTTAGAGCACCTTTAAAGATGGAAGTGTGTGATTGGTTGCCTGCGTGTTCACGTCAGTGCATGCATTTGTAAAAGGAGTTCTCGCGATACGCTTCATTCACGATAAAGCAACGCTTGGACGTATACATACGTGTTCATTAATGTCATCTTTCACAGGTAACAAATGTATAAAATGCCCACCATCATTGTTCTTAGTAAGAAGGACTGTTCACTGTATTAATTGTTTTCCGATGTACCATATGAGAGTGTTCTGTCTGTGAACTCTGTTTAGTGTTAACGATCGGTGCTGCACATGGTTAGCAAACGTGCCGCGATTAGCGAGTAATGCGGAGATGTGTTGTTGTATGTTTCATGTTTTCCTTTATTCATTAATTTTATGTTATGAGTTTAGTTCATGCTATTTCACTGATAGTGTGAGTATGTAGGCTATATGACATCATATGTATTCGAGTGAACTTGGATGTACATACATGGCATGAATGCATTTTGAGTGTTTAAATGTCCAGCATGTAATTTAAAGCGGTGTGTAACGTATCACAATGATGGCATCCGCCGTCAGCGAGCGCGATGGCCGCGTGATCCTCACCCAGGCAGGACACGCAGATGACATGGCGGTCCTCATCGCTGAGTGGGGCTCGGCAAGAACCACAGGAAGGCATCTTTAAAAAGACGCCGCTCTTTTAGAGGGGTGGGAAAAAAGGCAAATAATGCAAACACACACACTCTAAGCAGAGGAAAGGATATGTACGCCGGAAAGCGCAGCAGGTACGGCGGCTGAAGGCGGCGAGGCCAGCGACTCCAGACTCGATGGCACGTCCCGCTGAAGGCTACAGGTCGACGGCGCGGCTTCTCACTTTGGATCCAGCGATGCGGGAGGCTTCGCTGAAGAGATGAAAATCAACGTAAGAGCAGCTATCGAGCCTATTTATAGGGCGAGACCACGCCCTTTCTGGCGGGACGTGACGATATGGGCGCGAAAGTCCCCCATTCGTCGTGACGTCACGCAGAGCCTCTCTCGATAGGCTGCTGCTGTTGCCGCAGGGCAGCCAATAGGCGCGCGAGCTGTCTCGCCTAGGTCTGCTTGCTGCCGCAAAGCGTTTTACATTAATAAAAAATTAAGGATAATTTTTGGCTTCAATATCTCGTGGAAAAGAGTTTTCCCCCATAGCGTAAGATATTAGCAGTACGAGAGATACTCTCGTAAGAGAACTATGCACATGCCGATGTACATAATTTGCGCTTCATTCACTTGGATGTGTGTTCATTAATATCATACTTTTGTATTACATTGACTTGAAAATGTTACTTTCCAGAAAATGGTAGTCAGTAATTTAAACTAAAGCAAATGTTGTATTTTTTTTAATTAGCTTGTTGAAAATGTGTTAAATGATGAACTCACTGCAGCTTGTGTCAAATCACAATAGCAAGCAACATTAAAAAAGTCAGAAAAAGTTACACTTTATCTTCCCTCATAAAGTGTTTTAGCAGGTCATTGATCAAATAAACGTACAGAAACCTAAAAGTTGAAATGAACTATTTGATCGGGCCAGCAAATTCATTGGAACATTAAATGATTCATTACTCAACGTTTTATTGAATAATCTTTTACTGCACTGATGATGGTGATGATGTGCTGTTTAAAATAGGCATGGACCAAAATCAGTAAATAAAAGACATGGGTAACACTTTATTTGAAGGGGTGTGCATAAGACTGACATGACACTGTCATAAACATGACATAACACCTGTCATAAACATGAAGGAGTCTTTATGAATGTTTATGACTGTTGTCATTAAGTGTCATTCGGTAAATTATGACACTTTCAATGCAAAGTTGACATTGTTTAAAATGTCTTTGTTATGACAACTTGACATTACCCAAGACAAAAATGTCTTGATTATGACAACTTGAAATTAACAAAGACGGAAATGTCTTTGTTATGACAACTTGACATTAACCGAGAAATCATAACCTGTCAACCTGTGACAACTTTGGCAGTCATGACACCATTATAACTGTGTCATGAATATTACCTGTCCTCAAGTAAAGTGGAACACATTGTACTAGTTATAAAGATGTCATTAAGGGTTATTACACTGCAAAATGCTTGAAGTTTGATAATTAGACCTGTTATGACATATTTGTGACAGGTTGACAGGTTATGATTTCTTGGTTAATATTAAGTTGTCATAACAAAGACATTTCCGTCTTTGTTAATGTCAAGTTGTCATAATCAAGACATTTTTGTCTTGGGTAATGTCAAGTTGTCATAACAAAGACATTTTTTGTCTTGGGTAATGTCAAGTTGTCATAACAAAGACATTTTAAACAATGTCAACTTTGCATTAAAAGTGTCATAATTTACCGAATGACACTTAATGACAACAGTCATAAACATTCATAAAGACTCCTTCATGTTCATGACAGGTGTTGTGTCATGTTTATGACAGTGTCATGTCAGTCTTATGCACACCCCTTCAAATAAAGTGTTACCAAGACATGAGACTAAATAACACAAGACTATTGCTTTTAGGAGCTTATGAATTGAACCAACAACCTTTCCATTACAAGGCCAGATCTACATCTCATGTTGTAGTGGTTTTTGGTCTATTTGCTTCATATCTACTTCTTCTATGACGCTAAACAGGGTGGAAAAATGATACAACGGTCTGTGCACGTGTTCTTTCAACTGCTTTGACCAGTGGAATTTTTTCACCACGTACATGCATCCTTCACATACAAACCTGATCGTATCGATCTTTCCATTCTCACACAAAAGATTATAAAATATCACAGGTCATGCTATATTGTCAGTCACAGCTAAAGAGGTGTTGTTAAGCACAAGTGCTTTATTGCTTTTTTCACATTTATTCATTTTCATTTGTAATGTTATATTGCTAAGCAAATTCATTAAGTGACATAATTCCAATGGACAATATAGCCTATGATAAAATGTTGCGAAAACATAACTATATGGGAGCCGCACATTGATATGCCTGAAGAGGTGTTGCATCAACATCCAGAACTTGAACCATCCATTTTATAATTAGTTTTAAACTGTGGTGATCTCTGTATTCTTACATCCCTTTTTCATTTTCACCCTCATTGAAGAAGTCCAGTTAAAATGGTGAGCAAAGGTCATCATTACAAGTGTGTCAGTTGTGCTTAGAGCTTTTACAATTAGAGTCAAGTGCTTTTAGCATTGGTCCACAAATGTTTATGGTACAGAGGGTCCTAGAATACAGGAAGTGTGTGGGTTATGAGGCGTGTTTGACAACTCATCAAAGAGGCTGTTGTAATGCACACTACTGAGTTTAGTGTCTGAATTTAAAGAAAGTATTAGTCCTGCCTCTACAGTAATGCAAAACTAATTGTGAATTGTGCATTATGAATTTTGGGTGCATTTACACCATACAGGCCTGATATAAAGGAAGGCTAATTTATGCCTTAATAGCAATACATACAGTAGCAATAAATAATTATAATTAAAAATAGTTTTTAGAAAGAAAACACAACCTGCACGCTGGTGTCATGTGTTAAACTCAATCTAAAACATTTTAAACAGCATTAAAAAAAAATAATATATACAATTAATTTACACTATAGGACCATTTTTAAATGAACTAATGAATAACATTTGATAACATTTATTTTATATACATACTGTATATTCTATTTTTTGTATATTTTTATACATTTTAACAAATTATTCATGTTAGTAAAAAAAGACCACATCTTAAGTCAACTACTCATACAGTACTTTTCAAATATAATGTAAGAAATATACTATTCTGGATAATCCTTGTGTTGTCTCAGAGTAGCTGTAAAAGTATCTTAAGCTGTTTCACGTTCTGATCATCACGTTGCTCTCTTGAGCTCAGCGGTTCTCGGCGGTGTCCCACTCTCATGTAACCACTTCCCCTCGTTCCTGTCTGCAGACTCTCTCAGTTGATCAGAAGTGCTTGAAATGTTGAAGGGAGAGTGAGAGCTTCATTTCTACCTTCTGCGATCATGGAGGTCTTTCAAACCAGAATCCTGCCTCTAAATATATGGGTCATCATTAATTTACTGACGTATGCAGGTATGTTCCATTGTTGTTGTGATTGATTGTTTGGTTTTGGTGTTGTGTGAGTCCTTGTGTGTGTTCGCGGTGACTAAGGAATTGAGCAACAGGTGTGTCTTATGTGTGTCTTATGAGCTTTTGGATGCATGTGTTCACACTTGTGTTCAACCTTCTGATGCAGTTACTGTCTTTTCATCAGATTATTCCAAATCAAGTCAAGAGCTAAAGATTAAGCAGCACATCAACAAAACAGTGTTTGTGGGGGAAACAGTTACACTTCACTGCAACAAAACCCCATTTGATGACAATTTCACATGGAAAATTAACAGCTCTGTTATTTTTAGTCATGACTCGATCAATAACAGAAGTATAAGCAACTTCAGCTCAAACAGGATTCACATCAACCCAGTTTCAAGAGAATTAAAAATACATCAAATACAAGCGTCTGATGCAGGAAACTACACCTGTTTTCCAGCAGCAATAAGATGGACATTAACAATAACAGGTTATTACATGATTTTGTTTGTTGTTTCTTCATAAACAATTGCATTTATTATAGAATAAATATAAGTATGTTTGTAACCAGTGACTAGTATAGAAGAGTGCTGGTTGACTGATATCATGTGTGTTTGACTCTTTTGTCTGTCAGAAAACAGACCAGCGTCACCCAAACAAATGTCGCTCTACATCATCATCATCATCTCATGTTCTGGAGTCATTATGATCTTTCTGATAATCAGCATCTGCATTCACAGGTGAGAGACATTAACACACTACAAACTGATGAGATCGTTTATTGATTTTAGATTTCATGTATGATGAAGTGACAATGACCTTTTCATAAATAATAGTAAATATTTGACACCAGTATTATGCATCTATTTATTTTACTTGCTTTAATGCACTTTAATTCTCTGCTAATTTTAGAGATAGAAAAGATGATTAGTAAAGATATGCAAATCACATTTCAGTATTTATTGAGGTAATTAAACCTTTGTCAAATGTGAAAACAACACATGTGATACTGTAAGTTATATTTACAGGAGATGGAAAAACAGTAAAGATTTAAGTCACAGAGAAACAGGACAGGACATTGTGAGTTTTTCGCCCCATCACTTAAATAGTGAATATGTTGTAAATGGTCATTTTCATAAAAACTGAATCTATTAGTAATGATTTTAATTTCTCATTTCACTTTAGTCACAAGCACCAGCCCGAGGGAGGATACAGACTCAAAGCAGTCAGTACTTTGAGAGATACAACTCGGTGTATGGACAAGTATGATGTCAATTTTTCTTTTCTTTTCAGAAAAGTTAAACATTTTACATCAGAACTTTTTGATATTTAAGTATTAATTGCCTCTGTGTAACCTAAGTCAATTAAACAAGTACACAAAGACTTTTTGCACACACTGGTGCCACAGAGGTTGAAAGTTTTGTACTGGCCAAACAGTGTAGCACAAGTATAAAACACGTGTTAGCGTCTCTGAAAACAGCCACAAGTAGTGCAGTGTTCATCACCTAAACAAGCATGTGACTGACAAAAGACATTAATGTTCCATACAGGACAAACAAAATACAAACCCAAACCAGAAATGTTTTCAGACACACATTTTCTTTATTTGTGAAACAGATGAAACAGGAAGACAATAAATGGTTTATCTGTTCTTCTAGACATCTCAGGTATTTTCATAAAAATAAAGTATATTTATAATGCAATGCTAATCGACTGTAGCCTCTATCACTGTATAGAATACTATAAAAGTTATATAATTTCTCTGCCTCATTCTATGATATGAAGGCACTTTAGGTAAGATCACAAAAGGAAGTTATATCAAACACTCGACACTGACGATATGAAGTGAGTTTGGAATAAAAGCACGTCATTATGTTCGTTTTGTTGGATATGTCACACTTTACAGCCCGACACAAATGCCAATGTATGTCACATGTATATGTATCTCTGTGTAATTGGACCACTGGGTTCAAACCATTTCAAGTGGTCCAATGTAGGTCGCTTGACCAATTTTTTTATGTTAATTTTAATTAGTTTACCCACAACAGCTATGTTTCATGGCACACAATAAATTATTATATTTACGGAAACCTTTATATCTTGGCTCAAGGTGGTCCTTACCTCCTTGAACATAAACTGATCTTTAGAGTACATTAAGGCACATGCCCACATATAAAGTTTGCTCATTTTTGTTTCTTAGACTTCATTTTTTTTCTGTAAGTACTTTTTCTGTAAAAGTACTGAGTTTGAGATTCCATGCTTTACAGAGTTAGGGCTAGTAGAAATCGGGGGGAGAGCCCACTTTACTCTAAAAAGAACTTAACAGAGTGTTCCTCAAGCAGGAGCCACTAGGGGGCCTCAGCAAACTTCTGAGAGAGACCTTAAAACTATTTAAATTTTCTAAAAGTTTAAATGTTTTAAATAACTCCAAGTCATAGCATCTCCCCCTTTGTTGCGACAATATTCAAAGGCCCTTTGGTTGATTCACACTTCTACAGTTCTGTAGTAATAAAAAATAAGGAAAACATGATGTCAGTTTAATGTTACAGTAGCCTATATATTGAAAAAAGTATATATTGAGGTTTCCGTAAATATCTGTTGTACGCCATGAAACAAAGACAGCTACTGTGGTTAAACCAAAATCATATTAATTGCAATGCTCCCAAAGAAATTGACTGATTCAGTGGTACCATATGTGATAAATATAACAGTAAGCTAAATGGGGACAAAATGTTAATGTTCATAATTTTATTTTGTGTACATTGAACGTATTTCTAAATGTGAATGATCTTATTGTAAAGCATATTTTGGATGATTGTACATAATGTAAAACCATGATTAAAAAAATAAAATAAGCCTTTCTATCAGACAATGCATTGGTGAAATAAATCCAATAAGAGAAAGCATTACAACCAAAATGTTACTGATTATGAGTGTTACCAATATAAAAGACAGAAAAGACATGATGTCAAAAAATGAATAAATAAAATGAATGCATAACATTTTATATTTGTACAAATAAAATTTTACAGTAAAGTTCATATGAAAACAAACAATTTCAAATTGTTTTCAAATTTTCAAATAATTTGGTAAAGAAGCACAATAATACTGTATATCCCTTCACAGGGTCGAAGCATTGCCATGAACAGAATATGGTTGTATGCCAGAGGGGACCCAAAAATCCAGGGGTAAACAAAAAGGGATAAATTCGGCCCTGTCCCAGCATTCAGAATATTAGCAGACATCCACTGGATTAGAAAATGTAAATCTGAAAACTGTAAGTGCAATAATTGATTTTAACTGAGGCGGTAATGATCTGAGAACAAAGGAGCTGTAATCTAAACAGCTGTCAGCAAAGAGTGATCAATGTGACGTTAACAAAATCAAATTTGTCACATATTTAGTAAGTTATTTCCAGTCATATTTGTCATATTTGTAACCAGGAATAAATGTAGTTGCAGTTCTGAACACTGTGGTTTGGTTATTACAGAAAAACCACATGATTGACCATGTTTTCCCTCATGTGATCACATGGATTTCTCATGGGAACTGTTCCGAAACCACTTTTGCCATGTGCATAGTAGTCTGTGTGTTTCACTTGTGTTTTTGCACATGTGAAATTCATGTGTTTTTTCTATACAGTGCCCACTTGACAGCCGCAGTAATAAGATGTTGCCTACACCAAAAAATCACACATGCGTAGCCTATTTCACATGCACAAAACCAAATTCATGTGCGCGAAAAAATATAGACTAAATAAAAAAATGTATAGGGTGATCTGACTCCATGGGCTGTGTCCAAAATCTGGGACCCATACTTTTAAATAGAATATCATCGGTCTGCGGAACATAAATGGGCGTTTTATCCGCAAACGGGAACACCCCCTTTTCTTCTTCTCCTTCTAAAAGGAACTGTCAACATCCGGTCTATATTATGTCAAAATAAGGGTTGGGTTAGCATTGACGTTAGCATTTAACCAAACATAGGAAAGCAGGAACTTAAGTTTGAACGTAAAGCCAGCTACCGAACGTCGCAGTAGCAGTTGAAAATGTTGGGTTGTGCAGTGCATTGTTCTACTTGTCAAATAGCTTACATGCCCCTTACGATAAAAATGTTTTTTTTTTTTGTTTTTTTTTTAATTGTACTGCACTATCAAAACAGTATTTCCTAGTAATTACTGCAGAATATGCTACTGCACCTCAACACAGTTGTAGTGCAATAATTTGGATACGAAAAAACTGCATTCATAACAAATACTAGCCTACTACAGTGTTACCACTGTACTTAAGATACAAGGAGCATTTATTTACAATCAGACAGCATATTTAACAAGGGTTCCCTTATTTACACACACTAATACTTGGCTGAATATGGATATTTTTTAGTAAAGACACAAAGACCATTTATTTTACGTAGCAAAATAAATTATTTATTTATTTTTGTCAATTATTGTCATGCAGTATAAAAAACACAATGTAAAATAAAATAAAAACAACTTATAAATACAAACTCAACTAAGTTATATCAACTAACTATACAAATTAATCTAAACTAATATATTTGGTATTGCGGCTTCTGACCGCTGGACAGTACTTAAGAGTGTAACTGCACATAGGGAGAACATTAACCAAACTCAAATGTATTCTTATACCATCTTGCTGCTGCTTGAACTTGCTGCGTTGTCTAACGTGTTCAACAAACAAGCAACACGGATGCATAATGTTTTTTACATCTTTACTTTGAATGATGTTTAGATGGAAAGAAACAATGTGCATTGCTGACGTTTTTAATGTTGCCACAAAAACACGATGACTAGATTTGTCAGTATTTAACTTACCTAAGGCTAAGCAATCATAGATTGTATATAAAACCAAACAATCTAACTCCGTTCTGGCTAGCTGAACCTAGAACTACGGCTTAAGTTAAGTCGAGCCTCAATTATAACGTTACCCATGCCATGCTATGCCATGACATCATTAACTAACTTGCTTGCTTTCGTATCGACCACATTCTTTCATGACGCTGGAATTGCTCAAACTGTTCAAATAAATTATACTTACGGACATATAACTTCTCATGAAACAAATAGGCTAACTCTTTGCCGTAGCTACTACCATAGTAAGAAAGACTCGTAAAGACTTTTATCTAGGACTAAAAAAGCGGATGCCAAAAAGCGGAAATTATGCCTTTCCAGAAGGCTTTCTGATTGGTTTATTAAACGCTACAGGAATGCCCATTGGGGAGTTTCTGTGGCTCGTCTGGAACGCCCATGCCGCAGTCGGACCCTCCTCCTTAAATAGGGCACTACAGTCATTTGTAGTGGTGTCCGAAACCATAGTGGACATTATTGATTGGATCCCAAATGGCACACTCTGGCCTTGTGGAGCTCCTTCGAGTTCACACTTGGTGACGTCAGGAAGTGCAGACCTAAGGGGTGGTGACCTCGAGCCCATGAGGGCATGTGAGAGTGTATTTTGGGACAGGTTTGATGCCATCATGCCACCGAAAGTCAAACATCCACAAAACTCCTCCCCTCGTTTATCTGATTGGTCGTTCGCAATGATTCCTGGGTAACTCGCGTGGAGGGTGCGAAAGTGTAGGCTACGCTGAAGTCCGCACCGAGGGCACAAAGGCGGCGCTCGAAAGCACACTTTCTGAAATGCGCTGAAATGCCAAATTGGATACCCTACGTACTAGGGTTCTAACGGTATGAGATTTTCACGGTATGATAATCGTCTTAGAAAATATCACGGTATCACGTATTAAAGGTGCCCTAGAATGTTTTTTTTTAATTATTTTATAATGTTTCCTGGGTTGCCCTTATAATGTTAGTATGTTTTTTAGATCAAAAATAGTCATAATTTAGAAATAAAAGGCATTTTTCCTAGCCAAATTTTAGTCTCTGCTTTGAACAGAGTGAACAGAGAGATTTGCCTGTTTTTCAGGGGTGTTTTTCAAAAACGAGATTTAAATAAGAAGGAGAAAACAATGGTGTTTGAAATTCACTGTATGTCATGTCCATATACTGAACTCTTGTTATTTAACTATGCCAACATAAATTCAATTTCACATTCTAGGGCACCTTTAAACTATCATTATTATTATAATCATCATCAGCTACAATGACCCTTAAATGAATAAAAACAGATATGGTTTTTGGTTGAACATGGTTTATTGTAACAAACTTTTTTTTATGAAAATAAGAAAACTTTATGGAAGTATGAATCTACCTTTTGGAAGAAAAAGAAAAATTAAGCTGCACATCTCCCATTTGAACAAAATAAGGAATAAGTTATTTCTCTTTATATTAGACAACAATAAACAAAACTGTCCTTCCTCTTTAATATGGGAGAGAAAATGTGCAGGGTCATGTTTGTTAATATTTTCCTGAGATTATCATAGCAGCATTTATTTCTATGCTTTTTTTCAGGTCAGGTTATGATGAAGAAATGAAAGCATGTTGAGATTTTCAGGGCTCATTCTTGACCGCTGAGGTGAGAGAATGTGTCCACTGTTACTGTACGTCCCGCTCATTTAAGAACGCAACATAAAAGGGGAATCAAACACCAACGTTCGATAAATGAAGAAGGTTTTATTTTCTTCAGAAAGTATAACAATTAACACTCATACCAACATAAGTCTAGGGAAAAATAAAGAATTAACCAAACAAAAATAACTACTACAAATATTAACGCTACATGACATAAGGTAAGTATAAGAAAGAAAATAAGAGAAGAGCCACTTCTGTGAGGAGTTATCCCACAGAGAGTGCCTGACAAATGAAAATCTCAGAACACTTAAATACTAAATTACATAATTAACAATTAACATGGGGGAGTGACTCAAAACTCCCACCGACTGCCACCATCAGGGAAGAGAGTACACTCAGGGTCGTCACACCACTTGTACTAAACATCCTCTCCGAAGGTACACTCGTGGCAGGAACACAAAGATACTTTCTGGCCATATTTGCCAGAAGAGGCATTTCATCAGCATGCATTTTTCACCATGCCAGTGGGTCAGTGTCCGCGCTGATGCTTGGAAGAGACTTGTACATCGTCATTTCAGACAGCACCTTATCACTGACATTCTCATTTCCTGAGGTTGCCTTGTTCTGCCTAGATGAAGTGATTCGCTGTAGCAAACCAGATTCTTTTTAGTGGTGGTGGTAGTACTGCTGCTTCCTGCTTCTGCCCAATTTTCTCCTCTTTCTGCTTGAGGATGTTCTCTATCCAAAGGAACTTTTGCAAGATTCACAGCTTGTTTCACACATGCCTCAACTGTGTCATCCAGGTTTCTACAGAAGCTTCCCTTAAATCGGGCTTCTTCTCTCATTACTTGCTTCATCTGTCTGATTAGTAGATTGTCTTCACCTTGCTCAGAGAGGATTTTGCTGCAAATGTGCTCCAGTACCGGTGTGAGTGAGGACAGTGTGACCCGTTTCTCCGATGCCAGGGCATCAGTGAGGTCATAGAGTGGTTGAAGGAGCTGATTGACATTCTCAAGAGTGGCAATGTCATTATCTTTTGGCATGAAATGCCATGTACTTCTGTCACTAGCCAGGACTGCACAGACAGCTTGTTGTTGCTCCAGGAACCTGGAGATCATCTCATAAGTTGATCCCCACCTTGTTACCACGTCATGGATGAGGGCATGCTCAGGGAGTTCCAGGTCTACCTGTGTTTTTTTTTTTTATTCTCTTTTCCTTTTCCAACTCCGTGAAAATCCTTGAATCAAGTGTCTGTATGCCCTTACTGCAGATTCAACCCTTTGGATCTTCAAAGCTTTGCTAATGGCCAGATTTAAATTATGACCAAAACAAGTGAGCCAAACACATGCAGGAAATCTGCAAAGGCCTTCTTCATATTGCTTGCATTGTCTGTGGTAATTCCGCACAGACTTTCTTTTGAAATCTTCCATTCCTGGAGAATACTATCAAACATCTCGGAGATGTTTTCTGAGGTGTGGTCTTCAGGAAAAAAATTAGACTCCAAACAATGGCACTTAAGCTGCCAATCTGAGGAGAGGTAGTGGACTGTAAAACTTATGAATGGCTCCCCACCTCCACTACTGCTGGTCCACAGGTCTGTGGTGGCTGAAATCCACACAGCTTCCTTCAGCTGTTCTTCAACACTGGCCCTTACCTCTTTGTACATGCGAGGGATTTCATTGGTGATTTCATCTTTTTTCGAGTCATTTCGTTCATTTTGTTTGTAGAATGAACGAAATAACTCGAAAAAAAGATTTGTTCATTTTGATGAACGAGTTCGAACAGGAGAGTCACGACTGCGCATCACAGAACAGAGCAAGGCATAAAACGTACTTTTTTATTTATTTATTTTAGAAATGACCGATTGTTTTGCCAGATAAGACCCTTATGCATCGTCTGTTGTCGTCAAAAGCCATTTGAAGCTGCACTGAAACTGTCATTTGGACCTTGAACCGTTTGGATACCAGTAAAGAACATTATATCGAGAAAAATCCTAGAATGCTTTCATCAAAAACCTTAATTTCTTTTCGACAGAAGAAAGAAAGACATGGACATCTTGGATGACATGGGGGTTAGTAAATTATCAGCAAAAGTTTTTTTAAAAGTGAACTAATCCTTTAAGTGTTCTCTGTCTGGATATGTTCATGTGTTCACGTCTTCACATAGTGGGTGAGACAGCAGATGCTTTAAAAACCATGAGCATCATGCGTACTTGTACGGACTCGTACACTTGGCGAGCATGCGTAATTTAACCCTCTGGGAACCAAGGTGTTTTTGGGGCCCTTGGGATGTTTTGACATGCACTGACATTTGTGCTTTTTTCAGTTATTTATAAACATGTTAATGGTAAAGGTGTAAATTCACTCTATAGCACAAACAGGGCTACCATAATATGTGAGCAAAATCTATGTACATGTTTGTATTGCATTGTATCAAATTCTGTTCAGTTAAAGACCTAAACAAAAACAAACAACAATAAACAGCTACAAATAGCAGCAATTACTCTGTTGTGTGTGTGTGTGTGTGTGTGTGTGTGTGTGTGTGTGTGTGTGTGTGTGTGTGTGTGTGTGTGTGTGTGTGTGTGTGTGTGTGGTGTGTGTGTGTGTGTGTGATTGATTTTTACTATCAGTACACCATAGTTACTGTATACAAATTAAAGGCAGGGTAGGCAGTTTGTTTCTAAAACACTTTTTCCCAAATTTGTTTGGGAAAATTTGTCTGAAAAGGAGAGTATAAAAATCAAGTGTCTGTAGTCCTTTCAGGCAATAAACACAGCTACTCTTTCCATTCGGGACAAATGCAATGATTGACGACTGTCACTCTCCCTCGCTACCATGGCTACCACCCCTGCTGCTACAGGAGCTGCCCACATGCACGCACCCGGTTGACTCACTCATTTCGAAAGAGGAGAGGCACGTACCGGCCGGAAGCTAGGAAGTCTCACAATTATGGCAGAGAAAGAGCAGTCAAAATTCCCAGTACCACCTGTACCTGCATATGATTTGATTTGATTATGATTTTTATTTAAAAGGGACCATGTGCAATTAATAACATAAATGTAAACATTTGATGCATTACACCAGAGTTAGCCTTAGGCTAATTTACATCTGCAGTCCCCAGATACTAGTGTTGTCACGATACCAAAATTATTGTTTCGATACCGATACCAAGTCAAGTATTGCGATTTCGATACTTTTTCGATACTTTTCCTGAAAAGGGAGAAACACTCTCAAATATCATTGCTGTGCTTTATTTTAAAACCGGGACAACATTCTAATCATACACACCACACTAATAAATGAACATATGAACAGCAGATATGTTAAACATTTGAACAAAATATAAAAAATAAATTAGAGCAATGACATTCAAGGTAAAAAAAAAAATAAATTTAGCACCATTATCTCAGTTATCATAAGCAACATAAGAGTTAACAGGAACTGATAAGATTTTATCAATATCCATGCCACTGAAGATTCTGCTAATCGATCCGATTCTTTAACGATTCTCTTATCGATTCCTGATAGCAGTGTGTGGAAAAAAGTAGTCTCATGCTAACAAGTGGTTTTATTTGTTTTAAAGCTTACACTTGAGTAAGCAAACTGTATTTTTATGTAATTTATGTAATAAATGAAACCTTATTGTAAAGTGTTACCAATTAGTTATAAACCGATTCAGATGTCTCGTGAGTTCAGTGTTGGACAGATCAGTTGTTTAAACCATTCATTAAAACGAATCGGTTCAAATGAGTCATTAGTTCGCGAATTGGACGTGTCATTATCGGACGTGTGCGCGTTGTGTGATTATCCCCGCAGTTTAGGAAATCCCACAAGTTTTCAGACCATACCATCGTGTCGATTTATTTTGATTAATATGTGGGAGAGAGCAAGACAGCGCTTAGTTTTGAGACGGAAGCCTTGTTTACTTTCGCCTGGCTCCGCAGATAGAGTGCGTGCGCGCGCGACCATACAGGTCTCTCTCTCTCTCTCTCTCTCTCTCTCTCTCTCAGTTAGACACGCGCATCTAAGTTACATTACTCGCCCTGTCACACGCGCAAGTAAGTTACATTACTCACCGATCAAATAAGACTTTGGCGGGACAAAAATTCGCTGTAGTATTTGTCACATGAGAGCTGCAGCTTCTTCTGCTGCGTGCGTGAGGAGAAAAAAGTATCGATACTAATAAATTTAGGTATCGTGACGTTTTTAATTTCCGAGTATCGCGATACTTTTGAAGTATCGGTACACCGTGCAACACTACCAGATACAAATACATACATACAGCACAGATTAAAATATCAACATTATTCAAAAATATGCGGCATATCAAACCTAAAACATCAAACATTGTTCAAGAGCATACAATGTACTTAGTGCCCCCAAAGAGTATAGAAGCACAAGAGGCGAAATTCTGATGCTTTTCTGGTAACAGCCACTAGGTGGCGCTTCGGGAGCGCGGCCGCCATTTTGGGATGAAGGTTCCAACGGGAGTTACTGGACTCCCAGCACAGATAACAGTTTTTTGAGGTAGTTTTTTCTTGCATTATTGAATATTTCCATTTTATGCAACTTTACACATTTACTACTATTATTAGTTACCAACTCCACTTGGCCTGAAATATATTTTGTACGTTTTAATCCCCTGGATCATGCTACAAACATGATGATCTTATAGAACATGATGCATTGCTGTGTCCGTTATCCTATAATTGCCACAATTTTGTACAGTGGCTGTGTTTTTGTTTACATACTGTTGTGGAAAAATTTTAATAGTCATTTATTCCTAATCTATTCAATGTGTAAAAGTATGTGTGTACGTGCTTGTGCGTGACGGTTCAGGAATATATGGGACAGGACGTCTTGACCTTAGGAATGGTCAGGTTTGGCTAGTTTATTCCAGTACCAGTTTGTGTCCTTAAGAAAAACTGAACAGAAGTGGGGGCCTTATCTGGGTGGAAAAGTACAGCGAGTGAGAAGGAACCTTGAAAAGAGTATAAAAGCTGTCTCATGTCTTCCTGGTGCGCGCCACTCACGTCACAGGGTAACTGCTGTGAATGCGACCGGGCCTATTCTTGCAAGAATAAACATTTCTCTTTTTATTAATTTGACTCTGAGTGTCTGTACTAAATTCCTTATACTGATATGGTATGGGTAGCCCTTTAATATCTATTATGATGTTGTGCACGTACAGCGCGCTCACGCGCATTCTGCCAGAGTTGTAGTTTACTTTCAGTTTCGTCTCTGCCGCCATCTTCTACGAGTGGTAAATGTGCGTGCATGAATGTAAGTTCATTTATCCTTATATTTAGCTGTTATATTGTGATATTAACACTTTCATGTCACAGCTGTATATCCGATTGTTGTTATTCTGTTTATATCGAGATAAATGTGTTCAGAGGCGAGTGATGCCGGTGTAATTCCCGCGCATATGTTTAGCGCCATTTTACCGCGCTGTGGACAATATAAACATAGATGATGTATACTGAGGTGAATATTTATGTTTACTCTATTCAGAAATATTCTGATATATTTATTTGTTTATTTCAGACTAAACCACATTTTACCACCTCAATTCTGGCTAATGCTGTTTAATGCTGGATATGTATATTGACACATCTGAAGAGATAAACAGTTGAACTATTTTCTGTCTCCTGTCACACTTCTTGCCGGAGTTCCGTAGTGGACTAGCCTTCCACCTAACAAACGAAATAGAGTCTTTTACATTTGGTCCTTCGAGCCGGAGTTCCGTAGTGGACTAGCCTTCCACCTAACAAACGAAATAGAGTCTTTTACTTTTGGTCCTTCGAGCCGGATTGCTATAGCCACTACGGTGACATGGAGCCACAGACACCATGTTGTTCTCCAGATACCACGCATCCTGCTCAAATGCAAGCCAGAGCACGTCAGATCCCTTCATATTTGCAAGCTTACGAGGTAGCTTTGCCTAAATCCCTTCTACCAGTTACTGGGCCTCACGAGACATATCAGCAGCTGAAGATGGATAACGCAGCGGCACCGTTGACCTTCAGTGGGCAGGCCGAGCCCGCCTCGACTGGGGTTCAGCCGACAAGGTACGAGTTATCATCTCTGCAGTATGGACAAGGTCCTGCCATACCCAGTGGGGGGCGTGTAGACATGGGGCTCAGCAGCATGGTGGCGCAGTTAGATGTTGGTAAATCTCCTTCATCTTATTACACATCTCCCGTACCACAGCACCGAGATAACAGCCAGTTAGAGTGTGAGTCGTTAAGTGATGGCACTGTTTCTCCGTTCTTCGAGCGAATGGAACAAGCTCAAGCTTACTCACCACCTATTGTCAGGCCAAAGGCTGCTGCAGTTCCAGCTATTCCATTACTGAATACAGAGACGCTCATTCCATGTCTTGGGGCGCCCAGGGACACCTCCCATCAATCTATACGGTGTCAGACGTCTCCAACTACAACTCAGATGGTGTACAGTACACCCACACCACAACCATTTATTCAGCTGCCAGCAGCAATGTATGCGAGGCAGACAGCAGTGGCATGCAGTACAATGTCCTCCCCTGCTTCCTACAATGTTATATCATCTTTGCCGCAAACCATTACGTCATTGAAGCTGCCTACAGTCACGACAGTGCACAACACTCTGGTGCCACCAGTTTACCAATTACAGATCCCTACACATAGCCAACCAACACACGTGCAACACCTGTATCAGCCATCACCCATGGTCGCTGGATATTACACACCGCAGCCCTTCATTCAGTCATCAGTACAGAACTGGCATCCTCCTCCAGTGACATCTACCGTGCCATACCTGGCCACACACGCACGTCCAGTATATCAGCCAGTACCCGCTGCACCTCCGCTCCAACCAGTCCCAGTCCCATCGCTACCAAAGCTTATGAACGACAGTGAAAGAGAGTTCACAGATCTGAAAATAGCCCTCGACAATCTGCTGAACCCCCACACTGAGCTCACAGAACATTACAAATATCGTGTGCTGATGGAGCAGTTGGTCCTTGACGAAGCAAAGCTGATAGCCCAAGCGTGCCGTCCTCATCCTGCACCTTACACAGCAGCCATGGCAGCCCTGCAGCGCCAATACGGCCAACCCCACCAGCTTGCGCAAAGTGAGGTTGCGGCTCTAATGAACTTACCAGATATCAAGGCTGGAGATTCAAAAGCATTCCAGAACTTTTCTCTTAACATTGATCTTCTGGTGGGTATGCTTATGTCTCTAGAGGGACCACAAGGAAGAGAGCTTACCTGTACCGGTCATGTTGACAGGTTGCTTAGTAAACTCCCTAAACACTACAGGGATGGTTTCATAGAGCACTTACAACTAAGGGGAAGACTGAATACAGACAGTCTTAATCCATACAATTTACACGATCTTGCAGAGTGGTTGAAGGTCAAGGCCGAAGCCCAACGGCTTTCATCAAAGATGGCTCAACGCTACCACACTGAGAAGGCTCCAGCTCCACGTAGAGAGCGTCCAGCTATTATTAAGCCACAGACCCGGGCCATCTCCGTTTATCATGGTAGTAATCAGCCCAAGGAGGTTAAAGAAGTAAAGCATGTCCAAACAGAGGCTCTTCCAAACCAGCAACTACTCCAGAGAACAAAGCGCCTGTGTTTATTCTGTCACAGTGAAGAACACTACCTCTCTCAGTGCAATGAGATCGCGGAATGCCCACCTGAGCGACTTATCAAGTGGATAAAAGAACCTAAGAGATGCTGGAAATGCGGACGCACCGACCACAATTGTAATGAGTGCACATTGAGGAAACCATGCGGGGAATGTGGGGATGTGCATCTTAGAGTTCTTCACCGCATAGCACAGCAAGGGCCGAGCATCATGCTAGTTACGACCTCAAGTGACCGCATCTATGTGACACCACCTAGCCATACAGGTCGGGTCTTTTTGAAGGTCACCCCCGTGTTGCTGTGGAAAGGTGAGAAGTCTATGAAAACCTATGCGATCCTTGATGATGGTGCACAGCGCAGCATTATTCTTCCCGCAGCGGTACAAGAGCTAGGACTACAAGGAAAGAAGGAAGTTATGGCCCTTCGTACCATTCGTCATGATATTACCCAGCTGGAGGGACAGTCAGTCCACTTTCAGCTCTCACCCCAGTCCAGGCCGAAAGAGAAGTACAACCTTGTTAGTGTATTCTCTGCACCTCTCCTGACCTTGACTGAGCAGACATACCCTAGCAAGAGACTTCAGAGGAGCTACTGCCACCTAAAGGGTATCCCTCTTCCATCATTCAGCAAAATTCAGCCCCTTCTCTTAATTGGATCTGATTACCCAGGTCTAATCAGTGCAAAAGAGCCCACCAGATTAGGCCCAAATGGCGGACCAGCAGCTGTACATACGCAGCTCGGTTGGGTTCTCCAGGGACCGGACGGGCTTCTCCCGCACCAAATACCATCTCAACAGTGTTTGCTCACTTCCCTTACATCTGTGCGAGATCCGATACTCCAAGAGGTCGAACGGCTGTGGCAGTTAGACGTTCTTCCTTACCGCAACGAGAAGCTAGTAACGCGATCACGACAGGACCAAGTAGCCATGGAACTTTTGGAGAGCAGAACTCAGCGTGTGGAAGTGGATGGAGTCTGGCGTTATGCTACCCCCCTCGTACGCACTCCAAATGCACCACCATTGAAGGCTACCAGGGAGTCTGTTCTACCCAATCTTAGGGGTACGGAGAAGCGCTTGGGCAGAGATCCAGGGAAGGCTAAGGTTTATGAGGCAGAGATCCAGAAGCTCTTAGATGCAGGATATGTTGTCAAGATCCCGCCAGAACTTCTACATATGGATAAGGAATCGTGGTTCATCCCACATCATCTTGTCCACCACAATGGCAAGGACAGACTAGTTTTCAACTGCTCCTTCATTCATCAAGGCCTCTCCCTCAACCAGCAGCTCCTTCCTGGCCCATGCCTTGGTGCTTCATTATTGGGAGTCCTTATTCGATTCCGACAGCATCCAGTTGCTATCAGCGGAGACATACGCTCTATGTTCCATCAAGTAAGGCTCCTGCCAGAGGACAAACCCCTTTTGAGGTTCATCTGGCGAAACATGCGGAAAGAAGATCAGCCTGATATCTACCAGTGGGAAGTCTTGCCTTTCGGAACAACCTGCAGCCCATGCTGTGCGACCTTCGCACTGCAGAAGCATGTCAGAGACCACCAGGCAGGCGACGAAGAAGTGAGACAGTCCATAGAACAGAGCTTCTATGTGGACAACTGTCTACAGAGTCTCCCCACTGTGGAACAAGCCAGGCAGTTAGTCAACAAGATGAGATCCTTTCTTGCCTCTGGGGGGTTCGAAATACGGCAGTGGGCCAGCAATGTCCCTTCAGTCGTCGATCACTTACCAGCGGATGCTAAATCACAGAGTATAGAGCTATTGCTGCAGAAGAATCATTCTGACCCTCAGGAGCCAGCTCTAGGTCTGATGTGGCACTGTTTCAATGATTGTCTGGGTTACAGACACCGCCCGACGACAGAGTGTCTCCCGACAATGAGACACATCTATAAAGTCCTGGCATCCCAATATGACCCTTTAGGGTTCGTCAACCCCTTCACCACCAGGGCTAAAGTTTTAGTCCAAAAGCTCTGGGCCAAACCGAGAAGTTGGGATGACCCAAACCTTCCCACAGATCTGCTTGAAAGCTGGAGAGCGTGGGAACAGGAGTTACCTAACCTTGCTATGGTTGTGTTTCCCCGTTGTTACATTCCTTCACGTTTCAAGGATGAGGCGTCCCGATTCAGCTTGCACATTTTCTGTGATGCAGCCGAGGTGGCATATGGAGCAGTAGCGTACCTGCTGATCGAGCAACAGGGTGAAGTCCACACTTCCTTTGTGATGGCCAGGTCAAGGGTAGCTCCAAAGCGACAATTGACAATGCCGCGGTTGGAACTTTGTGCAGCCTTGGCGGGCGCACAGCTCGCTAAGCTTCTATTGCAAGAGCTGACTATTCATATTGAGACGACGACACTCTGGACTGACTCTACTACCGTCTTGACCTGGATACAGTCTGAGTCCTGCCGGTATAAAGTTTTTGTCGGCACTAGAGTGGCCGAAATTCAGGAATTGACTGATCTGCATTCATGGAGATATGTGGACTCAGCAAATAACCCGGCAGACGACATCACCCGGGGGAAGACACTGGTAGAGCTGGCAAATCCCAGTCGGTGGAATCAGGGACCTCATTTCCTCCGTGAATCATCGGAACAGTGGCCAGCTATACCCCCTATGGAGAATCGGGATGATTCCTCAGAAACCAGAAAGACTGTATTCTGTGGATTAACTGTAGATGACCAAAGTCCGCAAATGCCTGATGCATCTCAATTCACCTCCTGGAAAGCTTTGGTTAAGGCAACATACCAGTCCCTTTACGGGACGGCCAACTCAGATGCCGGAACTCCGAGTCCTGATTATCGGAGCGCTGAAGCGTTTTTGTTAAGCTGGTCTCAGGCTGAGTCCTTTCCTCTAGAATTCAAAGCCTTGAAGGCAGGCAAGCCAGTGGGCTCTTCTAGTTGTCTGAAAACACTGGCACCGGAGTTTGATCAGGCATTAGGCCTAATTCGAGTTGGAGGACGGCTCCGGAGATTGGAAGGCCTGAGTCCAACCGAGACTCATCCAGTAGTTTTAGACTCCCATCATTCTGTTACCAAGCTCCTGATCCAAGACTTTGATGAACGCTTATTTCATCCCGGTCCTGACCGAGTTTTTGCTGAGCTCCGTCGTTACTACTGGGTTCTGAGAGGCAGGCAAGCAGTGAAGCAACACCAGAGGGGGTGCGTTCAATGCCAGAGGTGGAGAGCTAAGCCAACAGTACCCATAATGGCTGATCTACCCTTGGCTCGTCTACGACTTCATCAACCACCATTCTTCTCGACAGGTGTCGACTGTTTCGGGCCCTTCACTGTTAAAATAGACCGCCGCTCAGAAAAAAGATGGGGTGTGATCTTTAAATGTCTGACTACCCGCTGCATACACCTCGATCTTCTCAATAGCCTGGATGCCGATGCTTTCTTACTTTCCCTGAGACGTTTCATCGCGCGGCGGGGTACTCCTTCGGAAATTCTCTCTGACCAAGGGACTAATTTCAGAGGTGCCGAAACAGAACTGAGAGAAGCCTTCAGGAGAATGGAACCTCAACTGCAGGAACGGCTGGCAGACCATCAGATCACATTCAAGATGAATCCTCCTGCGTCACCGCATTTTGGCGGCACATGGGAGCGCGAGATCAAATCTGTGAAGTCAGCCCTGCAGGTCGTTGTAGGAAGTCAATCCCTGCCTGAAGATGTCTTGCACACTGTGTTAGTGGAGATAGAGGGTATCCTGAATAGTAAGCCACTGGGTTATGTCTCGTCTGACGTTGCAGATGTAGACCCAGTCACGCCTAACTTCCTCCTCATGGGGCGGCGGGACTCTTCACTACCCCAAGTGGTCTACACTCCAGAACCTCTGTCTAAGCGTCGATGGCGTCATGCCCAGACTATAGTTGATCACTTTTGGGCGCACTATACCCGGCATTACTTACCTAACCTCCAGCCTCGTCTTAAATGGCAGCGTGAGACTCAGGATCTGACTCAGGGTACGGTGGTAATGGTGGTGGACCCACAACTGCCTCGTGCTCACTGGCCCATTGGTAAGGTTGAGAGTCTGGTTACCAGCGAAGACGGCCATATTAGGTCAGCAAAGGTCAGAATAAAGGATCGCCTGTATCTCCGACCAGTGGCTAAGTTAGTTCAACTCCCAGCACTCCCGGATGATGATGAAACCGACGTTAAGAACTAAGGAATTTACATCTTCTACATTTTAGCTATGCTAATCTGGGGGCGGCTGTACTAAATTCCTTATACTGATATGGTATGGGTAGCCCTTTAATATCTATTATGATGTTGTGCACGTACAGCGCGCTCACGCGCATTCTGCCAGAGTTGTAGTTTACTTTCAGTTTCGTCTCTGCCGCCATCTTCTACGAGTGGTAAATGTGCGTGCATGAATGTAAGTTCATTTATCCTTATATTTAGCTGTTATATTGTGATATTAGCACTTTCATGTCACAGCTGTATATCCGATTGTTGTTATTCTGTTTATATCGAGATAAATGTGTTCAGAGGCGAGTGATGCCGGTGTAATTCCCGCGCATATGTTTAGCGCCATTTTACCGCGCTGTGGACAATATAAACATAGATGATGTATACTGAGGTGAATATTTATGTTTACTCTATTCAGACATATTCTGATATATTTATTTGTTTATTTCAGACTAAACCACATTTTACCACCTCAATTCTGGCTAATGCTGTTTAATGCTGGATATGTATATTGACACATCTGAAGAGATAAACAGTTGAACTATTTTCTGTCTCCTGTCACACTTCTTGCCGGAGTTCCGTAGTGGACTAGCCTTCCACCTAACAAACGAAATAGAGTCTTTTACAGTGTCTCTTACGCAGTGATGGTGTTTAACAGAAGTTTTGCCACAACAATTGGTGTCAGAGAAGTGGGATTCCTTGGCAGTGCCTCCTGGACCTGAGAGCGGACGGTGTTTGGCCACCTGGACTGAGCAGTTCCAGCTCTACCTCGTAAGTTTCAGAGAGAGGGGCCGACCGCTATCAGGGCCAGGAGAAGCTCCACTGGAATCAGATGAAAACGAACCCGTGGCAACTCAAGACATCTCTGGTAAGAGACGGCTAAAATATTTTTCTTTTGGGCTAAAATATTTTTCAATTTGTGGGAAAAAAAAAAAACATAGTTGCTGTGTCTGTTCGTTTCTGTGGCGTAAGTCAAGAGTACTGAGGCAATAGGGGCTAACTGTGCGAAGTGCGTTTTGCAAAACAAGTCAAAAAGGTGACAGTTTTGCAAAATCAGGGGATCTTCACGTAGCAGGCTACTGGGAGTTAATCGATCTGCAAGGAGCACTGAGTGCGCCCTCTCTGATCTGGGGTGACGGGATCAGATCTGGTGGAGACGTCCATCAGATTATTAGACGCAGCGTCGAACGGAAAATCCACAGAGTAACAGAAACAGCCACTATGGGAAAATCTCAGGGTAAGCATGCCCAATTTGATACACCGGTTTTCTGTAAAATTAGGAAAAGTATGGGGGGAAAATGTATGTTAGACATTGAAAAAACTGATAAAATCTGCAAAAAAAAATCGGTAAAATCGGTAAAAAACTATTGATAAAATACCGTGATTTCCCCAGGGAGGGAGCACTGAAAACAACTAGACTAAGAGTGTGCGAGAATCAGTTGAACAGGGCAACGGGACATAAGGTTGGTGTGTGAGATATGTATATGTGGGGATTGTGCAAACAATCATGTACTGGTTAGATAATGAAGGAACTGGCATGTTTGAGAAAAGAAAGGAGAGGATACAGAATGAAAATGGCATGTAGGGGAAGATTGAGATGAAATATAGTAGAAAACTATATGTGATGAAAATAAAATGTCTGACAGAATTTATGGAAGTCAAATTAACTGTTTAATTGGTATGAAAATTCAGTTTTAGAATAAAATAAGGCATTGTATGATTCACAGGGATTAACATGATATGAAGAATGTTTTAAGCAAAATGGGGAACAATTCTATATTTTTAAATGGTAAAATAAAGATTGAAATTATGTTTAGTTTTAGTTTGACAATCATTGTGTTTTGAACCTAAAGGGTCTAATGGGGATAGTGAAAAGGAATGGATTTACCATCCATCTTCGTTTATTATGAAAGGAATTGGAAATTATAGTTTTATAAAAAAAAACGAATGCATATCCTGGTGTTTATGATTGCAGACAATGTCTGTATTTAATATCTGAGGGAGTGACTGAGGGTTTGATCAAGGTCGAGAGTACAGGAGCAGTGTCTTCTTATTCAGCCCGGCTTTTTGGATGTTAGATATGCACTTGTTCTGTAATCAGTGTTGTTGATGATAATACCAAATTAGTAAAATGAAAGATATTGAAAACAAATTAGAATATAGTGAGCATTTCCATGCAGCTTATGAAAATTAATGTTGTGCCAGTAATAATGATGAAGATTATGATTCGGCTATTGTTGTATCTGCCACTGTTGGACTGTAAAAGAATACAGAGAACTGCTTATCAGTGGCTCTGTTTACATTCCTGAATGGAACACACTGGGTATGCAGGGTGTGCAGTAAGTTAGAGCAGACGGAGAGTGTTTTAATTGTGGTCAGCAGGACCATTTAACATGTAAATTCCCACTGAGAGAGTGGTTGAAAATGTGATAGTGACACATTTCTGGTAATAATGTGGGTTTGAAAGTAGATCAGTGTTTAAGTGAAGACGATATTAACATTTTCGTCTGAGAAAGAATAAGAGATAAAAACAAGGTCAAAAGATTGAAGTCTTAAAGTGAATCCTTTGTCATTATCTATAATTGTATTTTTTATAAGTGAATTGATGAATACAGTTGGATGTAAAATTATGGATAATGACAACAAATGTGAGTTGCAGAAAGGAAAAAGTAACTAAAAGGATGATTGTGTTTTAATTAAACATTTTAAAAAGGGTTTAGATTATATAGAACTAGAATAATTAATTAAGATCAAATAAGCAGAGGCAGTAGGCTACTGAATTAACAGTTCCTAAAATGTAAAATGTAAAAGGCATCTGATTAAACAAACAGCTTGAAAAGTGTTGACCATGAGAGAACTAGAAGCTGATGTTTTGCTTTTAAAGGGTACCTATTATGGCATTTAAAATGTTCCTAATAATGTTCTGGGAGTCCCCAACAACAGTTTTACATGCATGCAATGACAAAAAACACTTTTGTTGTCTTATAATATGCATTTATTTTTACCTGATTTGCTCACCGACTCCCTAATGATTCGTTTGACGACTCATTTGTCCAAACCCCTCCTTTGCGTGACGCTAATCGGCGGTGATTGGTCAGATGACGCAGTCAGTTATATTTTGCGTTAGCCCAAAGCTTAAACATATTGATAAAGCACTGCAGTACTACAATACGCTTCACATAATTTCACATA
Organism: Chrosomus eos; assembly: GCA_036326025.1. NCBI lineage: Eukaryota > Metazoa > Chordata > Actinopteri > Cypriniformes > Leuciscidae > Chrosomus > Chrosomus eos. Next base: position 58,963 of record JAZAVI010000223.1, read on the forward strand.
TTTCAAAAAACAAATAAATTGACATTGGAGACCTAGAAGCTGCTGAGCGTAACTCTCACTCTCACACACACACGCACGCACGCACACACACACACACACACACACCACGCACGCACGCACCAAAAGCAACAATTATTAATAGTACTTACAGGTTGTGATTCGGAGGAGGAAGCTGATCCAAATAAACTTGGTATTGAACGTTCCTTCAGTATCAGGCGACCCGCGAATCCACACTTGAAAGCATTTGTGTTTGTGAAGCGATCGTCATTAAAATAACGCGAACACAGCTCAAGGTGGCTATACTTGTGTGGTATAGTTGTAAATATAAACTCTAGCCACTGAGTCTTCACATGCTTGTCCCTGGGCAGTGAAAAAAAAGTTTGCTTTTGATTCGCACTTCAGAACAGAGTCTCGTCGACATGTTGTTGTCAGGTTTCTCTGTCTGCTCGGCGCGCGCACTGAGTGGGCGTGTCGAATTCAAATAACTTGTACAAGTGACGTACGAAAGTGCATCGTTCATCTATCGATTCATATCAGCGACTCAGAGTCGACTCTTACTTCTGAGAGACAATAAATTTGTATACGGTGAACTTTCATATTTAAAACTTTGCAGGATGTTTTTGTTCACTTAGATCTATGTTACACACTACATGAAAGGTAATTTTCAAAATTCCATGATAGGTACCCTTTAAAAGATAAGTTTGTTAGGAGCTGTAATGAAACAGCTCGCTTATCTGAATCTGATGTCTGCTGTGGCTGTAAACGGCCAGTACGACAGAGACTCAATCTGAGTGGAGATCTGTAATGTCTAAATTCCCTGTATGGGCAAAAGACAACTATAAAATGATGTTTATTTGGAAACAAATGTCATTTCTGGCAAAGATGCCTTAAGCTGGGATAGTTAAAATATTATAGATAAAAGTTTGATGATTAGAAGTATTTGAGAGAACAGTTTACCGGTCCTGAGTGCCTCAGAGTCTCTCTCAGTCACTTTCAGCTAACAGCCTGTTATCTGACCCTGTGTCATAAGTAATAATAAGCTATTTATAGTAAAAGCACAGTGTTTCAGTTGAAAAATCAGACACAGAGATGTTAAAGAAACCATTGCCATTAAGAGGGCAATTTGTATTTGTGAGTTTTAAATGTAAAACTGAATGACTTTAAAGGAGTCTTTAAAATAATAATGCAGACCTTAAATGATAGAAATTACATTTTTGATTATTTTATTTTAGGACCAGTAACTTTTCTGTCTTATCTTAAGTCTCCACCATTGAAACAGGCCCGATGGCTACGGCTACAGATGTACAGTAACAGTACACTGAATGTATGGTTGTGAACTAAATTCACTGAGGATAATCTAAGTAGCTAGGTTAATGGATTTAAGTGATTAAATACTGCTGTTATTAACCTGTCTCCCTGTGAACACTATTAGGCAATCAGAATGGCTCTGGTGACTCTTGAACGTGCCTTTCCTAAGCTCCAGAAAGCAGCTGAGTTCTGTTAAAGGAAACTGATTGTGTGATGGGAGAGAGCGGTCACCAGTTTGTGAGCGGTCACCAGTGGGTATGTGGCTACTCAAGGACGGGATGATTCTCCTGGCCAGGGGACAGCCTAACGCAGGGGGTCACGAACATCACCTCCAGAAGGAGGTGTTACATGCGAGAAAGGTATGGGAGTTGAGCGCTGACTACTGGAGGCCACCAGGGTCAGCAGAGCATTGAGAGGTGAGATGCGCTGTTAGGAGTTGCGGCAGTCTGACCCAAGAGAATGTGAGTTCCTCCGTACCACTTGCCAGAAGAAACCGCATAATCGTACGCTTGTTTTTCACTTGTGACAAGTGTCTGCAATTAAGCCAGGGGGACAACACCCTGAAGAGAAAAGTATAGATAAAGAGCTATGGGGGAGCTTTCAAGAGCCAGCTGATAACATGAGGGGATTGCCATTGTTTGTTGTGGAGACAGGAACAAAACTTTTTATGTATTGGCTGCCTCATGGGCAAGAATAAGAAAATTTATAGAAGTGTTGATTTTGAACTAATGTGTTTATAACATAGTTTTAACTCCTGAAGGTCGTTTGACATGGTGGAGGGCTAAAGATGAAGACAGCTTTTGATTTAAGAAAAGTCTGGAAAACAAAATGTAATGGTAAAAGGTTAGTGATGAAGTTAATATTACATTTTGTCTAAAATATACTCATAGAAGGCTGTTGAAAATATTATTGGCTAATGGTATGAGAGACTTCTTGAGTGGAGGAAGGCATGATAAACTGTGTCTGTCTTTCTGTTGTCGGCCTGCTAGAGCAAGCTGAAGCAAAATAATGATAAGGAAAATTAAACAAAGCAAGCCAGCTGACTTGTCTAAAAAAATCTAATGAAAAATGAACAGAAATGCTTTGGAACTGGTTAAGAGACCATGTAAAATTAGGCAAAAGCTACAGAAAATGTGAAGTTTAAAATCTTACTCAAAATTTAAATCTTTTTAGCAATAATATAAAGAAAGGCGAACATTGAGAATGAGTAGTTAAGAGACGTGTGTCTAGTATGTGTGTGTGATAGGGATGTAACGATTCACTCAACTCACGATGCGATACGATTCACGATACTGGTTTCACGATACGATTTTCTCACGATTTTTTTAACAAGTGATTAAGAAATTATAAATAAAAAAGTGTCCCTTTTATTATTTCTCAGACAAAATGCTCCACATTTCTTTTTAATTTTAAAATATATTTGTCAAATAGAAAAACTACATTGAAAAAAAAAAAATCCTTTCAAGGTTGTTTCAACTCAGTCTTTCTGTCTGTCTGGTCAAGAGGATGGGCACTGGTACCTTCGCACACTAAGTAAAAGACAATGTACAATTAGTACCACATTTAGAGGGGTTTTAATTTCGTTATAATTTGTATCATTATTACACTAGCAAGAGTAAAAAAACAACAACACACATTTAGAAAAATATGCCATAACCATCAATAAATTATATATATATAAAAATATATATATATCCATGTACACATTTAGAGAAAGAGATAGTAAAATAAATACAACACCTAGTTGCCATGGAAACACTGATACACCTTGTGATCTCCGTGGCTCTCGCACTTGTCGTATTGATGCCTTTTACATGAAAACGGAGGTGACTTGTGCTTCTCACGGTGGTGATTATTATTAGTCTACGGAAAGTCAAAATGCCGCCACACCTCCGATTTGAATGAGTCAACGTCAACATCTACGCTTGCCGTCGCCATGTGTTTGACGGCGCGTGCACACCAGTCTATGGCACACACTGGCGCGGCGCGAGCGGAGCAAACCGAGCGTTTTTTCAGTTCATTCCTATGGAGGTTGAGATTGGCTCACACAAGCTCAAGTTTCATGAATGAAGTGAAAACACTCGCTAGCTTTGCGCCAGTGTGTGCTTGCTGCTATTGTGCCTGTAAAGAGAGGTTCACAAGCTAGTACAGTAAACGGCCCTGCCGCCCTGCTGTTTAAAACGTGTATCGCGATTCGTTTAACATTTCAACCGACTTGAATCGTCACACATTTGTATCGATTTTCAACCGGTTGCGAGTGAATCGTTACATAACTAGTGTGTGATGGTGACAGCACTTTAGGTCTTGTATGTATTAGTTTGGGGTACTAATATTCCACCTGAAGAGGGAGTATATTGTTTCATCATTACAGATGGGTTAAGGAAATCGACAAATTTTAAAGAAGGCGATAATTGTGAGTGGATCCGATGAAAAGATAGAACGAGCTTTAAGTTGATTGGTCATCAAGCTCTGTCTGGTATTAATTACTTTTTGTTGATTTGAATTACGTTCTGGATCAGTTTAAGTATTTGTGTAAATTGGAATTGTGGAGTTGTAGATCACCATCTGGCATGGCCTGAGATAAATGAAAATGTTATAGATTTGATGGCAACAACAAAGTGACATATTGGCTAAGTCAAACATGAAATTATCAAGAGAGCCCTAAAAATGTAGGATTATTGTGGGCAGAAGGATGAGAATGTTATTTGACTGACATTGACCAAGTGACCAAGTCTGTACACCACGACCTGACTTGATAGAAACAATTGATGACTTTGAAAATGTTTGTAGATGACTGAATTAAGAGACCAAACAACATGCCTGAAAAGCAGGATACGCTGTGAGGCTCAGGGCCTTTGGCCCTTCAAATACTTCGTTGAGCAGATGAGATTGTGGCTTTAAGTGAAGAATGTAATATTTTTGTTTCAGAGACAGCAAAATATGTAAACAACGTTTGGGTTAGTGTTGATGCAAACTTTATCAAAACACTATGTTAAATGTTATGTTAAATTGATGCACGAGTTGAGTCGTGCATCAAAAAGGGGGGACAAAATATGGTTTTATAAAGGGACAATATATGTGGGGAGGACACTGGGTTTATTTGGGTAAAGGCCGTCCCAAACAAAATTTGCTTTCTGTAAATGTATTTGCAGGACTTGTTTCAACAGGAATCGCCAGGGTATCGAAGGCCCCGGGAGAACAGTAGACAAAAGAAACTGAAAATAACCTCGACATTTTGTTTTCTTTCCAGAGAATGGAGCGGAGCATAACTTAAAATTTTCCTTTCACAGAATGTCAGATTGGATTGCAGCTAACAGAATGATTCTGTTCCAAAATGTATAAATATTGTGTTGTTGACATGAGCAAAGTGGGTTGAATGTTGATGTAATAGTTGAATGAGTTTCAGGTTGCTGAATTGGCCAGATGTTGAGAATAAATTTGGAACTCATAATGTATATCATCAGTAAACAAATGGTGAAAATTCCACAGGTCACACCAGAAGGACGACCAGCAGCACTAACAAAACACTTAAGATCTCCATTCACAGGTGACAGAGGCTATGGTCCACTCCACAAACAAGGTTGCAAGGATGGAGATTGCAACACCACCGTCCAAACATCTCACCTTAAACAACGCCAACGAGATTTGATTGGTCACTGATTCATTAGAAAATTTGATTACTCTTTGGGGTTTCGGGGGTAGGATTGTCGATATTGTGTTTCCAGCTCAGTACAGAGACTGGTCAGAGCAGGGAGGATTGTTAAATTGGTAAAAATGACAGTTTTATCCAAATGATGATGACAATGACAAGAAATGTGATGATGATGATTCTAGTAGTGGAAGCTACAGTGACATGTGTTAGACATTTGGTGTTTGTTTTTCTTTTCTTTTTTTTCTTCCTATCTATGTTTTTGTTATGAACAGATGGTTAAAAGCTGTGCTTATCCGCTATGTGATAAGGTACAAGGAGAGGGTTTTGAAATGAAGGGTTTTATTATACTTTTCTTATACTTTATATTTTGATGTAACCACTGTGGATTGATGATTTGTTGTTTTTATAACTAGTCTGTACACTATATCTTGTTTAACTGAGGTGACTGAGGGTTCGATCAAGGTCGAGAGTGCAATAGCAGTGTCTATTTCATTCAGCCCGGCTTCAGATTAAATTCTTTACTGGCTTGCTAAAATTTAAGGGACTATCCTTACAAAAACAGCCTAAGCTTTTTCTTTTCAAAATGGTATTTTCACAAATGTTTAAGAAGAGTGATCAGTTATGTGAAAACAGAGATGAAGAGTAGTGTGATGATATGACTTAAAATTTGTCTTTTTGTTTATTATTGTGATTATGGGTAATCAGAATGATAAAAAGTGGGGATTGTTGTGGAAAAATTTTAATAGTCATTTATTCCTAATCTATTCAATGTGTAAAAGTATATGTGTGTACGTGCTTGTGCGTGACGGTTCAGGAATATATGGGACAGGACGTCTTGACCTTAGGAATGGTCAGGTTTGGCTAGTTTATTCCAGTACCAGTTTGTGTCCTTAAGAAAAACTGAACAGAAGTGGGGGCCTTATCTGGGTGGAAAAGTACAGCGAGTGAGAAGGAACCTTGAAAAGAGTATAAAAGCTGTCTCATGTCTTCCTGGTGCGCGCCACTCACGTCACAGGGTAACTGCTGTGAATGCGACCGGGCCTTCTTGCAAGAATAAACATTTCTCTTTTTATTAATTTGACTCTGAGTGTCTCTTACGCAGTGATGGTGTTTAACAGAAGTTTTGCCAAAACAATACTCTTGCTTTAACGGTTATTAATATACGATATAAGAAGTTTACTGTAAAGCTATTTCTATTGCTGTTATATAGGCATAATAGTTGTACAAATAGAGAGTCTAGGACTACTACTTTATACATGTTGTTGTAGCAGCCATTAAATAAGCGCATTTAGTTTCATATTTGTTCAAATATTATAATGTTTTTTTCCCCATGTTGATTATGAAAAGTGAACAGCATGAGTAGGATATGATATCGGGAGACATGAAGTGGGTCTAGGGGTGTGCGATATATATCGTTTGCGATAATATCGTAATTGTTGTTTAAACGATATTCAAAATCATATTATCGAGTATGTCACTCATTTTCAGAAGCCAATCAAAACGCTGCATCAATTGTTCACGCATTGACGGCGCGCAAGGGTGCACACGTGACACGTGCATTCAGAGAGTGCTGCTGTGCTTAACAGAAGTTAAAATGAGCAAAGAAACTGTGAGAGAAGAAGATATTCAAACACCAGCAAACTCACAATCCACGCTAGATTTAATTCCTAGACGTGGGTCATCATCACTAGCATGGAGGTGGTTTGGTTTTGAAAGGTCAGATGTTAGTCAAAAGACGCCGATCTGCAAAATGTGCCGAAAATCGGTTACAGTCAAAAGCAGCTCGACGACCAATCTCTTTCATCATCTTCGAACTACCCACCGCACTGAATATGAGGATTATGAAAAGCTTCGCGAGTCAGACGAACACGACGCGCCTGCAGCTGCTGACACGGTAAAATCAAAAAAACACACGCAACAAACTTTGGCCGATTCTTTTACCAAGAGAGTTCCTTACGACAGAAAAAGCGGCAGATGGCAAGCTATAACAAACGCTGTCACCAATTACATTGCCAGAGACATGGTGCCAATTCAAGCGGTTGAGAGAGATGGTTTTAAACATCTTTTAAAGACGTTAGACCCAAGATACACACTGCCCGGACGAAAATACTTCAGTGAAACAGCGCTGCCTAAATTGTATGAATCATGTCGCCAAACTCTTGCGCATGAAGTGCAGAAGGTTTTACATTTTGCTACAACAACCGATTTGTGGACAAGCAGAACGTCAGAGCCATACCTCTCCCTGACAGCACATTTCATTGATGAAACTTGGCAACTCCAAAGCTACTGTCTGCAGACATCTTACTTTCCAGATGACCACACAGGCGACATAATTGCTCAAGGTCTAAAAGATGCGCTGGCATCATGGTCGTTGCCCGAAGATCGCATGGTTTGCATGACAACAGACAGCGGGGCTAACGTTGTCAGTGCACTACGGATTAACAACTGGCAGCGGCTTCCTTGTTTTGGCCACAGGCTTCATATTGCCATTGGTAAGCAATTTTGGTGCTTCTATGAAATAAAATTGATGTAAAACAGAATTGTATTTTTTGGAATGATTAAAAATACAAATAAGAATAAAATAATAAGCAAATCTGTTTTAGAACTGTAATATAGCCAAATAAAATCAAATGACAGGAATATAATAAAACAAATTATAAAATAAAGTAGAATAATTTATAATATAATATAAAATAGTAATAGTAAATAGTAATATAAAATGTAATTTATACCTTCACACTTTGAATGTTCAATGGACTCAAAATGTTTTAAGTCTTATGTTTTATTTTAAATGTTTTCCAGAGAGGAGCATGCGGGACCCTAGAATAGACAGAGCCATTGGAGTTTGCAAGAAAATGGTCGCTGTTTTTTCCAACAGCTGGGAAAAGAAAAAAGCTCTTGCTGATGCACAAGAGCAGCTGAAGCTTCCTCAACACAAACTGATCACGGAGTCACCAACAAGATGGGGCTCAAGACAGCGCATGATTGAGAGGTTTCTTGAGCAAGAAAAGGCCATTCACCATGTTTTAACTGCAGACAAAAAGCACAGGCACCTTGTGCCAACATGGCAAGATGTTGAGGTGCTGGAGGCGGTAAGCAAAGCACTTGGTCCTCTGCTAGAATTTACAGACGCTCTGTCAGGTGAGCAACTTGTAACAGTTTCTTACTTAAAACCTGTGTTGTCCTTGTTCAACACTGAAGTTCTGGCGGTGAAGTCTGATGACACCGAGCTAACCAAAAAAATCAAACAAACCATTTTGGAGTACCTGAACACCAAGTACTCCGAAGACTGTGTGGAAGAGTTGCTGAGTTTGGCATCCACACTTGACCCACGGTTCAAAAACCGCTATAACAACGATAGCAGGATCAAAACCATTGGGGGGGCAGTGACTGCAGAACTCATAGCTATGGTGACAGAGGAAGACAGCCCTAACCCAGGCCCATCAACTGCTTCTGCTCAGGCTACAACAGCGGAACCTGAAGCCGGTGACGCCACTGAGCCAGCAAAAAAGACAAAAAAGTCTTTTGGCAGTTATTTCAAGAAACCACAGGAATTCAGAGGAGGCGAGTCTCTGCACATTGCTATAGAAAAGGAGATCCAGAGCTACTTAATGATACCAGAGGTGGACAGTGACGTAAACCCACTTGACTGGTGGAAAACACAAGAAATAAATTTCCCCAGACTTGGGAAACTAGCAAAAAAGTACCTATGCATCCCTGCCTCAAGCAGCCCTTCTGAGAGAGCTTTCAGCACAGGAGGAAATATTGTAACATGTCACCGTGCTGCTCTCAAGCCAGATGCTGTGGACAGGCTGGTGTTTTTATCACACAACTTGAAACGCATGTAGATCCAAAGAAACCCAGTTAATGGCAAAAAATGTTCAAGCTGCCGAAAGCCCGTTTCCTCTGTTCTAGTGACTTTTATATTATAAAGGCTATTTTACCTTTTAGTCTTTAAATCGTAGACGTTGTTTACAGTAGAATCATTTGTTTACATACACATTTTTTTTAGTGCAATATTTGACAAATCTGAAGGGTTTCTAATTTTACAGCTGTTACAGCTGTTTACTTTTTGTGCAATATTGGACAGAACTTGAAGTAAGTAATTTAATAGAGAATACTATGGGCTAGTTATTTTTTTGTTGTTATTTTTTTTGACTATACAACATTTTATAGAAGGGAGTAATTTGCTTACAAAGGTTTTCTAGTGCTGTTTTTGACAGAAGTTTGCATTTAGATACTTTTATTATAATGTCATATTTGTTTGTATTCTGCACAGTTCACCTTACAGCAGAGCAGTGATTTGTGATGTTTCCACTTGAATGCTTCAGTTTTAAATAATAAATACCCTTTCAACAATATGTTTCAATTAGTAATATATCAACATCCTATTGACATTGTAAAACGGAGCTAGTAAAAAGACATTTACAAACACATTTTTTAATAATATGCAAAATATCGTCTGATTATCGTTATCGGCAAAATCTCAAAAAATATCGAGATATCATTTTTTGTCAAAATCGCACACCCCTAAGTGGGTCATACATGATTTTGACTCATTAGCCTACGTTGTGTTTTGTAGAAAGCCTTTCTTTAAAATTAATTTCGTTTTGTGTAAATTGTATCTTAATTTTAAAAATAAAATAAAATAATCAACCAATTACCTGGATTTAATAAATAAGCAAATATAGCAGACCATACAATCATGACATACGGCGCGGTCACTTGTGCTCGTTAACTTGAGCGAATCTCATCATAAATTAACCGAAATATGCCTCAGACATGAGAAATATAGAAAGCTTGCAACTAAATCTTTAAACGAAACTATTCCAAACGAAAAGAAATAGGCTACTCTCTGATTATGTTGCACACTCACATACATAATATTATTAATACATAATATTATTATGTATGTCGAAATAACGAGATATGTCGAAATAACATTATAAATAATAAATCTTTAAATATATTTGATTGAATGCTGAATGTTGTGCTTATTCGATTTAGTAAAATTAAAACTTTAGTTGTGATAATTAAAATGATTGAATATTAAATATTGAAGTTTTGCTCATTTAATAATAGTATACAATATAGGCTATAAGTGCGCAGCTCCCCCTGTAAATGATCAAGCACCCCCTCAACACCTGCGTTAAAAATTATCTGGCGCTGCCCCCTCTTTTTACATAATTATTTCAACCTAAAAATGACCTCTGCACTGGACTAAATATGTATAATATATGACTGCCGAGTGGCTTTCACCCCAAAATGGCGGAAGCACAGCGCTGCTGCTGGGCGCTGGTGTTGCAATGGAACGTTCTATTGGCTTTCACTTCTTGTAAATATACGTTCTTTGGTGCCCCTCACTGGCACACACACACACACACACACACACACACACACACACACACACACACACACACACACACACACACACACACACACACACACACACACACACACACACACACACACTATAATCACAACATACAATAATAAAGTCAGCGCACGCAAACAAAAGGTGATGTCACTCTCCGCTCTGCGCTGGTAAACGCGTCCTCCATTTGAGCGGTCAGCATCGCGCGTTCATGTGTTTTGGGGGCATGGCTTTGGAAGGAGCCCAGAAGGGAGGGGGTGGGAGTTTCTCTGTTGGATACTTTCAAAATCCAGCAGTTTTCTGCTAGTTTCTCAAACAAACCTACCTACCCTGCCTTTAACTAAATGCATTTATTTCAATTCAAGTGGATGGAAATTTAGAAACCTATATAAAAGGATTGGGCTTAAACAATTCTTTATCCAGTGGTTTCCTCTAGTGGGCAACATTATTATCACAGCTTGGACTCCTAATTATAAGATAGTCCTTATAAATCCAGTAAAACATGTGTCATACAACCATATAACACTTATGTAATACGGTGGAAAAAAACTGTACAACTACAGTACAGTATAAATTGCATGAAATATAAGCATAATATAAGGTCAGGTGTAATAGTTCAATATACAGTATATGGCAGTTTTATTCTATTGCATATTATTATTATTATTACCCTTAAAACACAATTGAGTATATTAAGTATGAGTATGATATAGAATAGAACAACTGAATAAAATAGTATAGCATAAATTGTAAAATAATACAGTCAGTAAAATAAAAATAGTAAATAAAATTTTGAGTTGTGAATAGTAAAATAATATAAAGTATAAGTTGTATAGTAGTAATAAAAGGCAGAAGAGTTACAGTCTCTTGGAAATGCAGAAAACAGTACACTGACAGGCTTTCTTCAGCCTTCTTTGATGTTTGTGTTGCCACAAGCCACGATTATGACAAGCAATCAAAACACCTGCAGAGATGAGTCGGTTTAGCTCTATCTGTAAATCTGTCCTGTCCGTCCTCTGATCATTGACCTGAAGACTCACTGTCACTGACCATTTACATTATTTCATAATATAAATTATAATATAATATTCAGACTTCAAGAATCATGTGAACATTATATTATTGCTTAAAGCGTCTCATTTTGCATAACTATCGTTAGCTATTAATAGTTTGTTGGTGGCCAACTAGCTGTCAACATTATGTTATACAAATACAATCAAAAACAACTGTTCACTCTTACCTGTGTATGGTAATCCCCTTAAATCTGGTTTGGATCGAACAACGGTTCGTAAAACCTCAAAATAGTCAAGCAGATCAAGATTTTCTTCAGTCCACTTATCAGAGTTATGGCAAGTTGCCCGGAAAAATATGGCGGCGCCGTAGAGCTCAAGCTAGAAAATTCCCATAATGCACTGTGAGATTCGCGCGATGAATGGATTCCCGCGTCTCGCCAGGAGAGGGCGGCGCAGCAGAATCAATCATCCATACATTCATTTTCCAACCCGCGCTGATCCAGCATAATGTCATATGTGTAAAATTCCTTTTTAATTGAATATTAAATTGTTAAATTACGGTTTATACATGCTTATACATTTATATATCCATAGTAGAGTTCAGGGTAAGTATTTCTATTACTACTGGAGCTGCCAGTTTGCTACATTTCAATTAATTATTAATGGTGAACAATATATAGACCATTCTTAATGAGAGGACAGCAAACCGTTTCCAAAGTAGGGTTATTAATACAAATATATGGGGATTTGCATGCATATTTTTGATTACATTGTAAATATCTTCAGTAGCCTATAATTTAGACTAGTCAAAAACACAATACAGTTATCTTATGGCAAGCCGTTTTAGCTTAAAATGTACCCAGCCTTACTCGTCATAATTGCATTTTTACTAGTAAGAATTCAATTAGAGAGCTCTACAATTAAATTATTACTAGTAGCAATTACAATTAAAGAGCTCTAATTTAATTCTTACTAGTAACAATTATGACTAGAGTTATGGCATATGGCAAGCCGTCTTAGCTTAAATTGTACTCGTCGTAATTGCATTTTTACTAGTAAGAATTGACCCTTCGCGTGGAGCTTGATTGACAGGTGTTCTAACCAATCATACTTCGCCATCCGCCATTTTTTCCGAAAAAGCAGCCAGTAGAGTTAGGAGGATTTTAACTTGGTAAAATGAATATACTGACGCCTTTCCGCGGTTAAAACAACATTACTTCTTATGTTCGTTCATGTTTATTTGATGCTATAAATGAACTAGAAGGAAGAGATGATCGGATCACGAGCAGCTTTAACGGATGCTCTACAGCGATCTGTCACGGCACATTAAAGAGCCCCAAAACGTATTTATTGTTTAAATTTCTTTCAAAAAATGACCACATTTGAAAGCTGAGACTTTGTTTAATATGTTTAATATCAAAAGTAACCGAAAAGTAACCTGGTCTGTCCTGTCTGTCCGCGTGTTGTCAGTCTCCTCTCTGCTCCGCGATGTATTTTTCACTGCGTGAGAACATGGTGAGAGCATGAGAGCAGCATAGCTTGTCGGAACATAGCGACAGTAACTAAGGAGGGCGGGTCTTTGCGAAGGGTCAATTGAATTAGAGAGCTCTACAACTGAATTTTTAATTGACCATTGACTTCCATTCATTTTTAATTACAGAGCTCTCTAATTGAATTATTAATAGTAACAATTACAATTAGAGAGCTCTCTAATTCAATTGTTAGTAGTAAAAAAAAACAAATTAAAGATATGTATAATTGCAGAGCTCTTTAATTGCATTCATATTGCAATTAATTACATTCCTAGTAACAATTGAAATAGAGAGCTCTCTAATTTAATTAAAGAGCTCTGCAATTGAGTTGTTACTAGTAACAATTGCAATAGAGAGCTCTGTAATTGTATTTTCAATAGTAAGAATTGAATTGTAGAGCTCTATAATATAATTGCTACTAGTAAGAATTGAATTTTAGAGCTCTCTAATTCAATTCTTACTAGTAAAAATGCAATTACGACGAGTAAGGCTGGGTCAATTTAAGCTAAAACGGCTTGCCATATCTCTAATTCAATTAAAGAGCTCTCTTAATGTAATTCTTACTAGTAAAAACTGATTTAGAGAGCTCTCTAATTCACTTCTTACTAGTAAGAATGCAATTGCAGAGCTCTGTAATTAAATTAAAGAGCTCTGCAATTCGCCTTTGGCTAAGCCACACCCTAGAATGTAGATTGACCAATCACAGCGCAGCCGAGCTCCCACAGAGAGGTCCGACACTTTTTCACAGCGCTCCATTGACTTTCAACACAGGCGTCTCATATTTTTGGTCTTGGCAGGCTATTACCGTCGTAGTTTTATCAAAAATATGGTTAAACGGGTCCGTTTTTTTCCCTTCCCAAAACCGAAGTCAAATCCTGACAAGTAAAGTGTCGTCTTTGGATTAAACTGTGTGGACGTCAGCTAAACCCCTCTAAGATTAATAAGCACACCTTTTTTGCTTTTAACCTTACTGTTATACTAAGTTATACTAGTTAGACAGTTTTATAATGTTTTAGGTTATGATTTTGGTTCTCATACCGGTTGTTGATATGCTAGCACACCTGCTAATAAATACAACGTTACTCGTGTAGTCCGTTTGCTTTGTAATAACGAGAAGTGAATAGAGACTTACCCAGCTTTGCATGAACGATGTTGCTCCTTTATATTGTTAGTCCCAGCCTCCGTCTCGATTATGCGGTGGTTAATTTTTTGACTGTGACCGGTATGATTTTGCCTCTATTTGGATGCCTTGTTGTTCCTTGCGTTTCACCTGTATGTCTTGAATATAGCCTTCGAACGTATATTGCAGCCCCTTTTGCCTACTTCTATCGGACACTTTATTTACTGCTTTATAAAAGTTTGATAAAATTTCAGCAGGAAGAGCTGTCACAGCATAAGCCATGTTGATACCAAACCAGAGCCCAGATGAAGTTTGACGGACGTAGCAACAGTAACTAAGGGGGGTGTGGCTTAGCCAAAGGTTAATTACATTCTTACTAGTAAGAATCTAAAAAAATCAAAAAAATCTAGTAAAAGTGTAAAGTGAAATTACAACAAGTAATGCTGGGTATAATTTAAGCTAAAACGGCTTGTCATATACTAGTAGCTAATAAGTTAGAATTTAATCTAGAATTTAATGAATAACTTGAATCTAGAATATAATCTAATGAATACTAATATTTTAAAAAGGTACTAGTATCTAAAGAATTGGCACCTAAAGAATAAGCACTGGTAGCTGATGAATAAGTAGGCTACTAGTACTTAATGGAATAAAAAAACAAGTACATATTAGGTTTTTAAATGTTAAAACGGCCTGCCATAGGCGTAGGCTACTGGGACTCAGCCATTCACCACACCGAGCTAGCGAACGACACAACACTAGTAGGCTACTTCTTTGTCCATCTTAGATAGAAAACGATTTTTAAATCAATGTTACTAGTTTAAAAACAATGGATTAAAGGCATACGCAGCTGAAATAACAGGATGGAAAGTTAATACAAGGAATGAAGGGTATTTGGAGGGTCGATGGACTGTCTAAAACATAACGAAATGCTCCCTTTCTCTCCTGTGACACTGATGCTTGATTTTATTTTATTTGCAATCATCTACGCAAGAACTTCCGGTGAGTAGGCTCCATAAATGGTTATCAATGTGATGTTATCTGTAGGTACTAGGTTATATGATGACAGAGAAGACGTATAACTTTTACCAAAAAAGGGTTTGCGCGTCGCCTTTGTTGTACACAATTCCACCGAACGGGTGACATTTGCTTCTTGTAACGCTCCAAAATTAAACATTTTTTTTTAAAAATATTTTTTCCAACACTGAATCTAATACTACATATATTTAACTATTCAAAATGTGTATTAATCAATCTCAGGCAACTTTATTTATTTACACGGTTTCTAAGCAGAAGATGGACGCATTTTCTCAGTCCTGTTACCAAATCTCATCATGTGCCATTTAAAATGCCATTCTAGTTCTACCTAACGTGGATGTTTTTTCCACTAAGAAACAAACATTGTTATGTTATTTTGATTGATACTGTGAAGCTGCTTTGATACAATATTGTGAAAAGCGCTAGGCCTATATAAATAGGCTATACTTGACTTTAAGTGTCAATTAATTCCTTTGTTTTCCCCACAATAAAGTGCTTATTTTAAAGAAATAGTTGGTTATGTACAAATAATTGATATTTGTGACAAAAAAAATCAATGTGTATTTTAATAAAAAAACACAAAGCCATTTTTTAATTGTAAAGAAGACGGAAGCCTCACGTTTATAATTTCTTTTATATGCCTAGTTTAATTTTATGTTTCGCTTCCTTCAGCATGGTGTTTCTGGCACCTGCATAGTATGGGTTCTTCTGTACATCTTCTAAAATATAAGAAAGACAAAGACTAAACGTTTAAGTCACTTTATGGTGGACTGGCTTCCTGGAAGTATGATGGGATTCACATTGTAAAACTATAATGCTAATGTTTACAATATAAGTAATTGCCATCTTAAAACTCATAATTCAGGTGAATAGTATCAACTAATATTTACAATATTAAATCAACAAAAAAAGAGGACTCTACCCACTCCTGTTACTTTAACTCACTTCTATTGTCATATAAGTGACAGCACTGAAAGTAACAGGTCTTAAAGTAAAAGGTTATCAAATACATGGCATATGGCAAAACACAGCACACATGCTAATAGCATGAGGACACTGAGCAAATTCTTGTGACTTACCAAAAGTTCATATTTTTAAAATGAACAAATACAATCTAATTCCATCAATTATACAGAAATTAAAAGGAGAGATGATTTACTTGTGGTCTTCCCATTGCCTTCAGAAGATCCAGATGATGCAACTTCCTGTTCGTTTACTTATTCAACGAAATTACACACATTTAGAATATTTAATTATTATAAATGCTCATAAATTTGAGTATTTTCAATTACACATTAAAAAAACATGAATAAATTATCAGGTAGAGGTACATTTTATTTGCCCAGTTTTCAGTCAAAACAGCCAGCATGTTTGCTCTAGAAAGTGTATGATCAACCTCAACAACAGAAGAAAAATAACCATATTTGTATTATTGTATTGGTGAGTTGAAATGCTGCTGAATCGTAAGCTCAATCAACAATTTAGACTTCCATCCTCAAGTAGAAAAGAGCTGTGAGTATTGCATACCTGCATACAGCTTATGATTCTTACACGTTTTGTTTATCGTGATAATCTTCACAACGAACAACTTGAATTTTTCTGTTCGGCTGATGATGTTTAATGTCCAAGACAACCTCTGTAGTTCCATTTAACCACTTGTTAGCAAGACAAGTAAAAGCTTTAAAAAAATCATATTATTATTACTGTATTTCTGATGTATTTTATGTCATAACATAAACAATTCTTAAAGGTCCCCTGACATGGGGTTATTTTATTATTTTATAATGTTTCCTGGGTTGCCCTTATAATGTTAGTATGTTTTTTAGATCAAAATTAGTCATAATTTAGAAATAAAAGGCATTTTTCCTAGCCTGATTTTAGCCTCTGATTTGAACACACTGTTTGAAGGGGCGTGTCTGCTGTGAGACTCAGTGTAACCGCCCACTGCTGTGATTGGCTGACATGCGTGCATATGAAATAGCTACATGTGAAAGTCTCTCGATCTCGAATACTTTTACTACTGCTGCTATTATACGTTTTTACTAATACAGCTATCGAGATTAACGAATCGTGAGAAGTTTTTAAAGTATTTATATCTATTCCCATCACATAAAATGTGTGATGAGCATTGAGCAGATGACAGTCTGTGGATCGAGAGACAACGCAATTTCTCACTCTCTCTAATGCTTTCACTAATGCAAATTCAAACACGATGATGTAAATACAGTAAGAGATTCATTGTGCAGTAACGTGCGTCATTGATTTCATAACGAGTTGTCCTGATAAACTCGCGCTGTGTGGAAAAATGTTCTTTGATCGATTTCTGTATATAATTTGTTCACAATTTAAATAAGATTATTTTCATCCTACTAAAAGAAACGATGTGAAGGTGATATTTTAGTCACTGGCTTGACTTACAGATGCATAAACAGTATTGAACGATTTTGAGAGAAAGATTACCTGTCTGAACTTGAACTTGAATTGTTGCTTGGTAGCTCGATGATTTATTTTCAGACGTTCATCGAGGCCAGCTCTGTATTGTCCCAAGTTGAGGAAACAGTCGTCGGTGAAATGTTTGGACCATCCAAAACTTTGGGAAGTTGTGTCGGCGCATTTCCAGAGAAAATTAAATTAACCCATTGTTTCTTCAGAGGCTCGGATGAAGGAACTAAAAAATACTTTTGTGTTCATTTGTACATCCGAACACCGATCAACTGCCATGCTTCGCTCGTTTGCAAGCCATTATATCTCTCTATTCCACTTTTGTGCTTCGATTGGTCACACGCCATGATATCTCTCTCTCGAGGATGATAAACGTACTCAATTACTAACGTAACCTCGGTTCTCTCTAGAGAGGGAACG
This sequence comes from Chrosomus eos, assembly GCA_036326025.1. NCBI lineage: Eukaryota > Metazoa > Chordata > Actinopteri > Cypriniformes > Leuciscidae > Chrosomus > Chrosomus eos. Next base: position 76,862 of record JAZAVI010000223.1, read on the forward strand.
AGTACTGCGTAATAGCTTACGCTACGGGGAAAACTCTTTTCATCGAGATATTGAAGCCAAAAAATTATCCTTAATTTTTAATCAATGTAAAACGCTTTGCAGCAGCAAGCAGACATAGGCGAGACAGCTTGCGCGCCTATTGGCTGTCTTGCGGCAAAAGCAGCAGCCTATCGAGAGAGGCTCTGCGTGACGTCATGACGAATGGGGGCACTTCGCGCCCATATCGTCACGTCCCGCCAGAAAGGGCGTGGTCTCGCCCTATAAACAAACTCGATAAGCTGCCATACACTGATTTTTCATCGCCGAAGCGAACCAGAGCGTATTCCAAGCACGGCAAGATACGCAGTACTCGTTCCCTCTCTAGAGAGAACCGAGGTTACGTTAGTAACCGAGTACGTTCTCTTACGAGAGTATCTCTCGTACTGCGTAATAGCTTACGCTATGGGGAACACAGTGTAACACGCCGTGCGGATAGGGATCCAACACCAAAGTCCCAGGGGCAAAGGCCCAGGGCTCATGTAGTGCATAATCACCATACACTCACAGAGAGTAAAAAAAGGAGAGGCTGGAAGCATTTCTCCTTATAGATAGACCCACAGGGGCTAACCATATGACCATTAAACCACACAGCCAGGGTGAAAGCTTTCAGCCTAAACTGGGTGGCCCTACTTGTGCCAGTACTCATGGAGCTGCTGCATCGGTCTGAACGATGCGCATGCCAAACACTCAGCATCCGAGCCGCACAGCGGGCAGATAGCACTGAAGTCTAGATAGCCAAAAGCTTAGCTTGTAAGGCAGGCACCTCCAGGTTATAGTATTTTATAAATGTAGACAGCGAGGCCCAGCCCGCGGCCGTACAGATATCTTGCAGGGTGACCCCGCTAGACCATGCCCACGACGAGGCCACGCCTCTCGTGGAGTGCGCTCTGACACCCAAGGGGCACTGCAAGCCCTTGGAAGTGTAAGCCAGCGCTATGGCATCGACTATCCATCTGGATAGGCTCTGTTTCGAAGCGGCAAGCCCCTTGGAACGCCCGCTATACGAAACGAAAAGCTGCTCGGTCTGTCTGAACCCAGACGAGCGGGACACATAAGCTCTTAATGCCCTGACTGGGCAAAGAAGAGTCGCGTCGTCCTCCTCATTGAGAACCGGAAGGGCAGACAGGGAAATCACCTGGGCCCTGAACGGTGTGTTGAGGGATTTCGGCACGTAGCCGTGCTTAGGTTTGAGTATGACCTTTGAGTCATTAGGCCCAAACTCCATGCATGACACGCTTACTGAAAGCGCTTGTAAGTCCCCTACGCGCTTCACTGAAGCAAGAGCCGTAAGAAACGTTGTCTTGAAAGACAAGTGTTTCATGTCTGACGACTGGATTGGCTCGAATGGGGCACCTTTCATGGCCTCCAAGACCGTGGAAAGGTCCCATGTCGGGACTGAAGGGGGCCTGGGAGGGTTTAGCCTCCGAGCTCCTCTAAGGAAACGCACGACTAAGTCGTTCTTTCCCAGTGACTGGCCAGACACCGGTTTTGCAAACGTTGCTATGGCCGCCACGTATACTTTGAGCGTGGATGGGGTCCTGCCCTTATCCAGTAGCTCCTGAAGGAAGGAAAGCACTTCCGTAACCCCGCAGTCTACAGGTGAAAAAGCCCTGCGCTTGACACCAAGCAGAGAACACAGACCATTTCGAGGAATAGAGCCGTCTGGTAGACGGGGCTCTAGCCTGCGCGATCGTGTTTAACACTCCCTCTGGGAGGTCAGCGGGTACCCGTTGATGGCCCATGCGTGCAGGGACCACAAATCCGGGCGAGGATGCCAAATCGAGCCTTCCGCCTGAGAGAGGAGGTCTCTCCTCCACGGTAAAGGCCATGGGGCAGCGCTGGTCAGCTGCATCAGGACAGGGAACCACGACTGATTTGTCCAGAGCGGAGCTATGAGTAGCACTGGGCATCCCTCCCTCCTGATTCGCTCCAACACCTGAGGCAGGAGTGAGACAGGGGGAAAAGCATATGGGGGGCGGCGGGGCCAAACATGGGCCAGCGCGTCCCGGCTTTTCGAGAAGAATCTCGGGCAATGAGCGTTTTCTTGGGACGCAAACAGGTCCACCTGCGCTATGCCAAACGTTTCCCACAGCATCTGGATCGTCTGCGGGTGCAGCGACCATTCTCCTGCTGGGACGTTGTTTCTGGACAGCCTGTCTGGCCCCACATTTAGGTGACCAGGCACATGCGCCGCTCTCAGCGAGAGCAGGTTGTGCTGAGCCCAGACCAGGAGGCGTTCCGTCAGCCTGTTAAGGTTTCGGGACCTGACGCCGCCCTGGCGATTTATGTACGCCACCACTGACATGTTGTCTGATCGGACCAAGACGTGGTGGCCTTTTATCTGGGGACAGAAGCGCCGTAGCGCTCTGTTGACTGCTATTAATTCCAAGCAGTTTATGTGAAGGAGCTTCTCCCGTACTGACCACAGGCCAGCTAGCGGTCTGCCCTCGAGCAGCGCTCCCCACCCCGATGTGGAGGCGTCCGTAGACACCACCTTCACACCCGAGGCGATCCCCAGACTCACACCTGACTGATACCAGTCGGTCACTTTCCACGGTTTCAGAGCTGAAAACGCACTGAAGGTCGACCCTGAGGCGAAATAGACCCGCGGTCCACGCCCTGGGGGAACTCGTGCTTTTAGCCATAGCTGCAGTGGGCGCATGCGGAGCAGGCCCAACTGGAGTACGGAGGCTGCTGAGGCCATCAGACCTAGCATTTTCTGAAACCTTCTGAGCGGGACTATAGAGCCGTGGCGGAAGGATTTCGCGACGTGCTGAATATTTAATCCGTGCTTCGGTAACAGGCGTGCCGTCATGGATAGCGAGTCCAACACTGTTCCCAGAAAGGAAATTTTCCGACTGGGGAGCAGTGAGCTTTTCGCCCAATTGACTCTAAGGCCCAGCTCCTCGAGGTGCTCGAGTAATGCGGCCCTGTGTTCTATGAGCTCTGTTCGTGAACGAGCTAGAGTCAGCCAATCGTCCAAGTAGTTCAAAACTCGCATGCCCCGAAGTCTCAGGGGGGCGAGTGCCGCGTCCAAGCACTTCGTGAACGTACGGGTGTTAGGGACAGGCCAAACGGCAGGACTGTGTATTGATATGCCTGGCCCTCGAAGGCGAATCTCAAGAATCGCCTGTGATGGGACGCCATTTATATTTGGAAATAGGCGTCTTTCAGATCTATTGACATGAACCAGTCTCCTTGGCGCACTTGCGCGAGGATTTTCCTGGTCGTAAGCATTTTGAACTGGCGCTTCACAAGCGTTCTGTTCAGCAGTCGCAGATCTAGAATGGGTCTGAGCCCTCCATCTTTTTCGGTACCAGAAAATATCTGCTGTATAAGCCCCCTTCGCCCTGAGATAGAGGTTCTATAGCCCCTTTTCTCAGTAGTTTCGCTATCTCGGCTCGAAGTAGATGAAACACTTCGCTTTTCACCGTAGTTTCGACGCGTGCCGTATAACGGCGGGGGCGTCGAGCGAACTGTAGCGAATAGCCTCTCGTTATAGTGTTCAACACCCATTCTGATACCCGGGAAGCATTGGCCACGCATCTGCGTGAATAGCTAGGGGTAGAATGAAATCTGGGCTCTGGCCGCGGCAGGACGGCCGCTCGAGAGCCCCTGTGTACTGGGAACACAACACCGTGTTTACAGCGTTCGAGGCGGGGGGGCGCGCTGATCACAGCGGGCAGCCTGGCCGCGCTCAGCTTCTCTATGGCGGGACGCGCAGAGAAAGCGAGCGGGGCGAATCCCGTGGGATTCGGCGTGTGTGAGAGAATGTGGGCACATTTACTACACTGAGAATACTGTCAGCTCGCGCGACTGAATCACTGTTGTTTACAGCGTGCGAGGCGCGCGCTGATCACAGCTGGCAGCCCGGCCGCGCTCAGCTTCTCTGTGACGGGTTGTGCAGAGAAAACGAGCGGGGGCGAATCCCGTGAGATTCGGCGTGTCTGTGAGAAATGCAGGCGCGAGACAGCGGGCACATTTTCTGCACTGAGAACACTCGGCTCGCGCCGACTGAATCAACGCTGTGTTTACAGCGTGCGAGGCGGGGTGCGCGCTAATCACAGCGGGCAGCCTGCCCGCGCTCAGCTTCTCTGTGACGGGGTGTGCAGAGAAAGCGAGCGGGGGTGAATCCCGTGGGATTCGGCGTGTCAGTGAGGAAATGCGGGCGCGGGACAGCGGGCACATTTACTGCACTGAGAACACTGTCGGCTCGCGCCGACTGAATGTGTGTTAGTTTCGTTTTTACAGAAACCAAGGGACACGCATCGTGTAGTGTAAGCGGGCATTGTATGGGCGCGTTCACTACATTTTCTGCACAACCGACCTGAGTCGGTTTTATTTGTGCTAGCCCTGCACCGTGGCGGGCTGTGTCTGGGTGTGGGAATGGGCACTGGGACGTGGGCATTCTTACAACACTCGTAACACCATCGGCCGTGGCCGGAACACCAGAAAATGCACTCTTTATTGGATTTATCTGGGTAGCCATAGAAACGGCTTTTGTGCGCAGGCAAGCGGGCTGAGACACCGGCTGCTTCACTGCGAAATACACTGGGACAGTCACAACGCATGGAACTGAACGAGCGAGAAGTTTTGGTGGAAATCCGGCCGCAGCGGGCTTTACCTCAATCCTCGGCCGGGGCCCGCGCTGAGGGGGGCGGCGTCCAGCAGAGCGAGAGCGCGGTGTTTGATCTCGGGCCTGGCGGCGCTGTTGGTTAGCCGAAACGACGGCCTTTGTGCGCAGGCAAGCGGGCTGTGGAACCAGCGTGCTCACTGCGAAATACACTGGAACAGTCACATTGCTTGGAACTGAACGAGCGAGAAGTTTTGGTGTAAATCCGGCCTCAGCGGGAACTGAACACCGTCGCTTTCCTAGAGAGACTAGGAAGGCCTTGAGACCTCGGGCTTTATTTCAATCCTCGGCCGGGGCCCGCGCTGAGGGGGGCGGCTTCCAGCAGAGCGAGAGCGTCGAGGAACACGGAGCGCTCAGCTTCCGTCATCTCGGATAGCGTTAGCCACAAATGTTTCTCACCTTTCAGGGAGGAAGGGTCTCGACTGTGACGGAGCTTCGTCTTTCCCGAGAAAGCGTCCGTCCAGCCTGTTGCGCGTTAGTTGCGCGAGCGCCTTTCAGTCGAGGCCGATGTAATCCACGGCTTGAGAGAGCGGACGCATCGGCTCAGTTTCAATGCCGGCTCCGGTAGGTTCGTCGAGCTCAAGTGCGGACGCGGCGGCAGACGGCGGCCGTTGTCCGTTTGGAGCGACTCGAGCGAAACCGGCGAAGCTGGCGGGCGAACCGGCGAGCTTTGGCGGGCAGAAGATAGCTCGGGAGCGCGCTGGGCGCGGCGCTTCTTGCGGCGCGGCATCACGGTGGGCTGGAATGCGGGCTCGGAGAACGACGCCAGGCGAGTCCGCAGAGTCACCATAGGCAGCCGCTCACAATGATGGCATCCGCCGTCAGCGAGCGCGGTGGCCGCGTGATCCTCACCCAGGCAGGACACGCAGATGACGTGGCGGTCCTCATCGCTGAGTGGGGCTCGGCAAGAGCCACAGGAAGGCATCTTTAAAAAGACGCAGCTCTTTTAGAGGTAGTGGGAGAAAAATGCAAATATAGCAAACACACACACTCTAAGGCAGAGGAAAGGATATGTACGCCGGAAAGCGCAGCAGGTACGGCGGCTGAAGGCGGCGAGGCCAGCGACTCCAGGCTCAAAGGCACGTCCCGCTGAAGGCTACAGGTCGACGGCGCGGCTTCTCATCCGGATCCAGCGATGCGTGAGCTTCGCTGAAGAGTTGAAAAATCAGTGTATGGCAGCTTATTGAGTTTGTTTATAGGGCGAGACCACGCCCTTTCTGGCGGGACGTGACGATATGGGCGCGAAGTGCCCCCATTCGTCATGACGTCACGCAGAGCCTCTCTCGATAGGCTGCTGCTTTTGCCGCAAGACAGCCAATAGGCGCGCAAGCTGTCTCGCCTATGTCTGCTTGCTGCTGCAAAGCGTTTTACATTGATTAAAAATTAAGGATAATTTTTTGGCTTCAATATCTCGATGAAAAGAGTTTTCCCCGTAGCGTAAGCTATTACGCAGTACGAGAGATACTCTCGTAAGAGAACTAAAATCGCGCAGCTCGTTTTCTCATGGGCGGGTCAAAGTCTCTTTGCGGCATAGCAGAGAAGGGGAGGTAACATTCCCCCATATGACGTCATATAGGGGGAGATTCAAGATCAGCTCGTCTGAGATCTCATTTTCTCACAGGCAGAGAAAGATAGCCAAAACTCAGTTTACACCGACTGAAATTTCTAGACACGAGGGGACCAAATACAGGCTAGGGGAACTAATATTAATGTTAAAAAACCTCAGAAAGTGAAAATTTCATGTCAGGGGACCTTTAAGCTTGTGTTCACCACAGACCTTATTTCAGGCATTTAACCAAAAAACAATTAAAAAAAACCACGCAAGCACAGAACAATTACCGAACATCTGTTTTATTAACAAAGTTTGGGAGGAACACGTTCAAATGATCTATCCAATCAGCACAAGAGGAGGCCTATCGCCGACCCAACTGTCACGTCTTGTTTTGGTTTTATTTCATGCGTTTATTTGCAGTCTACAGTCGTTTCTTCCCTGGCCCTCGTTTTGATCCTGCCATGTGTTCCCCTTGTCAGGTTTCCTTTGTTCTCATTGCAGGGACCTATGAGGGACCTTTTTATCAAAAGGTTGGAGTGAGATCACATGCGGTTAGGGGAGGAGCCCTAATGGAGCCCCTTTATCTTTTTGCATTTTGAATGTGTCTAATCTAAATGGTATAATGATTTATTGTGGTGGGACATTGTGAACAAATGGACATATTAGAGTATTAAGGTGTGTGTGTGTGTGTGTGTGTGTGTGTGTGTGTGTGTGTGTGTGTGTGTGTGTGTGTGTGTGTGTGTGTGTGTGTGTGTGTGTGTGTGTGTGTGTGTGTGTGTGTGTGTGTGTTTAATGTAACTAGACTATTATAATGTAAAAAGACTATTAATACAGTATAATACATAATTTAAAATAAAATGAAGAAATACATCTTCATTCCTTCCCATACATTTGATGGACATTTGATTTTCTAGATTTCCCTAATTTGATGTCGAGACAAGAGTCATATGCAGAATTAAAAGTCAAATAAGGACACTGAGGTCCTTAGTCATAGGTTGAAATCATAGTCTTGAGCTTAATATTTTATGAAATAATTGGCTATGATAAAATACTCAAATACTCAAATAAAATACTAGGGATGTCCCGATACCACTTTTTCACTTCCGATACCGATGCCGCAGCTTTGGCTTTTGCAGATACCGATATTAATACGATATTTTTATTTTATTCTTAAACTAATAAAAAATATAGCAATTTTCTCAATTAGCCACCTAAAATATACCTCCTATATAGTCCACAACAACAGTTGATTATGAAAGATTGCCACCCTTTATTCAAACACTACAAAAAAAAAAAAATATATATATATATATATATATATATATATATATATATATATATATATATATATATATATATATATATATATATATATATATATATATGAAAGAAAATACAGGTAAAACAATTTAAACAGCATCATTCTACATTGTAAATACCAGTACAGTTTTTGTTTTTTAAATCAAGTAGAATTTCTATAACGTACTCGGTTACTAACTTAACCTCGGTTCTCTCTAGAGAGGGAACGAGTACTGCGTATATCTTACGCTATGGGGAAAACTCTTTTCCTCGAGATATTGAAGCCGAAAATTATCCTTAATTTTTAAAAATGTAAAACGCTTTGCAGCAGCAAGCAGACAAGGGCGAGACAGCTCGCGCGCCCATTGGCTGCCTTGCTGGAAAAGCAGCAGCCTATCGAGTGAGGCACTGCGTGACGTAATGACGAATGGGGGCGCTTCGCGCCCATTTCGTCATGTCCCGCCAGTAAAGGCGTGGTCTCGCCCTATAATACCCTCGATAGCTGTATTTCCTCTGATTTTTCAACGCCGAAGCGAACCAGAGCGTATTCCAAGCACGGCAAGATACGCAGTACTCGTTCCCTCTCTAGAGAGAACCGAGGTTACGTTAGTAACCGAGTACGTTCTCTTACGAGAGTATCTCTCGTACTGCGTAATATCTTACGCTATGGGGAACACCATGTAACACGCCGTGCGGACAGGCATCCAACACCAGAGTCCCAGGGCCGAAGCCCGGGGCGCATCTAGTGCACAATCACCACAACTCTCACAGAGTAGAGGAGGAGAGGCTAGAAGCATCACTCCTTTATAAATAGTCCCGTAGGGGTATCAGACCCGTAAGGGTACCACACTCATGGAGCTGCCGCATCGGACTGAGCGATGCACAGGCCAACATGTAGACGGCGAAGCCCAGCCCGCAGCCGTACAGATATCTTGCAGGGAGACCCCGCTATACCATGCCCACGACGAGGCCACGCCTCTCGTGGAGTGCGCTCTGACACCCAACGGGCACTGCAGGCCCTTGGAAGTGTAAGCCAGCGCAATGGCACCGACTATCCATCTGGATAGGCTCTGTTTCGAAGCGGCAAGTCCCTTAGCACGGCCGCCAAACGAAACGAAAAGCTGCTCAGTCTGTCTGAAACCAGACGAGCGGGACACATAAGCCCTTAGTGCCCTGACAGGGCAAGGAGACTCGCGTCTTTCTCCCCATTGAGAACCGGAAGGGCAGACAGGGAAATCACCTGGGCCCTGAACGGTGTGTTGAGGGATTTTGGCACGTAGCCGTGCTTCGGTTTGAGTATGACCTTTGAGTCATTAGGTCCAAACTCCATGCATGACGCGCTCACTGAAAGCGCTTGCAAGTCCCTACGCGCTTCACTGAAGCGAGAGCCATGAGAAACGCTGTCTTGAAAGACAAGTGTTTCATGTCTGACGACTGGATTGGCTCGAATGGGGCACCTTTCATGGCCTCCAAGACCGTGGAAAGGTCCCATGTTGGGACTGAAGGGGCCTGGGAGGGTTTAGCCTCCGAGCTCCTCTAAGTAAACGCACGACTAAGTCATTCTCTCCTAGTGACTGGCCAGACACCGGTTTTGCAAACGTTGCTATGGCCGCCACGTATACTTTGAGCGTGGAAGGGGTCCTGCCCTTATCCAGTAGCTCCTGAAGGAAGGAAAGCACTTCCGTAACCCCGCAGTCTACAGGTGAAAAGCTCTGCGCTTGACACCAAGCAGAGAACAAAGACCACTTCGAGGTGTAGAGCCGTCTGGTAGACGGGGCTCTAGCCTGCGCGATCGTGTTTAACACTCCCTCTGTGAGGTCAGCGGGTACCCGTTGATGGCCCATGCGTGCAGGGACCACAAATCCGGGCGAGGATGCCAAATCGAGCCTCCCGCCTGAGAGAGGAGGTCTCTCCTCAGCGGTAAAGGCCATGGGACAGCACTGGTCAGCTGCATCAGGACAGGGAACCACGACTGGTTTGTCCAGAGCGGAGCTATGAGTAGCACTGGGCATCCCTTCCTCCTGATTCGCTCCAACACCTGAGGCAGGAGTGAGACAGGGGGAAAAGCATATAGGGGGCGGCGGGGCCAAACATGGGCCAGCGCCTCCCGGCATTTCGAGAAGAATCTCGGGCAGTGAGCGTTTTCTTGGGACGCGAACAGGTCCACCTGCGCTTTGCCAAACGTTTCCCACAGCAGCTGGATCGTCTGCGGGTGCAGAGACCATTCTCCTGCTGGGACGTTGTTTCTGGACAGCCTGTCTGGCCCCACATTTAGGTGACCAGGCACATGCGCCGCTCTCAGCGAGAGCAGGTTGTGCTGAGCCCAGACCAGGAGGCGTCCCGTCAGCCTGTAAAGGTTTCGGGACCTGACGCCGCCCTGGCGATTTATGTACGCCACCACTGACATGTTGTCCGACCGGACCAATACGTGGTGGCCTTTTATCTGGGGACAGAAGCGCCGTAGCGCTTTGTCGACTGCTATTAATTCCAAGCAGTTTATGTGAAGGAGCTTCTCCCGTACTGACCATAGGCCAGCTAGCGGTCTGCCCTCGAGCAGCGCTCCCTGCCCCGAAGTGGAGGCGTCCGTAGACACCACCTTCACACTCGAGGGGATCCCCAGACTCACACCTGACTGATACCAGTCGGTTGCTTTCCATGGTTTCAGAGCCGAAATGCACTGAAGGTCGACCCTGAGGCGAAATAGACCTGCGTTCCACGCCCTTGGGGGAACTCGTGCTTTTAGCCACAGCTGCAGTGGGCGCATGCGGAGCAGGCCCAACTGGAGTACGGAGGCCGCTGAGGCCATCAGACCCAGCATTTTCTGAAACCTTCTGAGCGGGACTATAGAGCCGTGGCGGAAGGATCTCGCGACGTGCTGAATATTCAATCCGCGCTCCGGTGACAGGCGTGCTGTCATGGATAGCGAGTCTAACACTGTTCCCAGAAAGAAAATTCTCCGACTGGGGAGCAGTGAGCTTTTCGCCCAATTGACTGCAAGGCCCAACTCCTCGAGGTGCTCGAGTAATGCGGCCCTGTGTTCTATGAGCTCCGTTCGTGAACGAGCTAGAATCAGCCAATCGTCCAAGTAGTTCAAAACTCGCATGCCCCGAAGTCTCAGGGGGGCGAGGGCCGCGTCCATGCACTACGTGAACGTACGGGGTGCTATGGACAGGCCGAACGGCAGGACTGTGTATTGATATGCCTGGCCCTCGAAGGCGAATCTCAAGAATCGCCTGTGATGGGACGCTATTTGTATTTGAAAATAGGCGTCTTTCAGATCTATTGACATGAACCAGTCTCCTTGGCGCACTTGCGCGAGGATTTTCCTGGTCGTAAGCATTCTGAACTGGCGCTCCACGAGCGTTCTGTTCAGCAGTCGCAGATCTAGAATGGGTCTGAGCCCACCATCTTTTTTATTTATTTTTTTCGGTACCAGAAAATATCTGCTGTATAAGCCCCCTTCGCCCTGAGATAGAGGTTCTATAGCCCCTTTTCTCAGTAGTTTCGCTATCTCGGCTCGAAGTAGATGAAACACTTCGCTTTACACCGTAGTTTCGACTCGCGCCGTATAACGGCGGGGGCGTCGAGCGAACTGTAGCGAACAGCCTCTCGTTATAGTGTTCAACACCCATTCTGATACCCCGGGAAGCCTTGACCACGCATCTGCGTGAATAGCTAGGGGTAGAATGAAATCTGGGCTCTGGCCGCGGCAGGACGGCGGCTCGAGAGCCCCTGTGTACTGGGAACACAACACCGTGTTTACAGCGTTCGAGGCGGGGGGCGCGCTGATCACAGCGGGCAGCCTGGCCGCGCTCAGCTTCTCTATGGCGGGACGCGCAGAGAAAGCGAGCGGGGCGAATCCCGTGGGATTCGGCGCGTGTGAGGGAATGTGGGCACATTTACTAAATGCGGGCACATTTACTACACTGAGAATACTGTCAGCTCGCGCCGACTAAATCACTGCTGTGTTTACAGCGTGCGAGGCGCGCGCTGATCACAGCTGGCAGCCTGGCCGCGCTCAGCTTCTCTGTGACGGGTTGTGCAGAGAAAACGAGCAGGGGCGAATCCCGTGAGATTCGGAGTGTCTGTGAGAAATGCGGGCGCGAGACAGCGGGCACATTTTCTGCACGGAGAACACTCGGCTCGCGCCAACTGAATCAACGCTGTGTTCACAGCGTGCGAGGTGCGCGCTAATCACAGCGGGCAGCCTGGCCGCGCTCAGCTTCTCTGTGACGGGTTGTGCATAGAAAGCGAGCGGGGGCGAATCCCGTGGGATTCGGCGTGTCAGTGAGGAAATGCGGGACAGCGGGCACATTTACTGCACTGAGAACACTGTCGGCTCGCGCCGACTAAATGTGTGCTAGTTTCGTTTTTACAGAAACCAAGGGACACGCATCGTGTAGTGTAAGCGGGCATTGTATGGGCGCGTTCACTACATTTTCTGCACAACCAACATGAGTTGGTTTTATTTGTGCTAGCCCTGCACCGTGGCGGGCTGTGTCTGGGTGTGGGAATGGGCACTGGGACGTGGGCATTCTGACAATACTCGTAACACCATCGGCCGTGGCCGGAACACCAAAAAATGCACTCTTTATTGGATTTATCTGGGTAGCCATAGAAACGGCTTTTGTGCGCAGGCAAGCGGGCTGAGACACCGGCTGCTTCACTGCGAAATACACTGGGACAGTCACAACGCATGGAACTGAACGAGCGAGAAGTTTTGGTGGAAATCCGGCCGCAGCGGGATCTGAACACCGTCACTTTCCTAGAGAGACTAGGAAGGCCTTGAGACCTCGGGCTTTACCTCAATCCTCGGCCGGGGCCCGCGCTGAGGGGGGCGGCGTCCAGCAGAGCGAGAGCGCGGTGTTTGATCTCGGGCCTGGCGGCGCTGCTAGTTAGCCGAAACGACGGCCTTTGTGCGCAGGCAAGCGGGCTGTGGAACCAGCTTGCTCACTGCGAAATACACTGGAACAGTCACATTGCTTGGAACTGAACGAGCGAGAAGTTTTGGTGGAAATCCGGCCGCAGCGGGAACTGAACACCGTCGCTTTCCTAGAGAGACTAGGAAGGCCTTGAGACCTCGGGCTTTATCTCAATCCTCGGCCGGGGCCTGCGCTGAGGGGGGGCGGCGTCCAGCAGAGCGAGAACGTCGAGGAACACGGAGCGCTCAGCTTCCGTCATCTCGGATAGCGTTAGCCACAAATGTTTCTCACCATTCAGGGGGGAAAGGCGCGGGTCTCGACTATGACGGAGCTTCGTCTTTCCCGAGAAAGCGTCCGTCCAGCCTATTGCGCGTTAGTTGCGCGAGCGCCTTTCAGTCGAGGCCGATGTAATCCACGGCTTGAGAGAGCAGACGCATCGGCTCAGTTTCAATGCCGTCTCCGGTAAGTTCGTCGAGCTCAAGTGCGGATGCGGCGGCAGACGGCGGCCGCTGTCCGTCTGGGAGCGACTCGAGCGAAGCCGGCGAAGCTGGCGGGCGAACCGGCGAACTTTGGCGGGCTGGAAATAGCTCGGGGCGCGCGCTGGGCGCGGCGCTTCTTGCGGCGCGGCATCACGGCGGGCTGGGATGCGGGCTCGGAGAACGAAGCTAGGCGAGTCCGCAGAGTCACCATAGGCAAGCGTTCACAATGATGGCATCCGCCGTCAGCGAGCGCGGTGGCCGCGTGATCCTCACCCAGGCAGGACACGCAGATGACGTGGCGGTCCTCGTCGCTGAGTGGGGCTCGGCAAGAACCACAGGAAGGCATCTTTAAAAAGACGCCGCTCTTTTAGAGGGGTGGGAAAAAAGCAAATAATGCAACACACACACTCTAAGCAGGGTAAAGGATATAGTACGCCGGAAAGCGCAGCAGGTACGGCGGCTGAAGGCGGCTGGGCCAGCGACTTCAGATGATGGCACGTCCCGCTGAGAAGGCTACAGGTCAACGGCGCGGCTTCTCACTCCGGATCCAGCGATGCGTGAGCTTCGCTTGAAGAGTAGAAAAATCAGAGGAAATACAGCTATCGAGGGTATTATAGGGCGAGACCACGCCTTTACTGGCGGGACATGACGAAATGGGCGCGAAGCGCCCCCATTCGTCATTACGTCACGCAGTGCCTCACTCGATAGGCTGCTGCTTTTCCAGCAAGGCAGCCAATGGGCGCGCGAGCTGTCTCGCCCTTGTCTGCTTGCTGCTGTAAAGCATTTTACATTTTTAAAAATTAAGGATAATTTTCGGATTCAATATCTCGAGGAAAAGAGTTTTCCCCATAGCGTAAGATATTACGCAGTACGAGAGATACTCTCGTAAGAGAACTGTGTGTTAAACTGATTATCACTCTTGTGTGTGTGTTAAACACAATCTACTTAATACAGACAGCTTCATTATAAAGATAAACAACAAATCCCCAAAATATATGATCATAATCTATGACAAAATGCTATTATAAACTAGATTAGTGGATAATACACATTGCTCTTTTTATTGTTGTAAAATACATTCATGAAAAACAAGACAACAAAAGTGAAAAAGATAATTATTTTAGATATAGCTAAATCTGCTATAAAATTGAGACATGTTTTAAGTGTATTGCACAGCTATTTAATGAGGCAGCAACATTAATAATTAATAATGTTAATAAGCTTTAATTGCGACACTGCATTATGAAATGAATGGCTCCAATACAGTGCACAAAGCGCTTATGCGCATCCCGAGCGGAGAATGATGCGCTTGAAGCCACGTGGAGTTACAGCACGCAGCGCGTCGAGTCCGCTTTGAAAAGTTCAAAGCACAGCGGAGATACATATTGATGGACAGTGTATTATACAGTATCTATCTATGCAATCGTTTATTGAGCCTTTTCTTTTAACAGTTTTAAATTTTAGTTACTCTGCGCGTGAATAACAATTATATAGTGCTCTGACTCTAGTGTTGTGATCAAACCGACAGCGTCCGACACCCGGTAAAGAGTAACACGATTGAGTTACAGGCAGCAATACGTCCAGCAAGATAAAGTTGTTCTATGCGAAAACATAGACCTTTATCTTACAAATCAAGTATAATAGTATTAACATTGAATCATCTTGAAGATAGTTTCATCATTGACTGTAACCGAACGCGACGCGTTGTTTGAATGCTGAATGGAGAATGACTGACAGCCGCGAGAGGGAAAAGTTTACTCTCTCTCACATAATGGCTTCAGAACACTAATAGAGTGCACGAAAACGTTATGGTACTTTAGAATGTTTTTGTGCCTTTTGTGGGGCTTAACAGTAACACATAATAATAGTATACCCACAATATCGGATTTGGATCGGCCTCGTCTGATCGATGTCTGATCGATACCCGATCCCGCAAAAATGGCAGTATCGGAGCCGATACCGATCCTGAGTATCGGATCGGGACATCCCTATAAAATACTCAAATAAAATACTCAAATGGTTTCTCTTTTTGTAGCGTTCAAGCGAAGAAAGAAGGCCTTGACTAAAGATCGGAACCTGTTTAATTTGCTTTACCTCACTTCAACAGCAGTGTAACAACAAAGTCCGGCTGCATTCGAAACCGCGTGCTTCCCTACTATATAGCAGGGGGAAAAGCAGTAGGCAAGCGAATATGTATGAATCCTTAGTATTCTTAAAAGAGCAGACAAGAAATACCTGAGTGACGTACTTATACGTGGCCCTTAAGACCCACCAGAGGGCACTCCACACCAGACTTTTATCACTCCATCACAAACTACATTTCCCATAACTCACTGCCTGGACTCATCATCACTGATTGCATTCACCTGTGTCTCATTACCCTGTTTGTCTCAGCCTATAGACCCCTTATCAGTTGGTAAACATGGGGCATGTTCAAGATCACAACGGTGCGCAACGTTTTGCTACGGTTTCTGTGTTGAACGTCATGTTTCCTGGAAACGGCTTGCACCGTTGTGCAACGGGGGTTGAGATGCGTTTTCTCTTGTTTGGTGGGCGTGTCAGAACTGCAGTCCAATCAGCAGCAACATGTATATACAGCACGCGGGATTAAAGTGAACGCGCACAATGGAAGTAATTTACAAATGTGTTCGATACGCAACAACTGAGGATATTAGAAGACATGTTTGTTGTAAGTTTTATTGTAAAAATATAGGATATCAACATAATGATGTAGTTGTTTATATTTTTAGTTTCATTGCAAGTGTATGACATTTTGTAGGCTATAAAAATAAACAATGCATGTAAAGTGCTTTTCCTAAAAATGAGAAAGAAAATACAGGTTATTAATAAAACAGTATGAACAACAAATAAAGTCAGTATGTGAGGCTAAATAGATGTGTTTTAGTCTTTATTAGGTAAGATGTGCTTCCATTTCAGTTTCCACAAATCCCTTCACTCGATTGGGATGTTCTCTTGTGTTCTGGGCGGCAAGTGCAGTAACTGTAACATCGGGCATATTTTGTAGTATTAACAGACTGATCTCATGAAACTGCGTATGTATGACACGCCAATTCGTATTTCCATTTTTGGCGTGCTATCAACACGCATAATCGCTTTTCAGCGTGTTTATGAACGCCGTTGACTTAACGTTACATTATACTGTATATATAAATATGACCTACCCCAACCCCGTCCCTAAACCTACCCGTCACTGGTTAATACCATTTATGAGTCTGTCCTTACCATCCAAGTAAGAAAAATATCGCTCCCCAAGATGTATATCAAAATTTGGCTTTGTTTCGGTCGGATTTTTAACGGCGTGTACATACACGCGGAATCACTCGGACATAACGGCGTAGATATACACGCGTACACGCGGATAGCTCAAAATGCGTATAAATAACACGCCACTTGACTTGAAAGTGGCGTGTATGTTTACGCAAAAGTCATGATGTCATGTTGGTATTAAACACATATTGACTTAATCATGCTCCGAAAATTCTTCACAAAGAACACAAAAAGCCTTCTCAGCTGCCGTAGTTGCAACTCTTGCGTCATCACAACGGTGCGTTCAACGCGTCACCGTTTCTGTTTAAAAAACGTTCTGCAACGTTTTGTCGGCGCTGAACGCAGCCCAGGTGACGTTTTTCTGTGGGCGGAGCTTAGGTGGCTGCAGAACGATCCCTCTGGCCGCTTCCCTAACGTTAATTTGCAAGTTTTGTTAGCTTGTTTTTTAACAATGAATGGAGAAAATCCGATTTTATCTTAATGTGCAAGGTCACTCAGTGTCCTGGACCGCGATTTTTATTTGCAAAAGTTAATTTTAACGGACGGAACCAGACGTAAAAAACGTTTTACGGCTGACCCGTTACATGCTCACTCAATGGACGATCTGACAGGATTAACGCTACCTCGGTTGAGTGGCCTGATCTTCTACACCTACCTGATAGAGAAACCGAGCGTTAAGAGAAACTGAGGGCATATAAATCTTTAGATGCCTATAACTATGTGATGAATGGTCATCTACAAGACTTGTGTGTACGATCCGCAGTTCTGCCGAGCCAGCGCCAAGAAGACCACAATGTAAACAGTGACATTACGTGCAATGTTAATGATGTGAATATTTTCTAGAAATAAAAATTCCAGATACAGCATACTCATTTTCATTGATTCTTGCACCCAACAACACATCAAGATGACATTTAATAATAATAATAATAATAATTTAAGCTCCTTATTATGTAGCCGAATCTGTGCTGGTTTGTATTAGCCGCCTGCAGTTTTCCGTTTGTTAGAAACCATGATTGTATCTATAACAATGAACAATCATAATGACAAGAAAACATAAATATGGGTTTGCGTACAACAAAATATGAGATTATATACACAGGAAAAAAGCACAATGACAAGGTTAAATATCTTTGATTCATAATATTCATAATACATTATTATTATTTTATTTATAAGCCTGAGGGATGAAACGAGAGTTAAATTCAACAAAAACAGGGAAAACATAAAGGAGATTTAAGCCACTTTTGCTTTTGGGTGAAGATTTTTGCATATTAAATAAAGAAATTAACATATTTAATAGATGACGATTTTGAGTTTTCGTAATAAAAAATAGTTTCTTTATGGATAAAACTGTGGGTCACATTAGTAGGTTTAAAATATAAGAACTTAAATCAAAAATGTATTGTTTATACTACAATCACAAAATAAATGGGCACTTGAATCTTCAACAAGCCCACAAAATGAGCAAGTTTAATCAATATCAAGATATTTACAGATTGATGAATTAAACCTGTCGCTCATTTCTTTTAAGTTGTTGCGCTTGTGATAACGTAGTAGGTCACATGATAACGTCAACATGGCAGGTGTCCCATATTGCATTCATACTTAACGTGATCAGGCTATATACCTACTTTTTAAGTGCTTGTTAAGTACTTGTTGAAATTAAGTACCTACTCAGTGAGTATGCGGTTTCGAATGCCGACTCTATTAATCCCGTTAAAAAATGGATGGAAGGGTATACTGCTCCTTCTCCTGGGCAGCCATGGAAGTGGCACTTTTCACTCGTCATAGTTTATCAGTTCAGACCAATAATAGACAGCGCAGCGCTAGCTCAGAACAGGTACTCACGGGCCGATCTTTAATCACGCGACACCGTTACACAGCATTCAAATTCTGCGCAGAATTCTCTGTTATAAACCATATCAGATCAAACAGTGCTTACGTGGAAACCAGAAGAAACATTGTGCCATGAATGAACAAGTTATAGAAGGCTTTTCACTCCACAAATCACCAACATTCACCATGGAATTAATGTAGTGACGCTAACTGTAACGGACTAACCATGGTATTGTGAAAGAATATAGTCTGTTTTTACATTCTTTTCAGAGTTCGTACAACCTTTTGAGAATGAAATTCAAACACTTGTCAAGGACTTTCAAGTGCTCCACACATTTTCCAGCTCTTTGGAACACTACGTATTATCCAATTTAAATGTTATTTTTAATTTGATTACCAAAAACATTATTTGTTCATCTTTCAAAGATCGTCTCAATTTGTAGAAATCACTATTATAAAATATCAAATACATTTTTGTCAAAGTTTGAAATCAATGAAGTCATCGGTCAATTCAGTAAGGTGCCACCATACTTAGTGGCACTGGTGCTACAGCTCTCAAACGTTAGTCTGGAGCCCTGACTACATGTTAAATAAACCTATACCTGAAAAACCTAAATTAAATTTTGTTCTATTGTTTTAAATCTGCTGATTTGTTCTTATTTTTAATAACAAATAAAATAACTATATTGTGTATATTGTATATATATATATATATATATATATATATATATATATATATATATATATATATATTATATATATATATATATATATATACACAGTGGGTACGGAAAGTATTCAGACCCCCTTAAATTTTTCACTCTTTTTTATATTGCAGCCATTTGCTAAAATCATTTATGTTCATTTTTTTCCTCATTATTGTACACACAGCACCCCATATTGACAGAAAAACACAGAATTGTTTACATTTTTGCACATTTATTAAAAAAGAAAAACTGAAATATCACATGGTCCTAAGTATTCAGACCCTTTGCTCAGTATTTAGTAGAAGCACCCTTTTGATCTAATATAGCCATGAGTCTTTTTGGGAAAGATGCAACAAGTTTTTCACATCTGGATTTGGGTATCCTCTGCCATTCCTCCTTGCAGATCCTCTCCAGTTCTGTCAGGTTGGATGGTGAACGTTGGTGGACAGCCATTTTCAGGTCTCTCCAGAGATGCTCAATTAGGTTTAAGTCAGGGCTCTGGCTGGGCCATTCAAGAACAGCCACGGAGTTGTTGTGAAGCCACTCCTTCATTATTTTAGCGGTGTGCTTAGGGTCATTGTCTTGTTGGAAGGTGAACCTTCGGCCCAGTCTGAGGTCCAGAGCACTCTGGAGAAGGTTTTCGTCCAGGATATCCCTGTACTTGGCCGCATTCATCTTTCCCTCGATTGCAACCAGTCGTCCTGTCCCTGCAGCTGAAAAACACCCCCACAGCATGATGCTGCCATCACCATGCTTCACTGTTGAGACTGTATTGGACAGGGGACGAGCAGTGCCTGGTTTTCTCCACACATACCGCTTAGAATTAAGGCCAAAAAGTTATATCTTGGTCTCATCAGACCAGAGAATCTTATTTATCACCTTCAGGTGTTTTTTAGCAAACTCCATGCAGGCTTTCATGTGTCTTGCACTGAGGAGAGGCTTCAGTCGGGCCACTCCGCCATAAAGCCCCGACTGGTGGATGGCTGCAGTGATGATTGACTTACTACAACTTTCTCCATCTCCCGACTGCATCTCTGGAGCTCAGCCACAGTGATCTTTGGGTTCTTCTTTACCTCTCTCACCAAGGCTCTTCTCCCCCGATAGCTCAGTTTGGCCGGACGGCCAGCTCTAGGAAGGGTTCTGGTCGTCCCAAACGTCTTCCATTTAAGGATTATGGAGGCCACGGTGTTCTTAGGAACCTTAAGTGCAGCAGAATTTTTTTTGTGACCTTGGCCAGATCTGTGCCTTGCCACAATTCTGTCTCTGAGCTCTTCAGGCAGTTTATTTGACCTCATGATTCTCATTTGCTCTGACATGCACTGTGAGCTGTAAGGTCTTGTATAGACAGGTGTGTGGCTTTCCTAATCAAGTTCAATCAGTATAATCAAACACAGCTAGACTCAAATGAAGGTGTAGAACCATCTCAAGGATGGTCAGAAGAAATGGACAGCACCTGAGTTAAATATATGAGTGTCACAGCAAAGGGTCTGAATACTTAGGACCATGTGATATTTCAGTTTTTCTTTTTTAATAAATGTGCAAAAATGTCAACAATTCTGTGTTTTTCTGTCAATATGGGGTGCTGTGTGTACAATAATGAGGGGAAAAAAATTAACTTAAATGATTTTAGCAAATGGCTGCAATATAACAAAGAGTGAAAAATTTAAGGGGGTCTGAATACTTTCCGTACCCACTGTATAATATGCCTGCAGCGCCCAAAATTTATCTGGCCGCCGCTCTCACTATGGAACCGGCAGGAATCAAGCACGTCTCCCCTGGAGTTCTTCTTTAGTCGAGCCTGCCCAATCAAAAAAAATAAAGGGGCTTCACAATAGCCAATCAGATGAAGATTTAACGCAACAACCAATGACAAAAAAGCATATCCTGGAATTGTTCACGTGATTCTGCAACAACATCAACAAGAGAAGTTTCATTTACCCACAGAGGAAAGCACTGGAGCTTCGAAAAGCACCAGTGTCTGTTCCTGTTAATGAGCTCATCCAAAAAGTTAAATTCTGTCATCCTTTACTCACCCTCATGTCATTCCGAACCTGTATAACTTTCTTTATTTTGTAGAAAATAAAGATTTTTTTTGTTTATGTCTTGGGACATTTGTTCAAATAGAAGTCAAGAGTAACCAAGACTTGTTCTGCAGAAGAAAGAAAGTCATTAAAGGTTCTATGAGTCACTAGGCATTGACAACGGCTCTGCTTTATGCTACTTGCCCAACTGAACATCTCCATGTACAGTGTTTGCTAATTCATGTATTTTGTGCATTTTTTCTGTTAAAGGTGTAAAGGTTATTGGTCATGATACAACAGTCATCAATGGAGAGAATGCCACTTTGTTGTGTCAGCTGACTGAGACTGATGATAGTATAACTCGTATTATATGGAGGAAAAAGACAAGAGAAAACCCTGAAGAGAAGCTCTTCTTTGCCATTCAGCCAGGTGAAGAAACTAAACCACAAAATGGATTGAGGGACAGAGTACAATTCATTGGAAACACTGCAGAGAAAAATGGATCAATTCAGCTGCTCAGAATGAGGCTTCTAGATGAAGGGATATACACATGCATTTTCAACCTATTTCCAAGTGGGCAATTTGAGACGGACATCCATGCCACAGTTTTTGGTATAATGGCTTGTTCATATTTTTTCTCTGAAGTACGGCATATCTCTTTGTTTTGATTCCCAAACAACTCAATTATTTAAAATAGTTCATGCTTACTTAAAAGAATTGTGGCCCTGAAATAACCTTAAGCAAAATCGAAGAACAAACTTATATGACGTAATTTCAAACAAAATCAGCCGAAAAGAAGTTCGTTTGGTGTTCGTTTTAGGAGTTAAAGCCCCAATATACTTCAAGCGAAAGCAAAGAACGAACTGATATGACGTCCTTTGAACAAAATCAAACCAAAACGAAGTACATTTGGAAATTTCGTTTTGGGATTTCAAAACAGCTTGCCAAAGTGAACTTTACAGAATAACAAATGTGCACTGAGGCTCCGCCTTCTTTCACATGGAAAATCTTTTCCGCTGTATTGCTCCTGATCTCTCCAAGTAAGGTCAGATGTCTGTGAGTGAAAACATGAACACGCTGCTTTATTGTAGAAAATAAAGTTGTACTTCTGATGAAAAAAAGACACTAATACGTTTATTCTTGTTTGAGACGGGTGCAAAACAACTGAACGGCTGTGACAGTGAAATTTGTAGTAGAATAGCCACACATGTGTACCAGTAAATTTGAAGTCACAGAGAGAAATGTTTTAATAGTTGCAAACTTGTAGACTTTTTTTTCTCTCCCACAAACACAACACAACATGTACACCTTCTCAAATTATTCATTGCAGGTGGACAAATCCTATTCTACAAATCACAAATTTAAGAAACTCGTACGCTCACATTTTTGCTACAGTTGCTGGACTACAGTGGTTCGACTGATCGAGACTGTTTTTTAAAGATGGCTCCTGCCTGTACACGTGAAGTGTACTGTCTTTATAAAGTATCTTCTTATTAATCTGTCTGTACACTTATAAAGTTCTCAATGCTTCGGTTTGCAGGTAGGGACCATTATTAATGCTACCGTGTTAGTGTGGGGCTATTTTGAGCCTTGTTAGTGATATTAACTAGCGATTTTCATTTTTACTTACTCAATGCCCCATATACTAGTGTTATAAGCTAATCTGTGGTTCGAGCTAAAACTGGGTACATTTGATTGTCATGAAAACACAAAGCCCAGAGAACGGTATACTCGGTACCCATGTGTCATTAACCCTACACTGTAAAAAAAGTTAACTCATTATTTTGAGTTATCTTTTTGCATGGGTTTTTTTTAGTTTAACTAACTTATTTCGATAAGTTGAGGACAAGAAAACTTAAAATTTCTTGTTGTCTGGACAATCTAGTTAAAAAAATAAGTTGAAATGACTAAATTGCTAAAATATTTTTTACAGTGTAGGTTATTTTGCGCCGGAATTGCCCTTTAACGGATGCACAAAACGTGCAAACTAATAAACATTATTAACTTTATGAAATGATACACAATTGTATTTGAAGTTCACGCTGAAACTATATATATCTTTTTTTAAATAATCCATTAAACCTGCTGAGAAACGAGGAGCGTGAACTAAAATGAGCAGTTCCGTGCGCATGCCCGGGAAACTCATGAATATTCATGTAGGCTCCGCCCACTGCCTCTACAAATGCAAAACTCACTTTTGCTCCACATGTGATTTCACAGATCAGTGGTGCAAAAGGGAGAGCGCGCGAAACTAGTCACTTAAAAGCGAAAAACAGTGTTTGAGATTCGTCGCAGCCGATTCAAGCAGTTGTAGTTATGTACTTGTGTTTGTGCTTGAAAAATATATAAGATATGGTTTGAAAATATTCTACAAGTGTGCAACTCTCATTGGATGAATTCACATACTGATTTGCGGATGAGCAAAATTTCTCTGTGATTTTTTGATGCAGTGTGTAAATGCGTTTTGCACCATATTCACTCTAGCAACTGTAGCAAAAATGTGAGCGTAGGAGTTTCTTAAATTTGTGATTTGTAGAATAGGATTTGTGCACCTGCAATGAAGAATTTGAGAAGGTGTAACTGTTGTGTTGTGTTTGTGGGAGAGAAAAAAAAGTCTACAAGTTTGCAACTATTAAAACATTTCTTTATGTGACTTCAAATTTACTGATACACATGTGTGGCTATTCTACTACAAATTTCACTGTCACAGCCGTTCAGTTGTTTTGCACCAAAAATAACTTCATAGTAAAGCTGCTTGATTTTCCGTAATCTATTGAATAAAGTGCATTAATATAAATTGTGATGTGACTTGCCGAATTGCAGAGCTCGTGCAAAACGTTGCTAAGATCAGATGCTTTTCTTATGCTATATTAAAGCTGCTGTCCGCAGTTGTTCCTCTTTGTCGCCGCGGAATGATCAACTTTACGTGGGTTGTGCCTCAACACGGCACAGCACGGATTAATCCAATGTTTGAGGAGAATGTGCGGCTGTCAGTCGCCGCGCCGGTGTGGATACTGACATTCAGAATCACAGATTATTCTTTTTGGAAGTATGACCAACATAAAAATTTTCACCGGAAAATGTCATTTGAACAAGTAACTTACACTTTTGTTCTGACCAACTAATGGCGCTTTTCCATTACCAGTACCAGCTCGACTCGACTCGCCTCGGCTCGCTTTTCGCTCCATTTTCTATTACAAATAGTACCTCCGCAATAGTACCTGGTCATCATAGCGACGCCACAGGAAACTGCCGTGATATAATCTTCTACACAACACACACCCGGTACCCACACACACAAAGGACAATGGAGGAAATCGAGTGTATGCTGTTTTAATTTTAATTTTAAGTGTAAAACTTAATGTTTTAAGTTTAAAAATTTTAAGTAGTAACTATTTAAAAATGGCAGGGTTATTCAGGATCATAGTTCAGGATACTCCGTCTGGCACGTGTAACGATGACGCAGTGAATAGTGACGATTCTCTCTGACCAATCAGCAGTCTGCAGTGTTTTCACGTCACATTTTTGTATCGCCTCAGCTCGCTCAGAACCTCGCCCAGAGGTGAGACAAAAAAAGTACCCGAAAGCAGGTACAGGTACAACTTTTACACAGTGGAAAACCAAGCGAGGCGAGGCGAGTCGGTACTGTGTAGTGGAAAAGCACCATAAGAGAAAAAAAGCATTGCAGTAAACCGTGCTGAGTAAATCTAACAAACGCTTATCATATCACGTAAAACCGTGCAAATTATACTTTGTTCTCAAATTGTTAATAATCAACATTAGCATTGCGTGACTTTTTTGCCCTTCTGATAGTATCCTTGTTTTCGCATGTATCCGGTTGCAGTCTTTTTTTCTGTAGCCACTCCGAAGTCCGAAGTCTTTTGCAAGTCTTTTTGAAGTCACATTACCCCTAAACGAAAAACTTACTCGGTTACTAACGTAACCTCGGTTCTCTCTAGAGAGGGAACGAGTACTGCGTAATAGCTTACGCTATGGGGAAAACTCTTTTCATCGAGACATTGAAGCCAAAAAAAAATTATCCTTAATTTTTAATCAATGTAAAGCGCTTTGCAGCAGCAAGCAGACCTTAGGCGAGACAGCTCGCGCGCCTATTGGCTGTCTTGCGGCAAAAGCAGCAGCCTATCGAGAGCAGCTCTGCGTGACGTCATGACGAATGGGGGCACTTCGCGCCCATTTCGTCACGTCCCGCCAGAAAGGGCGTGGTCTCGCCCTATTAATAAGCTCGATATCCTGCTATTCACTGATTTTTCATCGCCGAAGCGAACCAGAGCGTATTCCAAGCACGGCAAGATACGCAGTACTCGTTCCCTCTCTAGAGAGAACCGAGGTTACGTTAGTAACCGAGTACGTTCTCTTACGAGAGTATCTCTCGTACTGCGTAATAGCTTACGCTATGGGGAACACAGTGTAACACGCCGTGCTGATAAGGATCCAACACCACAGTCCCAGGGGCAAAGCCCGGGGCGCATGCAGTTCATAATCACAATACACTCACCGAGAGTAAAAAAAAGGAGAGGCTGGAAGCATTTCTCCCTATAGATAAGCCCACAGGGGCACCATATGACCGTTAAACCACGCAGCCAGGGTGAAAGCCTTCAGCCTGAACTGGGTGGCCCTACTTGTGCCAGTACTCATGGAGCTGCTGCATCAGTCTGAACGATGCGCAGGCCAAACACTCAGCATCCGAGCCGCACAGCGGGCAGATAGCACTGAAGTTTAAATAGCCAAAAGCTTAGCTTGTAAGGCAGGCACCTCCAGGTTGTAGTATTTTATAAATGTAGACGGCGAGGCCCAGCCCGCGGCCGTACAGATATCTTGCAGGGTGACCCCGCTAGACCATGCCCACGACGAGGCCACGCCTCTTGTGGAGTGCGCCCTGACACCCAAGGGGCACTGCAGGCCCTTTGAAGTGTAAGCCAGCGCAATGGCATCGACTATCCATCTGGATAGGCTCTGTTTCGAAGCAGCAAGTCCCTTGGAACGCCCACTGAACGAAACGAAAAGATGCTCGGTCTGTCTGAACCCAGACGAGCGGGACACATAAGCTCTTAATGCCCTAACTGGGCAAAGAAGATTCGCATCCTCCTCCTCATTGATAACCGGAAGGGCAGACAGGGAAATCACCTGGGCCCTGAACAGTGTGTTGAGGGATTTTGGCACGTAGCCGTGCTTAGGTTTGAGTATGACCTTTGAGTCGTTAGGCCCAAACTCCATACATGACGCGCTTACAGAAAGCGCCTGTAAGTCCCCTATGCGCTTCACTGAAGCGAGAGCCGTGAGGAACACCGCCTTGAAAGACAGGTGCTTCATGTCCGAAAACTGGATCGGCTCAAATGGGGCACCCTTCATGGCCTCCAAGACCATGGAAAGGTCTCCTGGCTCCTCTTAGGAAACGCACGACAAAGTCGTTCTTCCCTAGCGACTGGCCAGACACCGGTTTTGCAAACGTTGCTATGGCCGCCACATAGACCTTGAGCGTGGATGGGGTCCTGCCCTTATCCAGCAGCTCTTGAAGGAAGGACAGTACCTCCGTAACCCCGCAGTCCACTGGCGAAAAGCCTCGGGCTTGACACCAGGCAGAGAACACTGACCATTTCGAGGAGTAGAGCCGTCTAGTAGACGGAGCTCTAGCCTGCGCGATCGTGTTCAGCACTCCCTCTGGGAGGCTAGCGGGTACCCGTTGATGGCCCATGCGTGCAGGGACCACAGATCCGGGCGAGGATGCCAAATCGAGCCCTCTGCCTGAGAGAGGAGGTCTCTCCTCAACGGCACAGGCCATGGAGCAGCGCTGGTCAGCTGCATCAGGACAGGGAACCAAGCCTGGTTCGTCCAGAGCGGAGCTACGAGCAGCACTGGGCATCCGTTTTCTCTGATTCGTTCCAACACCTGGGGCAGGAGCGAGACCGGGGGAAAAGCATACAGAGGACAGCGGGGCCAGACATGGGCCAGCGCGTCCTTGTTTTTCGAGAAAAACTTCGGGCAGTGAGCGTTTTCGTGGGACGCAAATAAGTCCACCTGCGCTCTGCCGAATGTTTCCCACAGCAGCTGGACCGTCTGCGGGTGCAGCGACCATTCCCCTGCTGGTACATTGTTCCTGGACAGTCTGTCCGGTCCCACATTTAGGTGACCGGGCACATGCGCTGCTCTCAGCGAGAGCAGGTTGTGCTGAGCCCAGACCAGGAGGCGTTCCGTCAGCCTGTAAAGGTTTCGAGACCTGACGCCACCCTGGCGATTTATATACGCCACCACTGACATGTTGTCCGACCGGACCAAGACGTGGTGGCCTCTTATCTGGGGACAGAAGCGCCGCAGCGCTCTGTCGACTGCTATCATCTCCAAGCAGTTTATGTGAAGGAGCTTCTCCCGCTCTGACCATAGGCCAGATAGCGGTCTGCCCTCGAGCAGCGCCCCCCACCCCGAGGTGGAGGCGTCCGTAGACACCACCTTTACACTCGAGGCGGTCCCCAGACTCACACCTGACTGGTACCAGGTGGACACCTTCCAAGGTCTCAGAGCTGAAACGCACTGCTGGCCGACCCTGAGGCGAAACAGACCCGTGGTCCATGCCCGGGGCGGAACCCGTGCTTTCAGCCACATCTGCAGCGGGCGCATGCGAAGCAGGCCCAGCTGGAGTACAGAGGCCACTGAGGCCATTAGGCCCAGCATTTTCTGAAACCTTCTGAGTGGGACTATAGAGCCGTGGCGGAAGGATTTCGCGACGCGCTGAATATTTAGTCCGCGCTCCGGTGACAGGCGTGCCGTCATGGATAGCGAGTCTAACACTGTTCCCAGAAAGGGAATTTTCTGGCTGGGAGACAGTGCACTCTTTGCCCAATTGACCGTGAGGCCCAGCTTCTCGAGGTGCTCGAGTAATGTGGCCCTGTGTTCTATGAGCTCCGATCGTGATCGAGCTAGAACCAGCCAATCGTCCAAGTAGTTCATAACTCGCATGCCCCGAAGTCTCAGGGGAGCGAGAGCCGCGTCCATGCACTTCGTGAATGTACGTGGTGCTAGGGACAGGCCAAACGGCAGGACTGTGTATTGATATGCCTGGCCCTCGAATGCGAATCTCAAGAATCGCCTGTGATGGGACGCTATTTGTATTTGGAAATAGGCGTCTTTCAGATCTATTGACATAAACCAGTCCCCGTGGCGCACTTGCGCGAGGATTTTCCTGGTCGTAAGCATCCTGAACTGGCGCTTCACAAGCGCTCTGTTCAGCTGTCGCAGATCTAGAATGGGTCTGAAACCCCCATCTTTTTTCGGTACCAGAAAATATCTGCTGTATAAGCCCCCCTCGCTCTGAGCCTGAGATAAGGGTTCTATAGCCCCTTTGCTCAGTAGTTTCGCTATCTCAGCTCGAAGTAGATGAGATACTTCGTTTCCCACCGTAGTCTCGACGCGCGCCGTATAGCGGCGGGGGCGTCGAGCAAACTGTAGCGAATAGCCTCTCTTTATAGTGTTCAGCACCCATTCCGATACCCCGGGAAGCTTTGACCACGCGTCCGCGTGAATAGCTAGAGGTAGAATGGAAACCGGGCTCTGGCCACGACAAAGCGGCAGCTCGAGAGCCCCGGTGTCCTGAGAACACGACGCCGTGTTTACAGCGTCTGAGGCGGGGGGCGCGCTGATCACAGCGGGCAGCCTGGCCGCACTCAGCCTCTTTATGGCGGGACTCGCAACGAGAGTGAGCGGGGCGAATCCCGTGGGATTCGGCATGTCTGCGGGGAAATGTGGGCGCGACAGTACGGGCACATTTACTGCACTGCACATGCTTTCGGCTGGAGCCGATTGGATGTGTGTTGGTTTCGTTTTTACAGAAACCAAGGGACACGCGGCGTGTAGTGTAAGCGGGCAATGTATGGGCGCATTCACTACATTGTTTGCACAATCGAACTGGGTCGATTTTATGTGTGCAAGCCCTGCACCGTGGCGGGCTGTGTCTGGGTGTGGGAATGGGCACTGGGGCGTGGGCATTCTTACAACACACATAACACCATCGGCCGTGGCCGGGACACCAGAAAATACACTCTTTATTGGATTTATCTGGGTAGCCGTAAAAACGGCTTTTGTGTGCAGGCAAGCGGGCTGAGACACCGGCTGCTTCGCTGCTAAATACGCTGGGACAGTCATATCGCATGGGACTGAACGAGCGAGGAGTTTTGGTGGAAATCCGGCCGCAGCGGGATCTGAACACCGTCGTTTTCCTAGAGTGGCTAGGAAAGCTTGGAGGCCTCGGGCTTGAGCTCAATCCTCGGCCGGGGCCCGCGCTGAGGGGGGCGGCGTCCAGCAGAGCGAGAGCGCGGTCTCTGGTCTCGGGCCTGGCGGCGCTGTGAAGCGGCGGCGGCGGGCGGTGCATGCTGCGGCTGAGAGCTGCGAACAGGCGGCTGTTTAGGGCGACCTGAAGCGGAGCTCGAGCGCTTCGGGAGGAAGTGCTTCATGGCCTGCGAAGTCTTCTGCACCTCAGTGTATCTGTCCGCGAAATCCTTGACGGCAGATCCAAAGAGGCCCGCTGGAGAAATGGGCGCGTCGAGGAATACAGAGCGCTCGGCCTCCGTCATCTCTGACAGCGTCAACCATAGATGTCTCTCGGCGACGGCGAGAGAGGCCATATTCCGCCCCATGGCCTGTGCAGCGGCTTTAGCGGCGCGTAGAGCGAGATCCGTAGCGCTCCGCAAATCCGCCACGCAGATAGCCCCGGGTCCTTCCTCGTCCAGTTTAAGGAGAAGGTCAGCCTGGTAGATCTGCAAGACAGCCATCGTGTGCAGCGCTGAGACTGCTTGTCCGGCGGCGGTGTAAGCGCGCCCGTGCAGCGATGACGTCACCCGGCAGGCCTTAGATGGGAGCGTTGTCTGCGCGCGCCGTCCAGCAGAGGGCGGGCAGAGATGTGACGCTACCGCTACCTCCACCGGAGGAATGGAGGTGTACCCTCTATCTCCCGCACCGTCGACAGTGGAGAATGCCGCGGAGACAGAGGTACGCAGCCTGGCGGAGAATGGGGCGTTCCACGACTTGGAGACTTCGTCGTGAAGTTCGGGGAGGAAAGGGGCGGCCCTGGATTTAGACGGAGCCTCGTCCTTCCCGAGGAAGCGTCCGTCTAGCCTGTTGCGGGGTGGGAGTGTGGGCGCTTCCCACTCGAGGCCGATGCTTTCCACGGCCTGGGTGAGCAGACGCATCAGCTCAGCCTCAATGCCGGCTCTCTTCCCGGGGGGTTGGCTGGAAACGTCAGCGGGGGGGAGGTCCGCGGAGCTCGCCCAATCCTCGCTGTCAGAAGCCACGAGAGAGCATACCTCAGGTTCGTCGAACTCGGGGGCGGACGCGGCGGCAGACGGCGGCCGTTGTCCATCCGGGAGCGACTCTGGTGAAGCCGGCGAAGCAGGCGGGCGAACCGGCGAGCTTTGGCGGGCTGGAGAAGGCTCGGGAGCGCGCTGGGCGCGGCGCTTCTTGCGGCGCTTCTTGCGGCGCTTCTTGCGGCGCGGCGCCACTGAAGGCTGGGAGGCGGGCTCAGAGAACGATGCCAGGCGAGTCCTCAGAGTCACCATGGGCAAAAGCTCGCAGTGGGGGCATCCGCCGTCAGCGAGCGCGATAGCCGCGTGATCTTCATCCAGGCAGGACACGCAGATGACATGACGGTCCTCGTCGCTGAGTTGGGCGCGGCACGAGCCACAAGAAGGCATCTTTAAAAAGACGCAGCTCTTTTAGGGAGAAGTATGTGTTGCGTCACGTAAGCAAACACACACTCTCAACAGAGAAATACAATGCAATTGAAAGGATATAATACGCCGGAAAGCGCAGCAGGTACGGCGGCTGAAGGCGGCGATGCCAGCGACTCCAGGCTCAAGGCACGTCCCGCTGAAGGCTACAGGTCGACGGCGCGGCTTCTCAATCCAGATCCAGCGATGCGTGAGCTTCGCTGAAGAGTTGAAAAATCAGTGAATAGCAGGATATCGAGCTTATTTATAGGGCGAGACCACGCCCTTTCTGGCGGGACGTGACGAAATGGGTGCGAAGTGCCCCCATTCGTCATGACGTCACGCAGAGCTGCTCTCGATAGGCTGCTGCTTTTGCCGCAAGACAGCCAATAGGCGCGCGAGCTGTCTCGCCTAAGGTCTGCTTGCTGCTGCAAAGCGCTTTACATTGATTAAAAATTAAGGATAATTTTTTTTTTGGCTTCAATGTCTCGATGAAAAGAGTTTTCCCCATAGCGTAAGCTATTACGCAGTACGAGAGATACTCTCGTAAGAGAACAAAAAATAACTTTGCTGTGAGTATATCGGGGCCTTTCTTCAATGTGCTAGAATTTTTTTTACATTTATATTTCACATGCTTTTAATAGTTATGAGAAGTCCAAGAGCAGACTACGCTATTTTAGTCATTTTTTATCAGATAGTTTTTACAGTTGACTGATTGAATGATTATCTTTTTCTCTATTTCAAACTTAGCCCGTCCTGTGGTTAATGTGAAAGGGGAAGCACCTGTTACTGGTTATTTAGAGGCTACATTGGCATCCTGCTTTGCCTCCAATGCTTTGCCTGCTCCAGCAGTGACGTGGAGATTAGGAGATCTGGGAAATTCTCTGAGGACAGAAACCAACTATACAGTGCACCCCAATAGGACCATTACTGTTGTGTCCTACCTACTTGGTGTCCCATCCAAACATTTCAACAAAAAGAACGTCCAGTGTGTAGTGAAGCACAACACCCTAAGAGAAGACCTCGTGATTAACTACACAATAAACATTCATTGTAAGTAGAGTATTAACCAACAGCTTGCATACAAATGACTGTTATTTTCATATAAAATACAAACTTCACATTCTAAATGTAATTTTCTATATTAAATTGTTTTTGGGTTTCTTTGTGCAGAAAAAAATAGGGGATGACGGTAATCATAACAAAGACATGAAGAGAACATATTTTTGCTTTCTTCATGGCACAGACAATAAGAGTATACTAATGGCTGTAATGAAGCAATGAAAAACTTATATTTCAGTAAATAAGCCTTTCAGTAGCTGTTCTGATGGATTCTGTGAGTTTAGAAAAGGATTTCTCAGACTGGTTCAGACTGGCAAACTCATACGTATGAGTATTTTTGAATGATTCTATGAAAGAAAAAACTCATAAGAGTCATTTTTTAATCAGACTACACATGTTGTGATGTGTTTGTTTTGCGTATGCCATAAGGAACATCACTTGTTAATTTAAGTTGAGAACTTATATTTTCACACATTTCTGACATGGCATGAAGGCATCACTATTCTCGAAACTTTGCGCTTATTCCTACTCTGTAACCCACAGCTTAAAATGTATGGCTTAGATTGCCATGTTTCTGCCTGTGAACCCTAAAGGTTTCAGTTTCACATACAGTCAGTGGTGGACCGTCAGGGCCAGCAAGGCCTTCTCTGCTGGCCTAAACACTATCAGAATTACTGACTTGCACTTTAATATATATTTTTTCCAAGAATGAGTATTAAATTATTCCCAATAGTTCATTCTCTTAATTTCATAGCTTTGCTCTTGGTCGCGCTGCTTCCACTAGTGTGTTTTTATGTTAGTGCTTTTATCCAATCATATTTCAGCCATCATGCGTTGCCATGGCCAAATAAATCTGCCTGGAGGCCTTCAGAATCGACAGTGCGGGCGCCTGTAACTTAAAATGAATGGCAATGAAACTGTTGCTTTATCCAATCAGATAATCAGTCAGATTTAATCAGCCAATCAGATTTCGCTATGACTGCAGCGGGGCCATCTAGCCATAGACATAATATAATACATAGACGCCCTATTGGCCGCTGGAGCGCACGTCAACGGCGCCACCATATTGGGGATGGCAACTTTCCCATACCTCTCATACTGGGAATTGAGAAAAATGCCTGTTTTGTGCGCTGCTTGGGGCTGTACAAGTCAACACACAATTGAAAACCGCTTCCGAGGAATTATCTTTCACAGGCAAGACTGAACGTTTGTTTTTGGTTGTATTTGGTCATTATTTAATTAGTAATAGTAACGTTCAGAGGATAAATTTAAAAATACTACAGTTATTGTGTCACGAAATGGAGTTTTAATAGTTTTTCAGTCGACAATGTAGTTGTTTACAGCTTAAATATGTGGTTTGTTGATAAAGAGCGCCTATTTAAAAATTTTATCTGACGGTTTCGGAGTTGTAAGATGCGATCACCGGGCGCCAGCGCTCATTAAGCCCGCAGAGGACAGCCTTACCTCGGCGAGTGCTTCTGAAGTGTGCCGCCGGCTCAGATTTCTCTAGTCTAGTGGTTAAACATGAGATATAATTCGTCTTGTGTATATCTAACGGGCGATCTTTGGTCTCATTAATCTATAAATGGTTCCCTGGTAAATCGTTTTGGCTGAGGGCAAAGTGAAGTTTCATAACTTTATATTTAGGCTTTTTTAACGTTGTATCCTGCTGTATGTTTGACTGAAGCTACTTCTGTTATAATGGCTATTACTGATCAATAAAACTGAAATTTAACAAAAAGAGTTAAATATTAAATATAAGTCACTATTTAACTTATTTTTTTATTGTGTATATTCTGTAATTGATATTTCTTATTCTATTGCTATTATTATAGTATTATTAATAAACCATATGCTATTATCAATATTTTTATGATTGTATTATTGTATGATATTATATAATTATACTATTCATTACTATTTTATTTGCTGTATACTATTTGTTTATTTTATTGACTAAACTATTTTCTATTACTTCTCACAAATGTTATATTTACTGCATTGCACAGTAGTTGTACCATAACATATGTTAAGGATCCATCAGTTATCTTTGTTATTGCTCAAATCTGGTCAAATCACAGAAAATGCTTTTTCCACAATAAGAAAACTTAAATTATATCTCAGTATGGGGGTCTTCATCATTCTTATCCAAGAATAAAAAGCCAGATACATGACAAGCCTGAGCTTTGACCATTCTTTATTAAAACAAATATTTTACAAGTGTAACTATTGAGATTTTAAATAACTAGAGATGGAACTTTTTGTACACCACATACAAACCACTGAAATCGGTTGATAAATATAAAAACAGTTTTTGTTTTTATCCAGAAAAAAACGCAGCTCACCCTTGATTACAGCATTACAGTGCAGTCTTGCCCTTCGCAAAATGGCGGACCCGTTGACGTATCGCAGCAACGTTCCAATGCGGCCAATAGGGCGTCTATGTATTATATTATGTCTATGCATCTAGCAGGCGTTCAATAACGTCGTCATTTTCTCGTTCTTTGATTGGATGCTCAGAGCGCGTACTATTACTGGTAGGCTACTATCCGCATCTGTAACTGCGTAAACTAAATAGGCTATTCCTGTAGATTTAATAGTTTTTCAACCCACAAATTAATGTTTCTTTCCCTCCTCGACCCCAGCAGGTTCAAACCTACCGGAAAAAGTCCCTTATTCAACCCGAGCTTAACGCAACGGAACTCTATTCGATCTCTCCGGGTAAAAACAGAACTGACTAATGTAAGTTATGCCACGAATGTTTTTGAAGGCAAAAGTCTCGCTGATCTCCTTGATTTCGTTCAAAACTCTGTGTGAGAGAGCATGGTCATCTGTACACATCGTCATGTTTTGCGGTGACTGTCTGTGTCTGCTTCTGTCGAGCAGACACTCTGCAGCCATAAAGCGAATTAAAACTTATGCAAATATGACGGGACAGAGACACGACATTGTTGGAACGCAGTTAGATAACCTGTACAACTGAAGTCTTCTTGAGGAAAGAAATAAGGATGGATTTTGTGTAAAAAATAATCAGTAGTTTTGGTGAGTATAATGCTTTTTCCCCCGTGGTGAATATGATTTTCTTCTTCATTTTTATTTTAAATTTATGATCGAAACTCAATTTTTTTTCAAACATTCATACTATTGTAACGTCTGAAAAGGGACTAACCCTTGAACGACAAGATAAGGGAGGCTCCGTTTCTGAACTTATAATCGGATTCGGAACGCAAGAACTGTACACAAACACACCAGCCGAACTCACGCGCTCGCTTCTCTCTACCGGCCTTTCCCGAACTCACCGCATTAACCCTATAACTGCCGGTGCAGAATAAAAACAACAATTACAGTGAGTTTTTGCGCTGCTACTACACTATTAAAAGTTATTAATTCAGATAGGACAGAAGGCCTAGGTGTGAAATGCACGGCCCGCCACTGCATACAGTTAATACTGTTTATGGATATATAGTTATTTTTGCAACCTAATTTATTTTCCTAGATCCTCCAGTGTCAGTGGTTATAATTCCTGACAGACCAAAAAATGCTAAAGAATTCAAGTGTATAGTGGACAGTAACCCAGAACCAACCATCTACACCTGGACTAGGTAATATAAAACTGCAAAGAAATACGGATTTTATTCGCATTTATATTTTATTTCAGCACTGACATTTGCATTTCCTTTTTTTTATCTATTTACTTTGACTTTACAGGGAAATCAGACAGATAATTAGCAAGAAGCTAATACGTTATTGATTCAAAGGCATGTTGACAAATAGTCACTAAACAGCTTTATCTTAGTGGCAGTTATTGCCTCTAAGCTAACTTTTTTTTAACACCTGCACAACGCTGACAAGTAGCTTTTGCATATTGTGGCTAAACTGCCAAGTTTGCACGTTCTAGAATTTTACTACTATATTGGGACATGTTTCTTATAAAATGGCTTAGTGAGCAAGAAAAAACCATTGGACGGGACAGGATTTTATCCATCAGTTATTGGATTGTGAAACGTGAGCACTGCATACTGGAATGGAGGCAGATCTGAGTGTGATTGGCTTAACTGCAACTTGGATCTGTATATGTCATAGACATCAAGTGAGTCATATCACAGGGAGAGCAAGTTATACAATTTTGATTAAAGATTACAAGGTCAAAAAATGTTATTCAATTGTGAATCATTTACAATAAGACCAGTAACATGCATTAAGAAAATAAATCGGGTCAATTTAGATTTTATGTCAACTTTGTTGTTTTTTAGTGTGACTGTCTAGTAAACAGGTGCAAAGGTGATAGGCTTGATGTATGAAGGTTTTTGTAGGTTTCAGAGAGAGAGAGAGAGAGACCGATAGATGGAAGGTTGAGCAGTTCTTAATGGTTGCTAAAGTGTTTGTGGGCAAATTTTCCAGATGTTATCCAACCTTGTTTTACCAGTGTGTTCAGTGATCTTTCATATCTCTCTATTTTCACAGAGTGAATAAAAGTACTCCTTATTATGAAGGCAACAAGCTACCTGTCCCAAAACTGTCCCCTGACTTGAATGGCTTATACATCTGTCATGCTTCAAACCAGTATGGAAGCTCAGCAGGTTCTCTGTATGTGAATGTTTATACTGGTGAGTCTAGTTTTGTTTTTTATAGGTTATGATACATGTTGTTTGTTATTCTTGAAACACGTATCTAATGAAAAGTTGTGTGCTGCACACGGTGATGAACGGAATTGCTAATTCAATTGAGGTAGCAAACAAAGCATTTACATTTTCGCGTTTGGCATTAAAAATATAATTATGCATGCTACAATTCATCAGATACAAAAAGAAAGTCTACATTATGTGGAAATTCAAAACTATGATATATAATTGTTTTAACTGGATATCCCTGTATCATATTAATCTTAATTATGGACATGGTAATCAGGATAAATCTAATCTGTTATAAGCCATGTCTGTATAAATGGATATAGTCTTTGTCAGCCTTTTATGAATAACAGTAACGTTGTGGAAGTTTGAACTTGACAATGTTTCACTTATCTCCACCGCTAGAATCCAGCTCCGTCTGTTGGGGTCTGTTTGGTTCTCTAAACAGCTTTGTTCTTCTCGTTGCTGTTGGTGTTGTGATATTCAAAAAGAAGCCGTGAGTTTGAACACTTCATTTGTCTCAGTGTGACGTCAGGGTTTGGAGCTTTTGTGTTTACATTTTAAGTTTGTTTTAGTTATATTTTAATATTGCCATAACATATTAAATTCTTTCCAAACCTAGCATGAATTAACACTTTATCCAGTTATAAGCTATTTTTTGACACAATCATGGCCAATCATATTATATTTTATTTTAATGTGCCTTTATGAGACGTATTTTACAGAATTTTAAACCACTGAGACTGGTCATAAGACTGGTCACTGGACTAACAAGCATGATGATCCAAAAATAGAAACCAAAAGCGATCAACAACATGTACTGACAAAAAAACTGAAAGTACATTTATTTATTTTTCATGAAAATATATATTAAAAAAAAAAACAATGCTTAAATCACAATATTATGTTTGTGGAAAGGCAGAATAATAGTGAATAATCATGATCAGTCTGCGAATTTATAACCTCTGTATGGTTTATAATGCACATGTCTCCATAATCAATCAACTGGTTGAGGTCATCAGCTCATTAGTAAAGACCTGAAATGAGTGTGTTAGACAAAGGGATGTTCTACATGTGCAGTGTTAGAGGCTCCAGGATCAGGTTATAAACATTACTGTATCAACAGGATTGCAGGATTGGTGCAGGAAGTGTGACTGTGTATGTGTATATGAA
Source organism: Chrosomus eos (assembly GCA_036326025.1). Taxonomy (NCBI): domain Eukaryota; kingdom Metazoa; phylum Chordata; class Actinopteri; order Cypriniformes; family Leuciscidae; genus Chrosomus; species Chrosomus eos. Next base: position 114,217 of record JAZAVI010000223.1, read on the forward strand.
TGCCTGTTCAGGCTGCTTCTCTTTTAGATATTATTATTATTATTTTATTTTTTTATTATTATATTAGGAATGATGCACTGGCTGCTCAGCACTTTAAAATCTTTTCGTTGTGAAAAGTGACAATGACAATAAACTTTTCCAAAAAAAAAAAAAACATGTGGTCGATCTAGAGCTGCCATGTTAAATTTATCTTAATTTTTAGGGAATGGATTCCAGTACCATGGCGTTCCAATGATGAACCACAGGTGTGTTTTTTGTTGTTGTCGTTTCAAAATACCACATTGTATGTACTTTTTCTTATATATTGATATAGTGTATACACTGTTCAAAAGTTTGGGTTTGGTAAGATGTATTTAGAACAAGTCTCTTAAGGCCCCGATATACTTCAAGCGAAATCGAAGAACAAACTGATGTGACATAATTTTGAACAAAATCAGGCCAAAATGAACTGCGTTTGGAGTTCGTTTTAGGAGAGTAACAGTTTGATAAAGTGAACTTTCCAGAGAAGTCCACTACGGGTGGTAAACTTGTACTACCATTTGTCCATAGCAAATAAGTAATAGGTTTGCGCTGAGGCTCCGCCTTCTTTCACGTGGAAAAGCTTTTCCGCTGATCAGTCCGTCTCCTGATCAGTCCGTCGAGGTCAGAAGTTGTAGCCTACTTCTGATAAAAAAATTCATGTTTAATACGGTAAAGCTGCTTGATTTTAAGCAATCTATTGTAAATAGTGCTATATAAATAAATGTGATGTGAGTTTACTGGAGTTCCGAATTTCAGAGCTTGTTAAAACATATCCTCATATTTTGATCAGAAGCTTTTCTTATATAGCTTTCTTTTTCTTATTGTACCCAAACTTTTGAACTGTAGTGTAGTTTAAATTTTATTTATGCTCATATGAGCTAAATTAGTCTAAACTTTACCTACAGGACGGTGGAGGACTCTAAACATGACAGAAGGATGGCTGTGATGATGAGAATGGTAATAAAATAAAATTAGTTGGTAATCTTTTATCATTTTTTCATATTTATAACAAATATGTTTGCCCATAGATGTAAATCAGTATCTGTGTTATGTTTGTTTGTATTTTGTTTTGTGATTTCACAGGAATGGAGTGGGGCGGCAGTGGTTCATGTAGGTTGTCTACAAACCGGAAGGTTGGTGGTTCAATCCCCGGTTCCACCTGACCAAGTGTCGAGGTGTCCATGAGCAAGACACCTAACCCCAGCTGCTCCCGACGAGCTGGATGGCGCCTTGCATGGCTGACACCGCCGTCGGTGTATGAATGGGTGAATGAGAGACAATATGTAAAGCGCTTTGGTAGCCATTGGGTCTGTGAAAGCTGTGAAAGCTGGGTCTGTGAATATTGATAATACATTTTATTTAAAGGCGCCTTTCATGGCACTCAAGGACACCTTACAAAATTCATAAAAAAGACATTAAACTATCAAACCAGTACAGCAACAAACATTAAATCACATAAAAGCCGGCCTAAACATACGTTTTAAGACGAGATTTAAAAACTGAGAGACTAGAACGGGCTCCTTGCACATAGCAACCTGACGTCATATCCGCAACGGGTAAATACGGCTCGCTCTCTTCCTGTTTGAAGGCGTACATACACAACGTAGACATTTTCCGCCTAATACTAGAAAACAGTACAACATTATTACACGTATATTCTGTCAGCACGGGGTTGTTTATTATATAGCCTAATGTAAGCTAGCAAACTAACGTAAGCCATAAAGTTTGAGATATATAGACTTACCTTCATATCCGTGGATATATGAAGAGGCATACATTTTAAAGCCATTCTCTCTAACTTGCTGGTAGGTGATTTGGAGGAGGACTTACAAAGGCGATATACGTCCGTTATTGTAAGTTTCGGCAACTCTTGTAAACATCTCATCTCATAGTGTAGAATAGCGCCGGAAAAGACGAGGCCGCATTTCCGGTAAGGAAGTAGTTGCGTGCAAGGAGCCCACTGTTGCAAACTTCTACAGAAAGAGAGGGAAAAACAGGGAGCAGCATAGCCAAAAGCTTGTGACCCCATAGAAGTTGTCCGAGTGCGTGGCACAACAAGTGTAAGTGCAGAAGTAGATCTTAGAGTGTGGGAAGGAATGTGTATATGAAGAAGATCTTGATGATATGAAGGAGCCAGATTGTTAAGTGCTTTGTAATTTAAAAGTAAATGCAGTCCATTGACCATTTTTACCATTTCGCATTAGATACAGTGAGAGATATGTGTGGGTCAGCTCTCCATCACGAACCAGATATTCTTAAACACTGGATGTGCCTTTGTCTAGAGAGAAGAATAATACTGATTGGGACAGTTTTTAAGGACCGGTAAGGGGAGAATTCAGAGTGAAATAACCGCAGACCTCAGCTAACATGACAAATCGCATAGTTCACACAAGACTTTGACTACAGAAGCCACAATAAGATATCAGATTAAAATGAAAGTATGCTGGAAAGTACCTTACTTTTAATATGAAGGTTTAGTGATCTTATATTACAAGCTGCAAAAGCCCATTTTGAAGCATTAAGTAGATCTTCCCTTCTCCTGACGTGTTCAGAGCTGGACTTAGAGGGGGATGAATAGTATTATTGTGTTGTCTGTGTCTTCATGGTTTTACCAGCTGACTAAGGCCACATCCACACGAAGCCAGAGCTTTCCCTATCCAATCTTTTTTTTTTCCTCGTTCTAAATTTGTCTCAAGAAATATATGTGTACACACGAAACCACTGAAAATGATGTGGTATACATACCAGACCATTATGTGGCGCTGTAATTCTGCCACAGAGATACACTAAACAAGGAGAAGATTTGGAGCATGTTCATAACCTTGCGCGCTCTATATGAACCCAACACGACAGCAAGGTGAAGACGAAGATTGCTCACCGTAGTAACATAGGAGCAGAAGATTTTGCTTTAGTAAAGCTAATAGGCTCAGTAGCTTCTGCAGCACGATCACAAGCATAGTCCGCCATTGTTGTTGATGTTACGTGTGACGTAGCGGTGTGTGACAAATGCTGACACGTGGTGTGATGACTTCGTTTCGCAAAATGTACACATGAAAACGCAAGGGTGTCGGTTTCAGATTTATCCACTTTGGGACCCGGTTTAAAAAAAATAGCGGTTTCAGTGTCCCAAAAAGGCGGATCCGTCTGGACGAAACGCCAATATGATACAATTTTTTTACGTATACAGCTAAACGCGTCTCCGTGTGGACAGGGCCTACCAGAAAATGAAAGCAAAGCACAGTTTGCATGGTTTCCCATTTAGCATTTATGCTTGTTAGGCGGTGAAAGATTAGGCAGATCTGGCAAGCATTACTTGAGCTGGTCAACATCACACACTGTGGTTAATGCCCTGTTTTTTGATAAGCTGTGAGTGAATCATCAGCACAATATTAAGTAATATTGGTGTCTAACCCCATGTTTTCTGGGTCTATAAATCCATTGGACTTGTCTAAATTGCACTGACATGATTACAAACTTATGGAATACATGATTTTGTGAGATTACTGTAAGGATTTATCTTTGTTTGGGGTGAACCAGAGATGTAAACGATTTAGCCTGTCATGTTACTCCTACTCAGTACTTGATTTTGGACACATACCCTTTTTTGCTAAAACACAGACTTGGCATTCAATGTAAAAGTTATTGCACCCAAAAATAACTTAAATTGGATTTGTATAACTCTGTTAATACAAAACTCTGAATTATCCCGAACAGAGGCCTGTGTGTGAACCCCCTAAAATGGTCGCTCATTTCAATATGAATAAGGTAATACATACTGTATGTAATGCATCGTCTATAGATGTTTTTTGAGTATAAAGGGGGCATTATACTAAACCCAACAAAATTAAATTCACAATTTTCAGCAATTGACATTGTTGAATTAGCTTGAGGAAAAAGTACACTCCAAATGCAATTTTGACTATGAGTCATGTTGTTGTAAACCAAGAAACTTGCCCCATTTGCTGTAAAAACTTAAGAGATGGCTCTGATGTGGTGGAGGTTCATCAGAAGGTAGCTGATGGAAACAACAATGCAAGTGTACAAAGAGGCGACGGTGACGTTCCGCTGGTGAATAGTACACTCAAAATGTCGACAGAAGTACATAAATAAAAAAGACATTAAAATCCAACAAGAGAATAAAGCTGAGCCACCAAAAAGAAGTGCCAGAGAAGCAACTGGTCCTTTCAACAGCCAAACCGATTGTCTTTTCTGTGGAACTAACACATGGAAGTAAAGACACAAGTAGTGTTAAGACTGATATGCTCGCAGAGTCCATTCTTGAGTGTTGTGAGGAAACAAGAGGAAACAACTGAATACAATAGAAAAAGAAATGAATAAATAAGAAAAGTATTTAAAAAAAAAAAACTAAATAAAATAAAAAAAACACGCATTATAAAAAATATAAAAAATAAAAAATAAAAGGGGTTAGCGGTACTAAGCCTTCACGTGGCAGCCCTGTTTTGACTAATTCTACAGTGCCACACAGTTCTAATGAATTTATTCATTTTTGGAATTAAAAGAATGGTTATGAACCACAGAAACCACCAAGACTAGGCAAAACAGTATGAAAATGGAGAAATATGCAATTACTTAAGGGAAATTGTACTTATTTTTCGCATAAATATGCTTGTAACCAATTGCTTTAATATATAATTGTACTTGAAGTCACTTATCTACCATGTAAATATGCTAATTATAATATTACATGGCCAAAACATGTATCAGGACAGGCACCAGTATTCCTGGTCTAGGAGGAATACAAAGGAGTAATGGTCATTTTAAAGACCTGACGGCCGCCATTTTGAAAATGGGGCCTTTCTTGGAGTTAAACTTTGGTAAACTTTTAGGGCCCGTCCACACGAAGACGCGTTTCGCTGTATCCGTATAGCCTACATTTTTTATCGTATTGGCGAAACGCCACATGGATCCGGCGTTTTGGGAGAGTGAAACCGCTATTTTTTGAAACCGGGTGCCAGGGTGGATAAATCTGAAAACGACACCCTTGCGGTTTCGTGTGTACGGCCAATCCGTATATTTTGTGAAACGATGATGTCATCACCCCACGTGTCGACTAGTCAGACACGCTAAATCAGTAGCCATAACAGCAACAACAACTGCGACTACTTGCTTGAGTTCATGCTTCAGAAGCTGAGGCTCTTTTATTTATTTATTTGTTTATTTATTTATTATTTAGGCCTACTTTAATGTATTTTTATTTTATTTATTCATTTATTTATATTTCGTTCTTATGCTATGATGCTTGTATTTTGTCTGATTAAGACATTTCGTATTTTGTAGGGATGGGCATGTCAAGCAAAAATAATATTCGATGATCGCTGGGACTTATTTGATTATTATTCAAAAAACACACCTCTGCCCCTCATGCTCACCGGCGACACGGCGTTCGCTCCGACATTAAATTTCTCTGTACTGTAGGCCAATATGTTGTAGCCTTTAAAGAAAAGTTAGTTTCATATTTATGTTTAAATATTGTTATTTGTTCCATTTCATATAATGTTGATTGAAGTGTAGCCTACTATATGAAAAGTGAACAGCGTGAGTAAGATGCACAATATCGAGACACATCATTTTGGCCACTTCATTAAGTTTTGTTTTTTTATAAAGCCTTTCTTTAAAGTGAATTTCGTTTTGTAAAAATTGTATCTTAATTTTAATCCATGTTTCATTAACCAATTGCCTGGATTTAATAAATAAGAAGAAATTATAGCTATAATCAGGACATGGAGGCGCGGACGCGATATAACTTGCATCGCACGTAAACTGGAGCTTGTCTCATAAATAAACATAAACTCAGAATATCTAAGCTTGAAATGTCTACTTTTAAACAAAACAATTCAAAACGAAAAGAAACAGACAACTCTAATAATCCGTATGAAGTGTGCATTTCTCTCTATAGGCACCAACACTGCGAAGGTGGCGAGTCAGCGTCGTCACACAAAACACTAGTTTATTAATAAACAATTAAAATGTCTCCTTGCTATATTTGACACATTCATAATGATTAGGCTATTTGCCGGTTCTTTGTGGCAAGCTTTATGCGTCTGCTAACTAATCGACTATCGTGACATCCCTATTTTGTACCATTTATAGTTTTTCATATTGTTCAATAAAGTTCTTGGTAAAAAAAGAAAAGAAGCTACTGTGCCTAATATTACTGTATATTATTGTATACAGCGCGCAAGGTTTATGCGCAAGTCTTCTCTGTTTTTAGTGTATCTGTGTCAGAATTACAGCGCCTCGTAATGATCTGGCATATATACTACATCGTTTTCAGTCGGTTTCAGTGGTTTCGTGTGTACGCAGATATTTCTTGAGACGACGCCGTGTTTACGGAATTTTTTTTTTAGAACGAGGGAAAAAAAAGATCGGATAGGGAACGCACCGGCTTCGTGTGGACGTGGCCTTAGTATGATTTTAAGTACATCTGATACTACTGTAAACCACTGAGAAACCTGTTGTTAGATTTTTTTTGGGGTCAAGCCATATTTGCAGCTGACTATGCCCTGTTTTAAATATTCATGATTCACAAATTTACTGTAAGCTGGTGGGAGGCATAATACCCATGTTTTAGCTTGAAAAGTCACTATTTAAACAGCAGGTAACACATCCTGAGCTAGTAGCACAAACTGTCAGAAGACTGATCACTGCAGCACAAGTTTTCTGAGATTTCCCTAATACATTCTGCACTAAATTACTAAATGATAATGTCAAATATTGAATTTCATTTCTTATTTAAAAATATTGAAAGCATTGGTCAAGCTCAACCATGTAACTTGTTTTTTGTTGTTGTTGTTTTTTTAAGTATTTTCTTAACCCTCTGATTATCTTCATTTTGTGTCTACACTCATTATCTTTTGGGTCTCCAGGAACCTCAGACAATAACATTGCATTTTGTAACAGAATAATAGGTTTTTTTTTTACAAATGTAATTTTACTTTGTTTGTTAATGTTTTATCTCAACATTTGTGCAGGTTTTGGAGGATTTATGATATCTTTTAAATTTCAATTTTTTTTTACATTTTTTTTTTTTTTTTACAAAAAAACAGCTGTTGTAGAAATTTTAATAGTCATTTATTCCTAATCTATTCAATGTGTAAAAGTATATGTGTGTACGTGCTTGTGCGTGACGTTTCAGGAATATATGGGACAGGACATCTTGACCTTATGAATGGTCAGATTTGGCTGGTTTATTCCAGTACCAGTTTGTGTAACTGAACAGCAGAAGTGGGGACCTTATCTGAGTGGGGGAAAAGTACAGCGAGTGAGAAGGAACCTTGAAAAGAGTATAAAAGCTGTCTCATGTCTTCCTGGTGGGCGCCACTCACTTCACAGAATGTAACGGCTGTGATGGCGACTGGGCCTTCTTGCAAGAATAAATATTTCTTTTTTATTAATTTGACTCTGAGTGTCTCTTACGCAGTGATGATGTTTAACAGAAGTTTTTGCCACAACACAGCATTTTATGTAAAATTCACTTTGTAAAAAACCCAGATTTCAAACTTTCATTCATGGGGATAACATGGATAATTTTACATGGTTTAATGTAAAACAAATTGCCAATTTTTTGGAAAATGACGTTTTAAAATAAAAAAAAAATCCCTTTAACCACTAGATGGCAATAGAGCTCCACTATATGCTATTTGCTATTTTACTAACTGAAATATATCTTTTCACAAGTTGGATTCATATCTAAATATTATAAAATCACAATTATAACAAAACAAAACAAAAATTTGTCAAAGTTTATCATTTTTTGTACTGAAAAAGTTTTTCAATGATGTTACATTATGATTAGAATCAAACCTGAACAATATGTTACAAAGAGAAATGTTAGAGTCTTTAGATTTTATTATTTATTTCAATCACCTGTTTTAAGTGGGTGGTTGAGGCTAGGACAGCCGGACAGCCTTCACCTATGGCTGTTCGTTTCCACTCTACTAAGGCCCTGTCCACACAGAGACGCGTTTAGCTGTATACGTAAAAAAAAAATTTCGGATCGGCGTTTCGTCCATACGGATCCGGCGGTTTGGGACACTGAAACCGCTATTTTTTGAAACCGGGTCCCAGGGTGGATAAATCTGAAAACGACACCCTTGCGCTTTCGTGTGTACGGCCAATCCGTATATTTTGTGAAACGATGATGTCATCACCCCACGTGTCGACTAGTCAGACACGCTAAATCAGTAGCCATAACAGCAACAACAACTGCGACTACTTATTTAGGCCTACTTTAATGTATTTTTATTTAATTTTTTTATTTCTTTATATTTCGTTCTTATGCTATGATGCTTGTATTTTGTCTGATTAAGACATTTCGTATTTTGTAGGGATGGGCATTTCAAGCAAAATTAATATTCGATGATCGCTGGGAATTATTTTATAAATATTATTCAAAAAAACGCACCTCTGCCCTCACCAGTGACACGGCGTTCGCTCGACAGTACATTTCTCTGTACTGTAGACCTACATGTTGTAGCCATTAAAGAAAAGTTAGTTTCATATTTATGTTTAAATAATATGTTATCTTTTCCATTTCATATATGTTGATTAGGCCCTATATGAAAACTGAACAGCGTGAGTAAGATGCGCAATAGAGACACATCATTTTGGCCACTTCATTAAGTTTTGTTTTGTATAAAGCCTTTCTTTAAAGTGAATTTCGTTTTGGATAAATTGTATCTTAATTTTAAACAATGTTTCATTAACCAATTGCCTGGATTTAATAAATAAGAAGCAAATATAGCAGACAATAGCCTATAATCAGGACATGGAGGCGCCGACGCGATATAACTTGCATCGCACGTGAACTGGAGCTTGTCTCATAAATAAACATAAACTCAGAAATATATCTAAGCTTGAAATGTCTACTTTTATATAAAACAATTCAAAACGAAAAGAAACAGACAACTCTAATAATCCGTATGAAGTGTGCATTTCTCTCTATAGGCACCAACACTGCGAAGGTGGCGAGTCAGCGTCGTCACACAAAACACTAGTTTATTAATAAACAATTAAAATGTATCCTTGCTATATTTGACACATTCATAATGATTAGGCTATTTGCCGGTTCTTTGTGGCAAGCATGCGTCTGCTAACTAATCGAATATCGTGACTTATCCCTATTTTGTACCATTTATGGTTTTTCATATTGTTCAATAAAGTTCTTGGTAAAAAAAGAAAAGAAAAAGCTACTGTGTCTAATATTACTGTATTTTTTAGAACGAGGAAAAAAAACATTGGATAGGGAAAGCTCTGGCTTCGTGTGGATGTGGCCTAAGAGTATGGCGGCCTCTAAGGCCCTTATAACAGGAGTTGACCTCCAACAAGTTTCATTTTTATGCAGACGACACTCAGATTTACATTCACTCTAAACATGGTAATAACACAGCTGTTGCCTTTCTTGAACACTGCATATCAGAGGTAAAAATATGGATGTCACAAAAATTTTCTTTGTCTCAACAGTGACAAAACTGAGGTTATGTTGATTGGTTCACCCCACCAAATTCGTAAAGCTGGCACTTTAACCCTAAAGGTGGATGGCTCTGCTTTGGAGTTTCAAACAAAATTAAAAAATGTAGGCGTGATATTTGATTCAAACTTAACATTCGATCCTCATGTCCAGAACACAGCTAAAGTATAATTTTCTTAACACACACAGGTGATTGACTTTATTCATTGCTTTGCATATGTCACTTTGGTCACAGGCAGCTAATGTATCAAGTGTCTATATCTGTAATCTGATCAACAAAACCTGCCTCGAAGCAGCTGAGTTGTGTAGCTTTAGTAAATATGATGAACAGTGGTAAACTGATCCACCATGGACTGAAAAAATACAAGCTTATTTCACGATACTAAAAAACTGGGAGTTTGCTCAACTTAACTGTCTGGTACCCAATTGCTTTGTGAGACAAGCCTCTTGTGTCAAGGTGATTTTAGATGAAGTACAAAAATTCAGACTAGGTGCTATAAAATGGTGCTAAAAAAGCTTTTATTTATTTGTATTTACATTTCTGAGGAGGACAATAACATTTTGTTTGAAAGAATGTATAAGTTTTGTACTAACTTCTATTGCCTAAAAAACTTAAAGGGTAACTAAACCCTAAAACAACTTTTTTAGTTAATGATCTGTAAGACTGGGGGTTATTATTGCTGTTCGTTGATTCAAGTCATTTGTTTGACATTTGGGTATACAGTGTTTTAATTCTAAGCAGGCACCAGCTAACCTTGCCTACAGAGAGACGCGTCTCAGGTGCACAGCAGTGATAAGTTACTGTATATGGGGCGAAAGCAAAAGCATCTAACAACCAGCCTTAAATGCAGTCAGACGTGGATTATTTACAGAGCAGAAGGAAGCAACTGCTTATCAATAGCCATTGTCCAATCGGTCCTTTTTTCTAGTTAGGCCTACTTGATGCCAAGTGTATTAGCAGTGCTTTAATAGATGCATGTTGAAGGTCATTTTGATGCTGTTAGACTTAAAATGTGTGTATAAACATCTTACCCTTTTTTATGACAATAAAATCTTCATTCATTAACCTGGTTTGTTGTTAGTAAACTGATGTAAACATTTAAATAAAACCCATTTAAGGTTGTATAGCATGGGGTTCATTTATAGACAATTATAGAATGTTTGGTGCACATGGTGTGGTTTAGGTTGACGTTAAGACGACATAAGCAGCACTGTTTCATAATAATAATCACCTTGCTCAGTTGCATTTCTCATTAATAAAAATAGAAAAACCCTGACTCATTTTGCCGACACAATTTTTCTAAACTACTGAATTCAAAACATATAGTGGCAAAACAAAGTACACTATGATGGTAAACCCATCTTACTGAAGTGACAATCCAATGCTTTTGTGACCACACAATCTCCAAACCAAGATGTGGCAAAGGCAGTAGTGTGGTGAGTCTGTGACCTTAAACACCTGTGCAGGTGAGGGGAGTGTGATTTCAACTGGCGATTTTTTAAGTTCGCGGGGTTTCAGACACATGACACGACTTCCACCAATCAGATGCATCACTGTGGGATTGTGGGATTGTTCAGGATTGTGGGTAATGAAGTACTTATCCAACACATCGCGAATAAAAGGGATTTATCTTAAAACAAGGTTAGTGCCCCATGAACTTTTGGCGTTTATTTGAGCATATACAATCACTTAGTACAGCCGTAGCTGGTTTTAAGTCTACCATGTATGGTTACGTTTTTATGGCTTATATCCCAAATGTCAATGGAGAAATTGTATTGAATTTTTACTTCCAGCACCGGCTGTGGGCGGGACTGTGATGCTCTATGCCTGGGACACTGGTGATGACAGTGATGGCCAAACCACACCCACTCCCTCCCTTCTTCTCACAGCCATCCACACCCATTTAAATTGCATTTTTCAAAAAGATTGTGAGCTAGACTTGAGCTGAAAGAGGGGGGTTTCATGTTCCTTTAATGTATCATTATAACACATATAAAGTATGACGTTTCGTGTGTGATAAAAGCATGCCGTTTCGTGTCTAAGCAAATTACGCTCCAAAACGTTAGATGGCGTTACTCGGTTTCAATGGCGTAGGAACCGGGGGGGGACGACAGTCGCATTTGTCCCACCCAAAAATGACACCGCGGAAGACAAAAATATTTGCCAACTCTCACGCATTGGCCGTGAGACACACGTATTTGATTGGTTTCCCTATCAAATGTCGAGAGCGCATTATTGTAGCGCGAAAGTAGCCTACATTAATATAATGCGCAAGCGTGAATCTCTGCTCGCGCGCGGAATATAATGTGCCGAGCGTGAATCTCCCGCGCGTGCTCTCTTGTAAGAATTCTCTCTCTGGGCTCGCTTAGAGAATATGCCTGCACTTAAAACGTGTTCAGTGCAATCGCGAATCTCTCCTCTTCCCCTAGTTTATAAGAACATTTTCATAACGTTCCCATTAAGTTATAAAAACTTAGTTTTTAGACGTTGTATTAACATTATTTCTTGGTTATAAGAACGTTCAATTCTCCCATTATATAAACGTTGTATTGACGTTATTTCCTGGTTATAATAACGTTAGAACGTTCAATTCTCCCTTTATATAAACGTTGTATTAACGTTCTTGCTCGGTTGTAAGAATTCTCTCTCTGGGCTCGCTTAGAGAATATGCCTGCACTTAAAACGTGTTCAGTGCAATCGCGAATCTCTCCTCTTCCCTAGCTAACAATTTTAGTTTATAAGAACATTTTCATAACGTTCCCATTAAGTTATAAAAACTTTATTTCTGAATGTTTTTGGGAATTTCAAAACGTCCAGTTTTTAGACGTTGTATTAACATTATTTCTTTCTTGGTTATAAGAACGTTCAATTCTCCCATTATATAAACGTTGTATTGACGTTATTTCCTGGTTATAATAACGTTAGAACGTTCAATTCTCCCTTTATATAAACGATGTATTAACGTTCTTGCTTGGTTATAAGAACGTTATTCAAACGTTCAATTCTCCCATTAGGCTATATAAATGTTCTCTTGATGTTTTTCTAAGATATTGAAAAACGTTTCATTCACTTATTAAAACCGTTCTTAATGTTTTTTTTTTATATAACAAGGTATCCTATATAATAGGCATATGACAAGAACTTTCAGATTTTAAAATGAAGACAAAAAATATATAGAAAGATGATAATTTAAAAAAGACCCATGAATCATGTCTATAATATGTGTAGGCCTATTTTAGTCCACTGAAGTCGAGTTGAATTGAACCCAAGTAGTTTATTCCAATAAACCGATTTGGGTTGAAGTGACAATATGATGCAGAAAAAAATAGATGCAGATATCTAAATCAGAGAATTCATAGGTTCGTCGATTGGCGGGTGGATTATTTATTTTCAGCAGTGGATTTGGTTGACTCAAAGTGCACCAGATTAATGAATTTATCTTTAAAATGTAAAAAAAAAAATTCCGGGGGTGAATGCCCCCGGACCACCCTAGAGGTACTGGGCTACATCCACAATAATACTGTGGGAATAACAGCCTATATGGTAAAACAGTCTATATTATTATGGAAAAATAAAATTCTAATTATCTTATAAATACGTACATGATCAGGATTTCATGTCTTCCTCCTCGTTTTGAGCCATGAAAACCCCCTCCGTATTCTCATTGGGGACTGAACCTCCCTAAAATTAAAATCCTAAAATCACCCCTGGTCCCCCCCAATGTTAACCCTCTTATTATCTTCGGGGTCTTTTAGTACCCCAAATGACTTTTGGTCAATTTAAAAAAAAATGTTCTCTTTGTCCAAATGGTATGAAACTTTCTACGCCTCTTAACACTGTCTAGATCTACCAAAAAAAAATATATATTTTGGAATGATATCTGTTTTTATGTTAGCGTGAAAAAAATGCCGACACTTGTTATCCTCGGGGTCCCTGGAGACCCCGCATAGTAAATATACAAAATTCATCATCAAAATCAGAAACAACGAAGAAAAAACGCAGATCACATAGACAGAAATAAAGTGGCACACTTCCAACGGTGCAAAAAAAAAAATCCACAAGGCACACTCACACACACACACACACACACACACACACACACACACACACACACACACACACACACACACACACACACACACACACACACACACACACACACACACACACAGGAATACATTTGTAAGGCTATACTATGCATACTGCCTGCAGTGCACTGATGCATAAACACCTGCAGTGCACTGTAAATGAGACTGTATGAGATGACCACCAATTATTGTTCCTAGTTGTTCAATTTTTTCCCCATTCACTGTTTTTTTTAACTAAATTTAATTTTTTTACTGCTTTATTTGCTCATTTTTTATTGCTGTTCAGATCATTGCATTTTGATGTTCATGTCATGTATTTTTACTCAATATGTAATATAACTAAATTTCTGTAATTTTTTGTTTTATTACAGTTAGTAAAATTGTAGAAATTAAAATTGTAGAATTATATTAAAAACAGATGATTGAAATAAATGATAAATGATAAAATCTAAAGACTCCAACATTTGGCATAATGTAACATTATTGAAAAACTTTTGTCAGTACAAAAAATGCTTAACTTTGACAATTTTTTTTTTGTTATAATTGTGATTTTATAATATTTAGATATTAATCCAACTGGAAAAACTTGTGAAAAGATATATAGTTTGGTTAGTCACATAGCAAATAGCTTATAGTGGAGGTCTATGGCCATCTAGTGGTTAAAGTGATATTTTTTATTTTAAAACTGCATTTTCCAAAAAAAAAAAAAATCTAAAATCTTACATTAAACCATGTAAAATGATCCATGTTATCTCCATGAATGAAAATTAGAAATCTGGGTCTTTTATAAAGTGAAGTTTACATACAATGGCGTTTTTTTTGTAAAAAGCCTATTTAAATAAATATTTATTTATGTATTTATAGAAATTTAAAAGATATCAAAAATCCTCCAAAAACTGCACAAATGTTGAGTAAAAACATTAATAAACAGAGTAAAATTACATTTGTAAAAAAATATATATATATATTATACTGTTACAAAATTAAATGTTATTGTCTGGGGTCCCTGGAGACCCCAAAGATAATGAGTGTAGACACAAATGAAGATAATAGAATGAAGATAATCATTCCTATGCCCCTGCTCGGTTTAGAACGTAAGCTCCGCCCCTCACTTCCGTTTCTGGCGCTGGGGTTCTGAAACTGGTGGTGTTGCGGGTCTGCTGGATACTATAGCTAGTGGGCTACTTCTTTGTCCATCTTAGATAGAAAACGATTTTTAAATCAATGTTACTAGTTTAAAAACAATGGATTAAAGGCATACGCAGCTGAAATAACAGGATGGTAGGTTAATACAAGGAATGAAGGGTATTTGGAGGGTCGATGGACTGTCTAAAAACAACGAAAATGCTCCCTTTCTCTCCTGTGACACGGATGCTTGATTTTATTTTATTTGCAATCATCTACTCAAGAACTTCAGGTGAGTAGGTCCATAAATGGTTATCAATGTGATGTTATCTGTAGCTACTAGGTTATACGATGACAAAGACGTACATTTCACCAAAAAAAAAAGGGGTTGTGAGCCTACAGTTCCACCGAACGGGTGACATTTGCTTCTTGTAACCTAGACATAATATAATACATAGATACGTCAACGGGTCCGCCATTTTGCGGAGGGCAAGACTGCACTGTAATCAAGGGTGAGCTGGGTTTTTTTCTGGATAAAAACAAAAACTGTTTTTATATTTATCAACCGATTTCAGTGAATGGTATGTGTTGTACAAACAGTTCCATCTCTAGTTATTTAAAATCTCAATAGTTATACTTGTAAAATATTTGTTTTAATAAAGAATGGTCAAAGCTCAGACTTGTCATGTATCTGGCTTTTTATTCTTGGATAAGAATGATGAAGACCCCCATACTGAGATATAATTTAAGTTTTCTTAAAAAAAGCATTTTCTGTGATTGACCAGATTTGAGCAATAACAAAGATAACTGATGGATCCTTTATGATAATACATATGTTATGTACAACTACTGTGCAATGCAGTAAATATAACATTTGTGAGAAGTAATAGTAAATAGTTTAGTCAATAAAATAAACAAATAGTATACAGCAAATAAAATAGTAATGAATAGTGTATAATTATATAATATCATACAATAATACAATCATAAAAATATTGATAATAGCATATGGTTTATTAATAATAATATAATCATAGCAATAGAATAAGAAATATCAATTACAGAATATACACACAATAAATTTATACTTATATTTAATATTTAACTCTTTTTGTTAAATTTCAGTTTTATTGATCAGTAATAGCCATTATAACAGAAGTAGCTTCAGTCAAACATACAGCAGGATACAACGTTAAAAAAGCCTAAATATAAAGTTATGAAACTTCACTTTGCCCTCAGCCAAAACGATTTACCAGGGAACCATTTATAGATTAATGAGACCATAGATCGCCCGTTAGATACACAAGACGAATAATATCTCATGTTTAACCACTAGACTAGAGACATCCGAGCCGGCGGCAAACTTCAAAAGGACTGGCCGAGGTAAGGCTGTCCTCTGCGGGCTTAATGTGCGCTGAGCGCCCGGTGATCGCATCTCACAACTCCGAAACCGTCAGATCAAATTTTTAAATAGGCGCTATCTTTATAAACAAACCACATATTTAAGCTTTAAAGGTGCCCTAGAATGGTTTTTTAAATTATTTTATAATGTTTCCTGTGTTGCCCTTATAATGTTAGTATGTTTTTTAGATCAAAAATAGTCATAATTTAGAAATAAAAGGCATTTTTCCTAGCCTGATTTTAGTCTCTGATTTGAACACTCTGTTTGAAGGGGCGTGTCTGCTGTGAGACTTCAGTGTAACCGGGCCACTGCTGTGATTGGCTGACATGACTGCATATTAAATAGCTTCGTATTACATGTGAAACTCTCTCGAATACTACAGCTGGCCTGTTATACGTTTTAACTATAGAGAATAGGATCGTGACGTCAGCGGATCCCTGTAACGCGAGGCATTGTGGGATTTTAGGACACGGAAGTTGCGTGAGAACCGTAGTTGTAGGCGGCAGCGTAGTAGTTTTGGCGGTAGACTGTAAGTGGTGGTATATTTTAGAAGGTAATTCAATTTAGAAACACAACAGAATGGTGAACGCGTGCTGTATTATAAATTGTCACAATCGTTCTCACGATCGGCGGGGAAAACGTATCACAAATGCAGT
Source organism: Chrosomus eos (assembly GCA_036326025.1). Lineage (NCBI taxonomy): Eukaryota > Metazoa > Chordata > Actinopteri > Cypriniformes > Leuciscidae > Chrosomus > Chrosomus eos. The sequence continues at coordinate 131,000 of JAZAVI010000223.1, forward strand.
ACGATTTTTCAGCTTTCCCGCTTGGAAGAAAAGCAATGGAACTCAAGTCGCAGAGTTAACAAAGAGGCGTCGCATGGCATGGGTATCAGCTGTAAGACGGACAAACATCACCTTCAGCAACATTTCCAGACACATGTTCGTATGTTCACGGCATTTTCACACAGGTAAGTTATCATTACAACACCTTTAACTGTTATGTGGTTACCGCTAGCTGGCCATACAAACGTAATTTTGTAGCTAACGTTATGCAGCCAGCACTCGGTTGTGCAAAGTTTGCTAGTTAAACTAGTTCCAACCCAACAACTGTACAGGGTAGGGTTGTAACTAGTTTATCTTAGTTGAGTTTAATTTTATAGCTATGGAGCCAGCCAACTTAGTTGTGCAAATTTAGCTAACAGTAACATTAGTTAAAACTAGTTAACGTTACAACACAACAACCATAACATTAACTTCAATTACGAAAAATAGTAACTAGCTAACTTTGCAAAACTAAGTTAGCTGGCTGCATAGCTATAAAATTGAGCTAACTATAAAGGAAGGAATCTCTATAACATATGTAACTGTTACGTTGTGTATCTGTAATCGTTCATCCGATCAACTTTACACTTGAGTGTGAAGTTATTTGGATGAGCAGGTATCCAGAAAACTGCAAGCACAGACTAATCAATCAGCCAGTTTTAGATGGGCACTGCAATTGTAAAATAAATTCTTTTTTTTTCTCTCTCTCTCAGGCAAACCAGCCTATGAAATGCTGGAGTGTCATCCCGACTGGGTACCGTCATTACACCTTGGCCACACAGAAGTCAAAACAACACATACACAGCGTTTTAACCGGAGGACGAAGAGACAGCAAGCTCTGACAGGGAAAAACGCTTCACCTGCAACACCACTGGATCCAGCTGCACAGAGGTCACAGGTGGATGATGCTGCAGCTGCACAGAGGTCACAGGTGGATGATGCTGCACCTCCAGATGAAGCTGCACAGAGTTCACAAATAGATGACACTGCACCGGAGGATAACAACAGAGAACAGCAGGAATGCAGTTTTTGTAGCCACAGGCGTGCTGAAATTAACCGCTTGCTGGAGGAGAACAGAATACTGAAGGAAGAGCTCTCCCAAAAGAAGATGGATGAGCATTTCTTTAAAGATGATGATGTGAAGGTAAAGTACTACACTGGGCTTCCGTGTTTTGCTGTTTTGATGGGCGTGCTGCAGCAGCTTCTTCCTTGCCTGCCACAGACTGTCCGAAAACTTTCGCCTTTTCAGATGCTCATCTTAACTCTGATGCGCCTGAGGCTGAATCTGCCAATCCAACACATTGCACACATCTTCTGCATAGACCGAAAGACTGTTTCCACCACGTTCAGAGACACCATAGCTACAATGTTCACACACCTTAGCCCTTTGGTGCACTGGCCTGAGCGACATTGCTTGCAAGGTAGCATGCCACATCAGTTTGTTGAGGCTTTTGGCAATCGTGTTTCAGTTAGTGTGGACTGCTTTGAAATTAACATCGAGAGAGCATCAAATATGAAAGCTAGAGCACAGACATTTTCTCACTACAAACACAGGCACACCCTCAAGTATCTTATTGGCATTACACCACAGGGAGCTATCTCTTTCATTTCCAAAGGGTGGGGAGGTCGTGTCAGTGACAAGCATGTGACTGAGAACAGTGGCCGTCTTAATAAATTATTGCCCGGAGACTTGGTGTTGGCGGATCGGGGATTTGACATCAGGGACAGCGTCGGATTAATGTGTGCAGAAGTGAAAATCCCAGCATTCACAAGAGGACGCTGCCAGTTGGATGCGAAAGATGTGGAGGAGACAAGGCAGATAGCTCACCTCAGGGTCCACGTGGAGAGGGTGATTGGATGCGTACGCAACAAGTACACCATACTAAGTGAGACGATACCTGTGAGCATGGTGCTCCCATGTGAAGACGAGGACATGATTTTCCTTGACAAGATTGTGTCTGTGTGCTGTGCCTTAACTAATATGTGTCCTAGTGTTGTCATGAAACCATAAAACATGACAAACCGTATGAACTGCATATGTTGCATATCATGTGTTAAATAAATGATGGAAAACTGTGTCAATTCTAAGTCTTTTTATCTGTGTCACAACATGAACATCACATAACATAAATGTGTTTCACAGTAACAATGTAGTGCAAATATAACAGGTAAAATAACTTCTAGGTACTTATAACAGGACCTGCAGTGTAACATTGTAGTGCAAATATAACATATAAAATGACTTCTACTCATAACAAGACCTGCAGTGTAACAATGTAGTGCAAATATAACATATAAAATAACTTCTACTCATAACAAGACCTGCAGTGTAACAATGTAGTGCAAATATAACAAAATAACTTATAGTAACTAATAACAGGACCTGCAGTGTAACAATGTAGTGCAAATATAACAGGTGAAAGAACGAACAGGCACTGTTAACATGAACTGCAGTTTAACAATGTTGTGCAAATATAACATAAAATAACTTCTAGGTACTTATAACAGGACCTGCAGTGTAAAAATGTAGTGCAAATATAACATAGTAACTTATAACAGGACCTGCAGTGTAACAATGTAGTGCAAATATAACATAAAATAACTTCTACTTATAACAGGACCTGCAGTGTAACAATGTAGTGCAAATATAACAGCAACTTATAACAGGACCTGCAGTGTAACAATGTAGTGCAAATATAACAGCAACTTATAACAGGACCTGCAGTGTAACAATGTAGTGCAAATATAACAAAATAACTTACAGTAACTAATAACAGGACTTGCAGTGTAAAAATGTAGTGCAAATATAACAGGTAAAAGAATGAACAGGCACTGTTAACATGAACTGCAGTTTAAAAATGTTATGCAAATTTAACAGGTAAAAAGTCAACTTCAAGAACTGACAACATGTCATAATAACATGGCACTATGTACAAACTATTCACAATATATTGAACCAAAACCTGCTTGTGCTCCACTGTTTCAGTTCTGTGTGCATGAGGCACAGAGCCACGGCTCACTAGCTGAAGGGGCCTGACTGAGTCCGACACAGCTGAGGTGGAACCACTGTATTGCACAGTTTTCCTTGTCACAAGCCACCATGTCGTCCTGGTCTTCAGGGCCTCTGCAAACGCACCACAGTTGGTTTGTCTTCTGCAGTGCCTGTGTTCTTGGCCTTTTTGTGTGAGCTTGCTGTAACACGGTTAAAGGATGTGGAGTTGTGGAGGCTGCTCGGGTGTAATGGCAAGCCACAAGCTCAGGTAGAGAAACCTTGAGGAAAAACTCCTGTGCTTTCGTCAGAAGTGTTGTCCAGAACTCCACATCTGGTAAGATCCGAACCACAGCACAGTCTTGTTGCGTCCACACAACAAAGTCACAAAACCCTGACCCAGTGACAAGGATCTGAGTTTGTACCTGGCTGTAGTACTTGTGTGTCTTCTTCAAGATTAACTTCCCATCAGTTAGCTGAAGACAAAATTTGCTGTCATCTGTACAGGCCTGCAGGATGGAGTTGTTTTGGTGCTTATATGTGCATTTGATTTCCAGACAGCCTTTCCCACAACATGTGCAGTGAATGAGCCCATCAGGTGATGCCCCAACCTCCGGAAATGATGGATTTATGATAAACCCACATTGCTCCACTTTCAGGTTATCATGCTGGGAAGCTGTCAGTGTGACATAGGTCTGCCTTGCTTCTTCCTCGTGGTCTATCCCCCATCTGGTGGCAGCTGTGGATGCTGTTTTTTTGGGGCAGCACACCCTCCTCACAGTTGACAAAGCTGGTCTGGCAACACTGGTGGACACAACAGCATGGATGTTGGAAGCTGTTATTCTTCCCGCTCTTGATGAGTACCAGGCAGAGGATTGATGCTGCTGTCTTGTCTGAGCTTCCACCGCAACCGCCTGTGCCTCTGTTACCGCTACCATGTGTGTGAGGCCCTCACAATGCTGCTGCAGGGCAGGCAGTTCACATCCATCCTTCCCGGGTCACGAAGGCACTGTAGGGACTTTGGCACTACACGTGGCTTAACAGGGTCTGCATAATTTTGGTAGTAGCCCTCCATTCCAGAAAGGCAAACAGCCTTGCTGTGAGTATGCAAAATGTCAAGTAGGGGTGACAAGTTTAAAAGTGTCGTCGTGTGTCCACACGGACTAGTGCAGCCAACACGAGTCCGTATCCCTGACATTGTGCTCTCTCCACTGATGCACTTGTCGAGCGCCCTCTTCTTAGCTGCGCCAGAGGAGAAGTCAATCTTGTAGCCCACCTCTGCTTGGACCTTGTCCACACTACTCGGCATCATCCAGTAGGCTGGAACATCAGTGACTGTCTTGGTACCCCGTATCCGCACTGCTACTTCAATTTTAAACAGGAGGGCCCCAACATGTGTGCAAGACTCTGCTATGCCAGCCATGCATGTTGCAGTGTGCACACTCCACTTGCCCACTGGTATTGAGGATCACCCATGGCTTGAGTGGAGGTTCATTGAGGCGTTGAGAGTGCAAAACCTAAGACATAAATAACACTGATAAGCATCAAATGAATTATATATCTATATATATTCATATAGCATTCACATTTACACACTGGTGAAAATAGTTGTAAATTCATAGTCAAATCAGAGGTATATTTTTTGTAGACATGTACTTTTGATCTATTTACTAGTTCTTTATTTATGTTTATGTGTACGGTTAGTATGTGAAAATGTACCTGGAAATAAACCGGATTCTGATTTATTACAGAAACTAATCTAGAACATTGCAGAAACAACAAAAACAACAGTGTTTCGCCTGGAAATTACATTTAATAAAAGTAAACAACTTAACTAAAATGTTTCCGAAGTAAAAAAGAAAATATATATACGACGCAGAGTTTAACTTGCAGTGTTGTTGTTGTTGGTGACAGGGAGGTGTGTCTGGTGCGTGGTGATTACCTACCTTTGTGCGAACGACGGTTTTCTGGTCGTTGAGTTTAAAAATCTCCAGGTCCTGAACCCAACCATTAGTTAAGTGGTGATGGGCCTCGAGAGATTTATAATTTCGGAACTGCTCAAATGTGTATGCGCTCACACCACACACAAGGTAAGAAAACACGTCAGGAAATGTTGTTTGCGGTAGCTTGTTCAGATCAGTCGACCACTCTTTGTGTTCGTACGGATCGAGCCCGTTAATTGCCTTTATTTTCTCTAAGTAGCGCTCCTTTGCTTCCTTGTTCAGCTTATCTCGGTAGATAACCTTGTGCTTGATCTTCGCACGGTCCATGTGTGTTGTTTGTTTACGTTCGTTACTACTACAACCGTGTCCTAAAAGATGGCCGCCGCTACCCAGAATGCACTGCGCCATGACGTAGTTTCCCATTCTCTATTACAGCTATCGAGATTAACGAATCGTTTTTAAAGTATTTAAATCTATTTCCATCACATAAAATGTTGCTGTGATGAGCATTGAGCAGATTACAGTTTGTTGATCGCGAGACAACGCAGTTTATGCTCTCTCTCTCTCTCTCTCTCTCTCTCTCTCTCTCTCTCTCTCTCTCTCTCTCTCTCTCTCTCTCTCTCTCTCTCTTTGCGTCAAAAGTGGGCGCGTCTTCCGGTTCGAAGTAAACAAAGCGCGAAGTGACACTCATTCATTCAATAGTTGACAGTCATTCAAGAACAGTCGGTCCAAACTTGCTAACGATGTGGGAACACAACCTAAACGAAATAAAAAAGGGTGAAATAACAGTACCTTTACCCTCCGCAGTAGATAGTTGGGAGGATGACATGAAGAAGTGGCCGCGTATCACGTATGGTAGTATTTTTAGCTATTTTGTAGATTCAGTAGCCTGTGATAGTAAGGCGATGAGCAATTTAAAAAGCTCAGAGGCATATCAGTATCTACACAGTAATAAAGTCGGTCGGGTGCTATTTAAGGACGTCGGAAACGACCTTGTATATCTTAAAGCTGACATTGAGCCGAGCCAGAGCCTACACGTAACACATCATAAGGCTTGGGTGCTAGCATCAGTGACAGGTGAAGTACAGACAGCGGGATGTTCATGTATTGCAGGGCCAGGACGCTCTTGTAGTCATGCAGCAGCACTTTTGTGGAAGGTCAGTAAAGTAAGGATACCCCGTAATTCCTCAAATAAAAACCGGTATTCAAATAAACGCCGGGCCTCTGATAGTGGCCGGGTGCGTGATCAACGCGGACAAATGAAGCATGAAGTGGCCAGGTGTAAACATCCCCTAATGTGCGTTCAAGTTCATCGTAACGTGCAACCAATAGATGGTATTAGATTCAACACAGATATAATTTAGTGGTGCTAGTATAACTGTCTTTTCAAAAACTTTAATGAAAACGAAATATTCTTGAGCATGGAACCCAGACGGAAATTTGATTTTGATTTTTTTTTTAAATAAAGGCCTGCCTCTAATAAAAGCCTGCTTCAAAATAAAAGCCTGGTACCTTCTGCAGTTTAGGTAAATAAAGGCTCCGGCTTTTATTTGAGGAATTACGGTAATTAAGGGCACGAAAATGTATTATTGCATTGTGATATTAATTAATTAATAAATGTACTAAACTGAAATGTTTACTGTGTGTCATTCATGTTCTGCATATGCTTCACTTAAAATCTTTAGTCTAAGATTGTTGTTGGATAATAAAATTTAATTCAATTTAGGTTGAGAATGCAGTCAGGCAGGGCAAGACAGGGATGGCATGCACTGATGTGCAAAGGAAGTGGAATTCTGGTGTGAAGAAGAATGTAGGAATGAGGAAGGTGAAGGATATTAATTTTAACCATCACAGACCATACCACATATATCCAGGCCCATCAGAAAGTTCTGTGCAAGAATCAACAATCTCCCCCCAACTTTTTAAGAACCACAGAGAGTTCATAACCCATAGCAATTCATCAGTGATGGCCCCACTGTTTCAGCTCCAGACAAATGGGCTTCTTCAGTTAAGTTACAGAGCAGATGTAGACAGCAGCAAGGCAGGCCCCAGCAAACATGATCCAGCCCACAGTAATACACTCTGTCATACTGAACACAGCACAACACTAACCTGTCTAAAGTGCACAAAGTTTTATGAGACTTACATTAAAGTGTCACCTGCACAAGCGGCTACACTGATGGAAGAAACCAGGATGCAAAGTGCTTCACAGTTATGGCATGATCCTAGAAAGCTGCGTCTAACAGCCAGCACAGCAAAACGAGTCCCAAAACGAAGCACCACAGATCCTCAAAAATGTCTAAATGAGCATCTGTACCCAACCTTCACCGGCAATACAGCAACACAGCATGGCAAAGAAAATGAGATCAACGTCACCACACTCATGGAGAGCAGAGGGCATACTGTGGAGAAGAGAGGCCTGGTCGTGCACCCTGACCATCCTTGGTTGGGAGCCAGCCCAGATGGGATCCTTGATTCAACACAACTCCTCGAGATCAAGTGCCCCTTCAAGAGTTCCATGTCACTGGCAGAATTTCTGGGACGGCCAAATGGTGACATCAAAATATTAGGCGATGGACAGTACCTGATTCTTCCTAAAGGAAAGGATGGATACTACCTTCAGGTGATTTTTTTTTTTTTTTCTTTAGGAAAGTAGCTTTATTATCAGACTAACATTGTATTTACACTTATGAATTAATTATACAGATTCTTTTTCCAAACTTGTACTCTTACTCCTTTCAGACACAACTGACCATGATGTGTCTGGGCCTTCAGAGCTGCAAGCTGGTCATCTGGACACCAAGTGAGGACATCGAATTGGACATTCCATACGACAAAAACTACACAGATGCACAAGTGCAACAGCTGCAGAATTTTTACTTTTTACACATGCTACCTAGGTTGGCTGATGATTTTGCTGACAAGAAGATAAATCTCTGTCCAACATACCTGCAGATCTTTAATGGGTAGTTGGGGGAAGGTTTACACTGTTCTCATTAATATTATAATAATATTATTAATCTGTTCTCATTAATATTATAATAATATTAATAATCAATACTCATTAAAGCATGGTGACAGACAGTTGTGTGAGCTGACAAACAATTAAAATAAAAAATACACACTTAGTCATTGTGCGTTGGAGTTTATTCAAAATAATAAATTAATGTGCCATTTGATCACATTAAATGGCACATTTGGTTAACAGTGGTATTGTCAACTCAGGCTTTGATCCTGAATTTAGGTGTGACATCAGTAGTGAACAGCCAATCACATGCTGAGAAAGAGTTTATAGAATATTAAGAATTTAAACAAATTTACACAGTAAGAAGAAAATAGCTGTCTATGAAACAACAACTAAAAGAAAAAGTCTTTAAGAGATTAAAGAGATTAAAGGGATAGTTCACTCCAAAATGCAAATTCTGTCAGTTCCTCACCCTCATGTTGTTCCAACCCGGAAGACTTTCGTTCATTGGAGGAGCTCTCAGAGGATCCAGCTCTCAGATTTAATCAAAAATATCTTAATTTGTGTTCTGAAGATGAACGAAAGTCTTACAGGGTTGGAACAACATGAGGGTGAGTAATTACTGACAGAATTTTCATTTTGGGGTGAACTATCCCTTTAAATTGAACATTTAAGCTCACACTGAGTGTGTAAGATATAGTGTCTATGTTCTAGAAATAAGCCCCCATCACATGCTGAGAAAGTGTTTAGTGATATTAAGAATTTAAACAAATTTACACAGTAAGAACTAAGAAGAAATTAGCTGTCTATGAAACAACAACTAAAAGAAAAAGTCTTTAAGAGATTAAAGAGATTAAAGTGATAGTTCACCCCAAAATGCAAATTCTGTCAGTTCCTCACCCTCATGTTGTTCCAACCCCGGAAGACTTTCGTTCATTGGAGGAGCTCTCAGAGGACCCAGCTCTCAGATTTAATCAAAAATATCTTAATTTGTGTTCTGAAGATGAACGAAAGTCTTACAGGGTTGGAACAACATGAGGGAGAGTAATTACTGACAGAATATGCATTTTGTAGTGAACTATCCCTTTAAATTGAACATTAAGCATTTAAGATATAGTGTCTATGTTCTAGAAATAAGCTCCCCTCGCAGATTTACAAGTGCTGCACAGATTCTTAGTATTTTGTCGATTTTAGGGACAAAATGAATAGGCACAGTATGAGAGAGGATTTTTTACACCTTGAGACGCCTGATTGCTCGCTCAATGTGTATGCGGACATTAGCAATGCGTCTTGTGCGAGTTACCTGCTCATTTGTCAGCTGGCATTTCTTGCGCGTAAAAGCTGGCGTGATCAAACGAACTTTCCGTTCCTCTAGCAAATCCCTGATGGTGAAGCCACGGTCCCCCATCACCTCATCTCCAGCACGCAAATGGTCGAGAAACCCAGAGTTCTGTGTTATGAATCTATCGCTACATTTGCCACCATAAGCCTCTGAAATGTACATAACTATTCCAGATGGAGCAGTTGCTACTAGATACTGGACAGTATTGTTTGCATAGTAGTGACTATAAGATTCAGTTCTTGAGTCCAGATTTTTAGCCTTCTGCAAGACACTTTCTGTGCAGTCAATTACACAAGTTGTGTTTGGAAAATTGTCCATAAAAATCTGTGGCAAAGTGGCCTTTATTGTTTCTCTAGGCAGCCATGGAATGAGATCCTGGGTGTGCTCAGCAATCACATCTATCCAGAATTTCAGTGTTTTACTGACCTGACATTTTGAAGCGTCTTGCTAAATCAGCTATAACAAAGTTCTGTCTAAGCTTCATAAATGTCAACAGGATTTGGTCCTCTGCTGACAATACTGATGATGTGGGGGCAAAATGATACAAGCACGACACAAGAGTTTTGAACTCAAGCAGTGGAATCCCTGTGTACAGCAGACAGTCTGTATCATCTTTTAAAACAATATCTGCAACAGGCAGCGAACTCTTAGAGGATGGAGCAGTTGTCATAACGCATGTGATGGTAGGTCCTTTGGAGTAGGTGTGGTCCTCCATTGCTGGGTCTGACCACTGTGTTTGGGCATCATGGAAGGTCTGTGAGGTAGGATCTGGCTCCCCAGAAACCTCCATCATATCAGGCTCATCTGCAGGGAATACAATTAAGTACATATTTAGCAGTGGGTAGTGGTTAGCTTCAATGACGATTTGTTTAGGGGCAGAAAAAAACAATTAGGGGCATTAGCGTCTTGACAAACATCTAGACACATAGACTGTGTTTAATATTATCAATATAGATATTCTGTAACGTTATATGTTAACTAAAAGAGGAAATTAAATTAGCATCTGTCACTGTGTACCATTGTGCCCTCCAAGCTCGTCACAATAAAAGTTTATGCGAGGTAAAAATATCAGGCTACCCGTCTATCATTATGGCAGACAGTTTTTCATACATTAATAATAAGTAACGTTACTTCAAGAATAGCTAAGGTATTAAACAAAAATACCTGTATAAACAAAACTAGCAAACTAGTTGACATTACATTGTTACCTTACCTGTTGTTGTTGTTGTTGTTGTGCCATGTCGACTCTTGGGTCGGCGTCTCTTCTCCGGTGGCTTCTCATAACCCAGAAAGAGCGTTGGGTACGGGTTATCATGTGTTGGCTTCTTGTCCACGAAGTGAAATGAGCACACAAACAGGTGTTTTGGGGGAGTTTTTAAGTTTAAATTCTTCAGCCATATTCTTCTTGATTCGTCGTCTTTTGGGAGGGGATAGAAACTGTACAGTCGCTGGCAGGAACACTCTTTTTTTGTTTTAGGCTTATGTTCAAAACACTCACGTTTAAGCCACTGAAATAGTTTAGTCCGGTTATACGTACATCCGCGAACAGCACATGTTGTCCCTGAGCTCCGTAACGACATCTCTCGTAAAGGTTTGGGACTTTATAGTAAAAAAAGTATCCGAAAAACATCTAGCCTCTTCGCTAAATAACACAGAAAATACCATTGGTATACTACTTCCGCCGCCTCACCGGAAGTTGTACCCACTTTCTTTTTTACAGTAGCGCCCCCCCGGAAACTTGTGGATAGTGGAGCCACTGTAGGCACATGGAATACTTAAGCATTTTCTTCAATGACTTTCTGGGCCGTCAAGTTTCAATTGCTGAGGGAGCCTATGTAGCAGTGAACCAGCTCTCAGAGTCAGATTTAATCAAAAATATCTTCATTTGTGTTCCGAAGATGAACAAAGGTCTTACGAGGTTGGTACAGCATGGGGTGAGTAATTAATGACTTAATTTTCATTTTTGGGTGAACTAACCCTTTAATCAACTGTTTTCTGTGTGTCAGTGTCTGCAAAGAGGAAATTGACGATCAGCATCTCTGTAGTGAACACGCCTATAGAGAAACGTGTGTGGATTAGGCTACATAATCAGAGAGCAGGCTATGCTATTTATTTTCGTTTTTAATTGTTTCGTTTAAAGACATTTCAAGCTTACTATATAGATATATTTCTCATGTCTGGGAGGCATACGCTGAATTTCGGTTAATTTATAATGAGATGTGCTCCAGCTCACGTGCAATGCAAGTGACGGCGGCGGCGCCTCCATGTCATGATTTAGCCCGATCTCGTGTGTATGAATACCACGAATGTTATTTCTCGTGGCATTTATATGCCAAAATCAGTTTTGGCGTGTATATGATACGCAGTTTTCGCGTGCATATGATACGCACTTTATGGCGTGTAATACGCACGCACCCCCCACCCCCCCTCCCCCTAATCCTACCCAAGGGATTTTCTGTGCGTAGCATATGCACGCCAAAACCATTTTTGGCGTATAAATGCCACGAGAAATAACATTCGTGGTATTGATACGCACTTTCATGAGACTGCGTTGCATGATTATTGTCTATTTGCTTCTTATTTATTAAATCCAGGCAATTGGTTGATGAAAATATTATTAAAATTAAGATACAATTTATACTAAACGAAATTCACTTTAAAGAAGGGCTTTCTACAAAACAAAACTTAATTAAGTGGGCAAAATCATCCATTTTTGGATTTTTTTTTGTGTGGATTTATAGCGTTTTGAAAAAAAAATTAACTTTGAATTTATCATCAACAATATTGTTGTTTGATTTAATAATCATTGTTCAACATGTTCAGACTGAGGGAAAAAAAAAACATTTTAACACAGGGTTCCAGACTGCGACCGTTTTTTGAGAATGTGCGAGTTCAAATTTTATGTGGTCGCATTAGTGCGAGTGGACGCTCGCGCAACAGAACGCCGTTGTATCAGCAGCTGCTGGAGTCCGTAACTTATGTTCAAAATGAACAAGTACATCATGAATCAATTTTCCATACCATGTTTTTGTCTTATCCTGAATCACAACGGTACGCCTATAATGAGGGTTTATATTCTGACTAGTTTATCCTGGGCTCGGCTCGGCTGCGGAGTTGCCCAGACAGTGCCTGCGTGACTCGCCATAGACATTAACGGAGAGAAGTAGCTCCGGCTACAGTGTTCTTCCGCGAGACACGTGCGGTTTATTTATTGACGAACGTAGACGTCACGCGCATTGCACACTGATGGTGAAACGCGCCAATTACGAATTCAGGAATTAAGGCATATAAAAATGAAAAGGTCTCACGAAACACCGAGCCCCTTCCTACGTCTTTCAGCGGTTAGATGAGAGCAATCGCTCGACGGAGGAAAATGAAATTATTATAAAATGCAGAAGGTAAGGAGTGTGAGATGAGATTTCTGATTTTTGTTACAACTATAAACTTTGATAACGAAAATCTGTATCAGCCTTTTATAATAGCTACTCTAATCTTTTAAAATTTAACATTTGAATGTTTAATGATTTTTAAAAGATAGAAATATGATGCTGATAGAAAGATAAAAACAGACAGATAGACAGATAAATAGACAGATAGATAGATATAATATAATTAAAAGGTGAATAGATTGTATACATAGATAGATATAATATAATTAAAATGTAAATAGATAGATTGTATACACTAAACAATGCTGGGTTGTTTAAACTCAAATTTGGGTCAAAATCAAATATGGGCAAACCCAAATGTTGGGTTAAAAATGTAATTTAAAATTTTAACCCAACTTTCACTTTCAACTGTACATTTTTTTTATTACATTTTTAACTCAAACATTTGGTTTTGTCCATATTAGACCCAAATTTGGGTTGAAACAACCCATCATTTTTAGAGTGTATAATTCAAATGTAAAATGCTTAAAATTATAGAATAATTTTTATTTTATTTTTTATAATATATTACAGGTATTTATGCTGCAACCCAGAAAACCTTTGCTAGCATTGGTCCATTAAAACCACTATTCATCAGCATGCATTGATTAATCCCATGGCATGTAGCAAAAAAAAAAGGTGCGACCAAATCATATGCTGGTGCAAGTTGGTAGCACCAGTGCAACCAGTGGAAAAGTTAGTCTGGAGCCCTGTAACAGGATAAATTGAATATTCACAAAATGTGTGGGTCTAGGAAAGAAATGTAATTTTCCTGAAAACTATTGAAATGGATTTATCGCGTTTTGGAAAAGAGCTCCTCATATATATATAAGACAAAAACTCATTTAGGGACATAGGCTACCTATAACTGCACACATCATGCAGTGAAAGCACGATAGACAAAAGCGAGGTCACCTCACAGTGCCTCGTACATCGTTAAAACGTACTCGGTTACTAACGTAACCTCGGTTCTCTCTAGAGAGGGAACGAGTACTGCGTAATATCTTACGCTATGGGGAAAACTCTTTTCCACGAGATATTGAAGCCAAAAATGATCCTTAATTTTTTATTAATGTAAAACGCTTTGCGGCAGCAAGCAGACATAGTCGAGACAGCTCGCGCGCCTATTGGCTGCCCTGCGGCAACAGCAGCAGCCTATCGAGAGTGGCTCTGCGTGACGTCACGACGAATGGGGCCTTTCGCGCCCATATAGTCACGTCCCGCCAGAAAGGGCGTGGTCTCGCCCTACAACTAGGCTCGATAGCTGCTTTTATGTTGGTTTTCATCGCCGAAGCGAACCAGAGCGTATTCCAAGCACGGCAAGATACGCAGTACTCGTTCCCTCTCTAGAGAGAACCGAGATTACGTTAGTAACCGAGTACGTTCTCTTACGAGAGTATCTCTCGTACTGCGTAATATCTTACGCTATGGGGAACACAATGCAACACGCCGTGCTGGTAGGGATCCAACACCAAAGTCCCAGGGGCCGCAGCCCGGGGCGCATATAGTGCATAATCACCATAAACTCACAGAGAGTGAGGGAAGAGAGGCTAGAAGCATCATTCCCTGTAAATAGCATCCGAAAGGAGCTAATCATGTGACAAATAGACCATACCGTCAGGGTGAACATTCAGCCTGAACTGGGTGGCCACAAGTGTGTCAACATTTTAATGAGCTGCTGTACCGGTCAGTGAGCAATACGCAGGTCAAACTCAGTATCCGAGCCGCACAGCGGGCAGATAGCACTGAATTTTATACCGCCAAAAGCTTAGCTTGTAAGGCGGGAACCTCCAGGTTATAGTATTTTATAAATGTAGACGGCGAGGCCCCGCGGCCATACAAATATCTTGCAGGGTAACTCCGCTAGACCATGCCCACGAGGAGGCCATGCCTCTTGTGGAGTGCGCTCTAACACCCAAAGGGCACTGTAGGCCCTTAGAAGTGTAAGCCAGCGCAATGGCACCGACTATCCTTCTGGATAGGCTCTGTTTCGAAGCGGCAAGTCCCTTAGCACGGCCGCCAAACGAAACGAAAAGCTGCTCAGTCTGTCTGAAACCAGACGAGCGGGACACATAAGCCCTTAGTGCCCTGACAGGGCAAAGGAGACTCGCGTCCTTCTCCTCATTGAGAACCGGAAGGGCAGACAGGGAAATCACCTGGGCCCTGAACGGTGTGTTGAGGGATTTTGGCACGTAGCCGTGCTTCGGTTTGAGTATGACCTCTGAGTCATTAGGTCCAAACTCCATGCATGACGCGCTCACTGAAAGCGCTTGCAAGTCCCCTACGCGCTTCACTGAAGCGAGAGCCATAAGAAACGCTGTCTTGAAAGACAAGTGTTTCATGTCTGACGACTGGATTGGCTCGAATGGGGCACCTTTCATGGCCTCCAAGACCGTGGAAAGGTCCCATGTCGGGACTGAAGGGGGCCTGGGAGGGTTTAGCCTCCGAGCTCCTCTAAGTAAACGCACGACTAAGTCGTTCTTTCCTAGTGACTGGCCAGACACCGGTTTTGCAAACGTTGCTATGGCCGCCACGTATACTTTGAGCGTGGAAGGGGTCCTGCCCTTATCCAGTAGCTCCTGAAGGAAGGAAAGCACTTCCGTAACCCCGCAGTCTACAGGTGAAAAGCTCTGCGCTTGACACCAAGCAGACCACTTCGAGGTGTAGAGCCGTCTGGTAGACGGGGCTCTAGCCTGCGCGATCGTGTTTAACACTCCCTCTGGGAGGTCAGCGGGTACCCGTTGATGGCCCATGCGTGCAGGGACCACAAATCCGGGCGAGGATGCCAAATCGAGCCTCCCGCCTGAGAGAGGAGGTCTCTCCTCAGCGGTAAAGGCCATGGGACAGCGCTGGTCAACTGCATCAGGACAGGGAACCACGACTGATTTGTCCAGAGCGGAGCTATGAGTAGCACTGGGCATCCCTCCCTCCTGATTCGCTCCAACACCTGAGGCAGGAGTGAGACAGGGGGAAAAGCATATAGGGGGCGGCGGGGCCAAACATGGGCCAGCGCCTCCCGGCATTTCGAGAAGAATCTCGGGCAGTGAGCGTTTTCTTGGGACGTGAACAGGTCCACCTGCGCTTTGCCAAACGTTTCCCACAGCAGCTGGATCGTCTGCGGGTGCAGAGACCATTCTCCTGCTGGGACGTTGTTTCTGGACAGCCTGTCTGGCCCCACATTTAGGTGACCAGGCACATGCGCCGCTCTCAGCGAGAGCAGGTTGTGCTGAGCCCAGACCAGGAGGCGTCCCGTCAGCCTGTAAAGGTTTCGGGACCTGACGCCGCCCTGGCGATTTATGTACGCCACCACTGACATGTTGTCCGACCGGACCAATACGTGGTGGCCTTTTATCTGGGGACAGAAGCGCCGTAGCGCTTTGTCGACTGCTATTAATTCCAAGCAGTTTATGTGAAGGAGCTTCTCCCGTACTGACCATAGGCCAGCTAGCGGTCTGCCCTCGAGCAGCGCTCCCTGCCCGAAGTGGAGGCGTCCGTAGACACCACCTTCACACTCGAGGGGATCCCCAGACTCACACCTGACTGATACCAGTCGGTTGCTTTCCATGGTTTCAGAGCCGAAATGCACTGAAGGTCGACCCTGAGGCGAAATAGACCTGCGGTCCACGCCCTGGGGGGAACTCGTGCTTTTAGCCATAGCTGCAGTGGGCGCATGCGGAGCAGGCCCAACTGGAGTACGGAGGCTGCTAAGGCCATCAGACCCAGCATTTTCTGAAACCTTCTGAGCGGGACTATAGAGCCGTGGCGGAAGGATCTCGCGACGTGCTGAATATTCAATCCGCGCTCCGGTGACAGGCGTGCTGTCATGGATAGCGAGTCTAACACTGTTCCCAGAAAGGAAATTCTCCGACTGGGGAGCAGTGAGCTTTTCGCCCAATTGACTGTAAGGCCCAGCTCCTCGAGGTGCTCGAGTAATGCGGCCCTGTGTTCTATGAGCTCCGTTCGTGAACGAGCTAGAATCAGCCAATCGTCCAAGTAGTTCAAAACTCGCATGCCCCGAAGTCTCAGGGGGGCGAGGGCCGCGTCCATGCACTACGTGAACGTACGGGGTGCTATGGACAGGCCGAACGGCAGGACTGTGTATTGATATGCCTGGCCCTCGAAGGCGAATCTCAAGAATCGCCTGTGATGGGACGCTATTTGTATTTGAAAATAGGCGTCTTTCAGATCTATTGACATGAACCAGTCTCCTTGGCGCACTTGCGCGAGGATTTTCCTGGTCGTAAGCATTCTGAACTGGCGCTTCACGAGCGTTCTGTTCAGCAGTCGCAGATCTAGAATGGGTCTGAGCCCACCATTCTTTTTCGGTACCAGAAAATATCTGCTGTATAAGCCCCCTTCGCCCTGAGATAGAGGTTCTATAGCCCCTTTTCTCAGTAGTTCCGCTATCTCGGCTCGAAGTAGATGAAACACTTCGCTTTACACCGTAGTTTCGACTCGCGCCGTATAACGGCGGGGGCGTCGAGCGAACTGTAGCGAACAGCCTCTCGTTATAGTGTTCAACACCCATTCTGATACCCCGGGAAGCCTTGACCACGCATCTGCGTGAATAGCTAGGGGTAGAATGAAATCTGGGCTCTGGCCGCGGCAGGACGGCGGCTCGAGAGCCCCTGTGTACTGGGAACACAACACCGTGTTTACAGCGTTCGAGGCGGGGGGCGCGCTGATCACAGCGGGCAGCCTGGCCGCGCTCAGCTTCTCTATGGCGGGACGCGCAGAGAAAGCGAGCGGGGCGAATCCTGTGGGATTCGGCGCGTGTGAGGGAATGTGGGCACATTTACTAAATGCGGGCACATTTACTACACTGAGAATACTGTCAGCTCGCGCCGACTAAATCACTGCTGTGTTTACAGCGTGCGAGGCGCGCGCTGATCACAGCTGGCAGCCTGGCCGCGCTCAGCTTCTCTGTGACGGGTTGTGCAGAGAAAACGAGCGGGGGCGAATCCCGTGAGATTCGGAGTGTCTGTGAGAAATGCGGGCGCGAGACAGCGGGCACATTTTCTGCACGGAGAACACTCGGCTCGCGCCGACTGAATCAACGCTGTGTTCACAGCGTGCGAGGTGCGCGCTAATCACAGCGGGCAGCCTGGCCGCGCTCAGCTTCTCTGTGACGGGTTGTGCATAGAAAGCGAGCGGGGGTGAATCCCGTGGGATTCGGCGTGTCAGTGAGGAAATGTGGGACAGCGGGCACATTTACTGCACTGAGAACACTGTCGGCTCGCGCCGACTAAATGTGTGTTAGTTTCGTTTTTACAGAAACCAAGGGACACACATCGTGTAGTGTAAGCGGGCATTGTATGGGCGCGTTCACTACATTTTCTGCACAACCAACATGAGTTGGTTTATTTGTGCTAGCCCTGCACCGTGGCGGGCTGTGTCTGGGTGTGGGAATGGGCACTGGGACGTGGGCATTCTTACAACACTCGTAACACCATCGGCCGTGGCCGGAACACCAGAAAATGCACTCTTTATTGGATTTATCTGGGTAGCCATAGAAACGGCTTTTGTGCGCAGGCAAGCGGGCTGAGACACCGGCTGCTTCACTGCGAAATACACTGGGACAGTCACAACGCATGGAACTGAACGAGCGAGAAGTTTTGGTGGAAATCCGGCCGCAGCGGGATCTGAACACCGTCACTTTCCTAGAGAGACTAGGAAGGCCTTGAGACCTCGGGCTTTACCTCAATCCTCGGCCGGGGCCCGCGCTGAGGGGGGCGGCGTCCAGCAGAGCGAGAGCGCGGTGTTTGATCTCGGGCCTGGCGGCGCTGCTAGTTAGCCGAAACGACGGCCTTTGTGCGCAGGCAAGCGGGCTGTGGAACCAGCTTGCTCACTGCGAAATACACTGGAACAGTCACATTGCTTGGAACTGAACGAGCGAGAAGTTTTGGTGGAAATCCGGCCGCAGCGGGAACTGAACACCGTCGCTTTCCTAGAGAGACTAGAGGTCTAGACATTGGGTTGATTAGAAACTGAGCTTACCATCATTTTCCCCGGTCGAATTGGGCAGTTAAGTCTGAAGTGACCCTTGGTACCACAGTACATACATAACTTCATCTCTCTTCGACGGACACGTTCAGCTTGAGAAATTTTAGAAGTGTCGACTTGCATCTCTTCCACTTGATTTTTTGGATTCTGAGAAACCACAGGATGGTGATGAGACTGATCAGCGTAACAACTCAAAGATCTTTGATGGACTCGCTTGGCTTGTTGAATGAATTTCTCTTTGAGACTAGAGGTCTCCTTGAGACCTCGGGCTTTATCTCAATCCTCGGCCGGGGCCCGCGCTGAGGGGGGCGGCGTCCAGCAGAGCGAGAACGTCGAGGAACACGGAGCGCTCAGCTTCCGTCATCTCGGATAGCGTTAGCCACAAATGTCTCTCACCATTCAGGGGGGAAAGGCGCGGGTCTCGACTGTGACGGAGCTTCGTCTTTCCCGAGAAAGCGTCCGTCCAGCCTATTGCGCGTTAGTTGCGCGAGCGCCTTTCAGTCGAGGCCGATGTAATCCACGGCTTGAGAGAGCGGACGCATCGGCTCAGTTTCAATGCCGTCTCCAGTAAGTTCGTCGAGCTCAAGTGCGGACGCGGCGGCAGACGGCGGCCGCTGTACGTCTGGGAGCGACTCGAGCGAAGCTGGCGGGCGAACCGGCGAGCTTTGGCGGGCTGGAAATAGCTCGGGCGCGCACTGGGCGCGGCGCTTCTTGCGGCGCGGCATCACGGCGGGCTGGGATGCGGGCTCGGAGAACGAAGCTAGGCGAGTCCGCAGAGTCACCATATGCAAGCGTTCACAATGATGGCATCCGCCGTCAGCGAGCGCGGTGGCCGCGTGATCCTTCCTCACCCAGGCAGGACACGCAGATGACGTGGCGGTCCTCATCGCTGAGTGGGGCTCGGCAAGAACCACAGGAAGGCATCTTTAAAAAGACGCCGCTCTTTTAGAGGGGTGGGAAAAAAAGGCAAATAATGCAACACACACACTCTAAGCAGAGGAAAGGATATGTACGCCGGAAAGCGCAGCAGGTACGGCGGCTGAAGGCGGCGAGGCCAGCGACTCCAGACTCGATGGCACGTCCCGCTGAAGGCTACAGGTCGACGGCGCGGCTTCTCACTCTGGATCCAGCGATGCGGGAGGCTTCGCTGAAGAGATGAAAATCAACGTAAGAGCAGCTATCGAGCCTAGTTGTAGGGCGAGACCACGCCCTTTCTGGCGGGACGTGACTATATGGGCGCGAAAGGCCCCCATTCGTCGTGACGTCACGCAGAGCCACTCTCGATAGGGTGCTGCTGTTGCCGCAGGGCAGCCAATAGGCGCGCGAGCTGTCTCGCCTATGTCTGCTTGCTGCCGCAAAGCGTTTTACATTAATAAAAAATTAAGGATAATTTTTGGCTTCAATATCTCGTGGAAAAGAGTTTTCCCCATAGCGTAAGATATTACGCAGTACGAGAGATACTCTCGTAAGAGAACAATGATTACAATAGCATAATAGACAATACACATCGCACACCACTACGCACATAAAGAATGAACTTAAAATTGAATTGACATTTACCAACTTGCTTCTTCTCTCCTGTTTCGCGTGCAGGAGACAGACGCAATGCTGCCTCGAATGTGACGCGAAATTTCACGTGAACAAGCAAATCCACAAAGAAAGAATAATAAATAAAAAAGTAGCCTACGCTAGATAGTTTTAATTTGGAAAACATTTAGACATGTCTAATTCAAATTGCCATAGAAAGGTTAAGACCTTTCATACGTAAAAATAAGACTTGTAAAGACTTTATGGCCTTAAATTGAAAAAACATAATTCAAGACTTTTTAGGGTCAAAATGGGCGGGCCTGGACCTAAAATGGGTGGGCCCGGGTGGGCCTGTGGTAACGCTACCAATAGTAGCGCCGCGGTGTAACGCTCAAAAATTAAACAATTTGTTTAAATATTTTTTCCAACACTGAATCTAATAGCCTACTACATATATTTAACTATTCAAAATGTGTATTAATCAATCTCAGGCAACTTTATTTATTTTTTTACAAGGTTTCTAAGCAGAAGATGGACGCATTCTCAAGTGTGCCTTGGCGCTCATTGAAATACATGCGACAATCATGCCGAAGAGTTGTTTTGTCGTTTTCTGTACTGCCAATATAACAAAAAATATAAATTGAAGTTCTACAACCAACAAACCCGTTGGTAAAAAAGGTGTGAGCCTCCAGGGATTTGTAATTTTTTAGATTAGCCTACTGTGTGAGTAAATCCCTAGCTGTGTGGTAGTGGGTGTTATTAGGCAGTGGGCCAAATTTGTCTACTTCCCTTACGAAAAATAATTATAGTTATCCTATAAGATAACTATAGGATAACTGTAAGATTTGTATTATAATACTTAATAATATATACTAATAATAATACTTCTTTGATGTTCTGTAATACCTCTACTTCTATAGTTTGTCCCAAAATACTATCTATTATTCCTATAGGATTGCTATAATATTTTATCCTAAAATACTACAAGATTCCAATGGTTGTTTTTCATAAGGGATGTCTCATTCACATTGGCGTTTTCAGCTGAAGATAGGCTTGAAGTTGATAGGCCAATCACTAATGACCAGAAGAATTCCGACACGTCCATAGACCCAATAGTATGTGGAATGCGGAAGTAACGCGTGTCGTGGAGCAGCCATTAAGGCCCTTTCACACCGGACGCGTAACGGAAAAGCGAAACGGAAAAGCGAAACGGAAAAGCGAAACGGAAAAGCGAATGGTTCGCGTGCGAATAGTTCGCGTCAAAACCATGACAGCTGAGAAAACATGGACACTTCTTCATCATCATCATCTTCTTCATCATCATCATCATCATCCAGTGAAGACAAGCTTTTAATTTTCTTTAAAAGACAGAAAAGAAGGTTTTGTGTGCACCCAATCTTAAAGAACAGAGAGTCTGAAGGGGAGTAGGCCTATGCTAATCTTGTAAAGAAGCTAAAACTTTACCACAAAGAACCGGCCAAAGTAAGGATTATGCATTAAACACTTGAATTGTTTATTAATAAACTAGTGTTTTCTGTCAGTTTTCGGTACGAGACGTGATGCAGTTCACGCGCAGGCGCCTCGATTAGGCCTATATTGTCTATATTTGCTTATTTATTAATCTAGGCAATTTGTTGATGAAACATTAATTAAAATTAAGATACAATTTATACAAAACGAAATTCATTTTAACGAAAGGCTTTCTACAAAACACAACTTAATAAGTGGCCAAAATTATGTCTGACCAAATGTTCCAAATGTTTTCGATATATTGGGCATCTTATGATCCTCTTACTCATCTCATGCGGTTCCCTTTTCATATAGCTAATCAACATAGATGAAATAAAAAAAATAACATTATATTATTTAAACATATATATGAAACGTAGCCTATGTTTAAAGGTGCTATAAGTCATTTTTAGCCTAGCGGTGATGTTTCAGATTGCAACAAGAGTGCTCGTGTGCGTGCTCAATGATCTCACGAGCGAGCATTCACTACCGGCCACACAGAGACTTTAAACGCAACGGCGAAAGCATCACACAACATGCTGGAAACTCATGTAAACTCCCACTGCAACGTTACAATAATAGGCTACTTTTATCAGCTTGATGTTGAACTAATGCTCCATGATCGTACCATGATAACGTTACATTGACTGCATTTAGCCGACATATGATGTTATCTAGCATACGGCACTAACTATTCGTGTATCTTTCACAATCAGCAATGTCAACACAGGTGAATGTATAATATGATAACAAAAACGGTGAACTAGAACAATGTCAGTGTAACAGTAAGACAGTAGGAAGTAACATTACTGAACGTGTCTGGAAATGTTTATAAACAATATGATAGTAGTGTGATGAGTAACGTTAGACAGTAGATCTAGTACATAAAATAAGTTACATCCTAAAGCACCTACTTTTTGTTATCCTGGAACAGTCTTTTGTATTCATTTCATGTCTCATGTAGTTTACCTTGCTATTTCATTAGAGTTTACTAATAATTCAAAAGCTCTGCCGATGTTGATCCTTGTTTTCGTCCTGAGTCGATCAAAATCACGTTTGTCCTGACGAGCTTCAGCAGATTATACTTTTTTTATATATTTATGTGGAGTTTGTGTTGGAGTCTGTGTTGTGCTGGAGGCAGGTCGTTTTAGGGTGTTATCAGACTCCATGTAGTTCGCTGCAGTGCCGTCGGTCGCATAGACTGTATAAGGAGAGAGGCTCGGGAGCGCGCATGCACGTCACATCTGATGGATTTCGCGGCAAATCCGACCCGGAGACTTCACATATAAATATGAATATTGGCCTTCAGAGGTAATAGCAAAACCCGACAAGTGGATCATTGTAATGTGTGATTACAACCCCTTCACACACAGGCAATAAAAAAAGGATTCATTTTAGAAGAAAATCTACATAGAGCGCACCTTTAAGTTTTTTAACTTATATTTTGCGTCACCCCGCTCCGCTTTACTCACATCTGGTGTGTGGCATGCAAAAATAATATGAAACATACAATCATGAATGTTGAAAATTATTAAAAATCAATTATTTCCCTCCTAGTCAAAAATATTATAAATCATCAGCACACACTTCAACTCACCGGAGAGACATATCCCAGCTATTTTATCCCATGCCTCGTTCTTTTGTAACTGGTCCCTATAAGCAAACAACGTCATGTCATGCGTTGAGATGCGGAATAGGCAATATAAAAATGCTGTCATTATAAAAGGTTTCTAGTTTCAATGTATTGCTTGTTTTTAGTTTACATTTCATGTTGTGACAGTTCTCTTCTCTCGCACATAATGCTGCTACGTCAGAGCGGCCAAAGCGTCAACAAGCTTCACCTTTGTTTCCTTGTATGTGATTAGCTGAAGCCGTTTCTGTCGCCGCAAAAGTACAAAAAAATCGACATCGAAGCGAATAAAATACAAGTCGTTCGGTGTGGAAGCACTCATTACACAAACAGCTGATCAAAAAATAAAACCATCTCGCGAATTATTTGTGCGTCAAAATCGCGTCCAGTGTGAAAGGACCTTTAGTTCCAAACACTGATAGTTCCAGCATTGAACCCCATTCATTTTCAGGGCTTCCGAAGTATGCTCGCTGGTAAATTAATGAAATTACTGTATTTTTTTACTTTTACACACATTAGCCGACCTCTCGTGAATCTAGTCTGTAGTTATATGTTATGTAGCCAGGTTTAGTAAATGTTTATTGGAAGATAATAGGTTAATTGCAGCGATAGCTTACGTGACCAACACTAACGTACGGTAACCTGATGTAAATAATATGTAATATTTTTAATAATATTTTATTTGTATATATATATATATATATATATATATATATATATATATATATATATATATATATATATTATACACACACACTTCATTTATTTAATTGGGTTAGGGTAATGCATATATGTGTTTGTTCCTGTTTTCGGTCGAAGTCCACAGTAGTCGATTGTCGAGTTTGTGTGCGCAATCCTTAGTTACCAATAATCGCGCGCGCAAACTCGCAAACAGGTATGTGAGCTGGCTGAATAAATATAATTTTTATTCATATCTTTCACTGTTTACTGCAGTCAGATTGACCGTGGTCACTCTTAATAACACCACTCACATGGCTGTGCACTTATAATGGATGGAAATCAAGGATGTTAAGAGGCTAAAAGCAGGTTTAGAACTTTCCTATTGAAGTCAACAGGGTGCGAATTTTATAAAGAGGATAACACGGTGTAGGCAACACCGATTTTTGTCATTTTTGTCTGTACTGACAGCACTCCAAATGTACAAAAAATGAGCTCAATGTTAAAATTGACCGGAGTTCTCCTTTAATATTTTATGAAATAATTGGCTATGATAAAATACTCAAATAAGTTGACGTATAGCCTATACCTCATAGTCTCATTTTGTAACATGGTTTCTCTTTTTGTAGCGCCCAAGCGAAGACAGAAGGACTTGATTAATGATCTGAACCTGTTTAAAAGTCCCTTTTAGGCAAGTAATTTCACTCAGTGGTCATCTTTGAAACGAATGAAACCTAAAACCAAAACCTAAAACAAACTTTCAATTATTATGCACTCTTGCCATTTGTTGGAAAATAACTAACTGAAGCACAGAGCAGTGCGCAACAACCTCAGACACGAAGGCATGGCTCACCTCTGGCCATGAAGAAAAAAGAGCACCAGTGTGTTTTCAGCATGCCAAAGGCTAAGGTGGACAAGGTGGTCAGCTGCGTCATCACAATAAAGCCGCAGAATTGACACAGCTGTGTTGAGATGGCAGTAGGATGTAGGTTTCATAGCCTGTAAATACTTGATTGTTAGAAAAATAAGTTTGAATAAAGCTTTGTTTCATGTGTTGTTGACTTCGATCAATTTGTTTATTGTGATGGTTACTTTTATTCATGCTTTTACTCATGTATTCATGTTTCTTATTGTTGTCTGTAAATAAAATTGTATTAATTTATGCATTCATTAATTTATTGCTTAACTGAAAATTTAGATGTTCACTGCATTTGTCTAGTATTCATGCATAGATACAAAAACAAATTACATTCAAGTCTAAACTCAAATCCCATTTGTTTAAACGGTACTATCAGTCGTGACAAGTTTTTCTTAAACATTCTTCATAACTCTGTACTACAGTCGTAATGTTAAATTGGATACCATTAGTCTTTTGCATCTTTACTTCAACTGTCCACCTTCTTGTCTGTTTATAGTGTTGTTTTTTGTCTCTGTTTCTGTCTGTATTTCAAAATGTAACGCGATATACAACTGCAATCGCTCGGACTGGACAAATGTCTATTGTCCATTCTTGTGTGAACTGATTGTGTTTTTTGTACTGTTATTGTGAAGCGTCCTTGAACTTGGGAAAGGCGCTATATAAATTAAACGTATTATTATTTAGCTTGTTTTACTAAAATATATATATTTTTAAGTATTGGTCAGCATTTATCATTATTATTGTGTGTAAGTGTTGGGGCTAGCAATGCAATTCATTCTGGGGTAATCTTAATTTTTCAGGAGTGATAGTTACATTTTTTGAGTATAAAATCTCCCTAAAGTCTTCTCCAAAGGCGAGATATTCGAGTCTATCTCTTTTGTGCAGACATTCCAAATATCAGCCCTTACTGATGTTATGGGGTTAGTGCACCTGTCCCTCATAACATTTTATTATTGCAGAACTTCTTGTTACATACAAGATCAGGGAAAGAAACCATGATTGTATCTATAACAATGAACAATCTGACAAGAACACATAAATATCATGGGTTTGCGTACATCATAATATGAGATTATATACACAGGGGGAAAAAAGCACAATGATAAGGTTAATTATATTTGAATAATTCATAATACATTATTTATAAGTCTGAGGGAAGAAATGAGAGTTAAATTCAACAAGAAACAGAGGAAAACATAAAGGAGATTTAAGCCACTTTTGCTTTTGGGTGAAGATTTTTGCATATTAAATAAAGAAATTAATAACATATTTAATAGATTTTCGTAATTAAAATAGTATCTTTATGGATAAAACTGTGGGTCACATTAGTAGGGTTAAAAATACAGTATATATATAAGATATAAGAACTTAAATCAACCCTAAATGTATTGTTTATACTACAATCACAAAATTAATGGGCACTTGAATCTTCAACAAGCCCACAAAATGAGCAAGTTTAATCAATATCAAGATATTTACAGATTGATGAATTAAACCTGTCGCTCATTTCTTTTAAAGGTGCATTGCGCAACATTTCATGTTAAAAATACCCGTTTTTTAACCCATACATGCGTAAACAATTGCCTGATGGGCTGAATGAGCCCTTCTCTGCTCACTGAGATTGCCTCTATAGTCCTGTACAGTAAAATAAATAAGAGGGATTCGGGCTCGAATCTGAGACTGGGGTGACGTCATGCGTGTTCACGCTCACCAGGCGATGTCTCGGAGGCTTGTTATTGTTAGCCGCCATCCTCCGTATCAGCGAAGACAACTCGAGCGACAAAACTTTAGTCAACTTTCGACAAAAGTAGAAGATGGATTCAAAGAGACCGGCTTGTAGTTCATTCCAAACCCCAACGCAAACTCCACGTAAGACAAAGAAAAGAAAACTTTTGTCTAGTTATTGACCAAAAGGGACAAATTGGAGTCAGGCATCGGAATAAGACGGGACGAGAGTCAGCATCGGGAAGGCTTTCAACAAATGGATAGATCTCCGATCTGCTCTAGGGCTCAAACGGGATCCTCAGTTGGCTGTTTTCTTGATAAAACGGTAAGATATAGCACAGTCTCTAATGTCTGATACGACAAATCTATGACAACAAATGACGATGCGTAAAATGTGTAATGCTTTAGCCTAAGCTAGATAAATGTAGCCTGGCTCCGCCCTCCTACGCACTTCCGCTCAATTTCATTTTCCTTCAGTACTCCGTCTGGGATCGTGCCGTAGACTTTGGTTTCCAGAAATCAATTTTTTGTAGGACCAATCAGCGAATAGAGGGAGTGGCTGAGAACGATGACGTTGATGTATCGCGCGCGTCAGTTTGAGTTCAGTAATGGCAGCGGAGAAAGACGTGAGAAAAGCTATTCGGTCTGTTGTTGGAAAACTGCCGAATATGCAGAATTTAAAGCTGGAGCAAGAACAATGTTTGCTAAGTTTTGCTGCTGGCCATGATGTTGTGGCCCTCCTCCCCACGGGATTCGGGAAAAGTTTGATTTTCCAGCTCACTCCGCTAGTGGTGAGTTAGCTAAGGCGAACGATAGGGATGCAAAGCCGATAGTTGTTGTCGTCTCCCCTCTTGTTGCACTAATGGAGGACCAAGTGAAGGAGGCAGAAAAGTTAGGAGTTCGTGCTGGGCAGCTCGGCGTGCACGATGACTGTGACATTTTGGACGGACGATTTAGCCTGGTGTTCGGAAGCCCCGAGTCCTAGCTGCTAAACTGTTGTTGAAGATGCACTCAGGAGTCATGTCAGTATCACAAGAATCACTAAATTTACTGTTCAGAATTTGAGCTAAATAGGACACTTTGAGCCCCTTTGTGTACTCGTGCAGGACCATGGTTGGTGTGTCAGTTTTACATGTTGTAAATCATAAAAATCTGTTGTATTTGTTTTTATAAAAATGTACAAACACATACTTGAAGACCATAATTAATTAAGGTAATTAAGAAACAATAAGACATATGAAAAATGGTTGTTTATTACACATCTGCAGATAGAGACAGATCATTCACTGTACAGCATTTGCGGCAGATCCGAAGCGACCGCAGCGGTGTATTTTTAATGATTAGACCCAGCTTCGACCGTTGAATGAATACATCACTGTCCTTAGTGTCAAATATACATTTCGAATTAATAATTGTTTCTAGATGAACAAAACCTGCAGCTCTCGTTGACAGACATCCTATTGTAAACATAATCCTCTGATTATTCGGACTTGTTTCCGACCGGTTCCGGCGCATGACATACGTCAGGACCACACGTTAGCGATTGGCTATGACAGATCCTGAGTGACTCTGGGCAGATCCAATAGTTTTGAACTTGAACAGAGAACCCGCCTACAAGGAAGTAAACGTTTCTCAATGGAGCGAGCCCAGACTCTCTGTACAAATGAAATGTACGAGAGTCTGGTTGAACCAGGCTAAGATACATGTACAATCAGAATTGATTTGACTAACGTTACCATTGTCAGTTAACAGGTTCATAAACTAGGAATTGTCTTCGGAAGAATAGTACAGCATGAAACATAAAACATGTCCCATAAAAGATGCTAACTATGTTTTTGTGTATAGCCTACCGGTAGCCTTGTGTCCTTTGCTAATGTAACGGAGGCCAGCTAGTAGTTGCTGTGCGAGTAAACCTCACTCCTCTGATCTCTTTAGCCTCCTTGTTAGAGCGCCTGACTCTCATGCCGGAGACCCGGGTTCGAGGCCCGCTCGGAGCGGGTCAAGTGGGACCCGGGTGGAAGGGGGTTACATTGGTGCCGTGACCCGGATGGGAGTGAGGTTTAGGGGGGTGAGTGTAACGGAGGCCAGCTAGTAGTTGCTGTGCGAGTAAATCTCACTCCTCTAATCTCAATAGGCGCTCTGGCGACAGATGCTAGAGGCTGCAGTCTTTAGCCTCCTTGTTAGAGCGCCTGACTCTCATGCCGGAGACCCGGGTTCGAGGCCCGCCCGGAGCGGGTCGAGTGGGACCCGGGTGGAGGGGTTACACTAACGTCCTACCTGCGCTCTGCTCTTCTATCTTCTTCCATCATATTACTTTAGACTTTCCACCATAGTCTTTAAACGCCGCCGTTCGTACTCCGTTATTAAGGTCCCGGTAGGCAGAACGGGAACATTGCGATAGCCTCCTCCATGCTGGTTTGTTGTTGTTGTATGTGCGCCTGACTCACATGCCGGAGACCCGGGTTCGAGGCCCGCTCGGAGCGGGTCGAGTGGGACCCGGGTGGAAGGGGGTTACATTGGTGCCGTGACCCGGATGGGAGTGAGGTTTAGGGGGGTGAGTGTAACGGAGGCCAGCTAGTAGTTGCTGTGCGAGTAAACCTCACTCCTCTGATCTCAATAGGCGCTCTGGCGACAGATGCTAGAGGCTGCAGTCTTTAGCCTCCTTGTTAGAGCGCCTGACTCTCATGCCGCAGACCCGGGTTCGAGGCCCGCCCGGAGCGGGTCAGGTGGGACCCAGGTGGAGGGGTTACACTAACGTCCTGTCTGCGCTCTGCTCTTCTATCTTCTTCCATCATATTACTTTAGACTTTCCACCATAGTCTTTAAACGCCGCCGTTCGTACTCCGTTATTAAGGTCCCGGTAGGCAGAACGGGAACATTGCGATAGCCTCCTCCATGCTGGTTTGTTGTTGTTGTATGTGGCGCCGCCGCCGCCGTGCTCGCGTCACTCCCTTACCCTTCCTGCCTGTTCCTATGGCCACTGGCCAGTGCGACCGCAAACAGCAAAATCGAGTTTGGGGGAGAGTAGTTCTTAGAACTGTTTAGAAGTGGACAGATCCTATAACTAAGTTCCTATAACTACTTGTTATGAAAGCGGATATAGTGCCATTTGATTGTTTATTACCTTGAGACATTTGAGTGTACTTTGTTGACCAACTGTGTATGGTATGATTATTATTTTAAGCTTTTACAAATTAATAACTTTTATTGTTCATGAACGTGTTTCCATAATAATACAATCATAAGTGGATACAGTAAACACATAAAACAGTTCAACATGGAGATAGATGGAAACAAAAACTGAAGTTTTCTTCTACCCCCGTTTTCCCCTCACATACAAGTGTGTAATTTACTCAAATGCCTTTCCTTTCATATATTTAAAATGACTTGCAGATTTATAACTTTATAACCTCTGAAGACATTATGACTGTAAACAAAAGATTTGTGCGGCTGATGCTCCTTTGGTTATGAACAGCTCGTGCTCGTGCAAGCGTGCGTGTGCGTGTGCTCCATGAGCGTGCACATCTCTGGTTGCAGTTTCGCTTGTCGCCAGAGGGGCCGTAGTTCTGCAAAAACTCAGAGACCTGCGTTATGCACCTTTAAGTTGTTGCGCTTGTGATAACGTCGTCGGTCGTATGATAACGTCAACATGGCAGATGTCCCAGATTGCATTCATACTTAACGTGATCAGGCTATAGTCTATACCTAATTTTTTAGCGCTTGTTAAGTACTTGTTGAAATGAAGTACCTACTCGGTGAGTATGCGGTTTCGAACGCAGACTAATCCCATTAAAAATGGACGGACCATGCCGAAAGAGTGTCTGTGCCTGTTAATGAGCTCACCCAAAAAGTTCAATTCTGTCATCATTTACTCACCCTCATGTCATTCCGAACCTGTATAACTTTATTTTGTAGAACATAAAGATTCTTTTTATTTTTTATGTCTTGGGACATTTATTCAAATAGAAGTCAAGAGTAACCAAAACTTGTTCTGCAGAAGAAAGAAAGTCTTTAAAGGTTCTATGAGTCACTAGGCATTGACAACGGCTCTGCTTTATGCTACTTGCCCAACTGAACATCTCGATGTACAGTGTTTGCTAATTCATGTATTTTGTGCATTTTTTTCTGTTAAAGGTGTAAAGGTTATTGGTCATGATACAACAGTCATCAATGGAGAGGATGCCACTTTGATGTGTCAGCTGACTGAGACTGATGATAGTATAACTCATATTATATGGAGTAAAAAGACAAGAGAAAACCCTGAAGAGAAGCCCTTTTTTGCCATTCGGCCAGGTGAAGAAACTGAACACATAAATGGATTGGGGGACAGAGTACAATTCATTGGAAACACTGCATCGAAAAATGGATCAATTCAGCTGCTCAGAATGAGGCTTCTAGATGAAGGGATCTACACATGCATTTTCAACTTATTTCCAAGTGGGCCATTTGAGACGGACATCAATGCCACAGTTTTTGGTATAATGGCTTGTTCATATTTTTTCTCTGATTTACAGCAATGATATGCATATCTCTGTGTTTTGATTCCCAAACAACTCAATTATTTAAAATAGTTCATGCTTACATAACAGAATTATGGCCCTAATATATCTCAAGCAAAATCGAAGAACGAAATATGGCGTATAATTTCGAACAAATTCAGCTGAAACGAAGTTCATTTGCATTTCGATTTAGGAGTTAAAGGATTAGTTCACTTTTAAAAAAACTTTTGCTGATAATTTACTCACCCCCATGTCATCCAAGATGTCCATGTCTTTCTTTCTTCAATCAAAAAGAAGTTAACGATTTTGATGAAAACATTCCTGGATTTTTCTCCATATAATGAACTTCAATGGCTACCAAACGGTTCAAGGTCCAAATGACAGTTTCAGTGCAGCTTCAAAGGGCTTTAAACGACACCAGACGATGAACAAGGGTCTTATCTAGCGAAACGATCCATTATTTCAAAAATAAATAAAAAAGTTTAAGTTTTATTAGCACAAATGCTCGCCTTGCTCTGTTCTGTGATGTACGTTCATGACTCTCCTGTTCAAACTCATTCATCAAAATAAATCTTTTTTCGAGTCATTTCGATGGAAGAAAAATCCTGGAAAGTTTTCATCAAAATCATTAACTTCTTCTCGATTGAAGAAAGAAAGACATGGACATCTTGGATGACATGGGGGTGAGTAAATTATTAGCAAAAGTTTTTTTTAAAAGTGAACTAATCCTTTAAGGCCTCAATAAAGGCTATACTTCAAGTGAAATCGAAGAATGAACTGATATGACGTCCTTTTGAACAAAATCAGGCCAAAAATAAGTTAATTTGGAGTTATATATATAACAAATGTGCCCTGAGGCTCCGCCTTCTTTCACATGGAAAATCTTTTCCACTTTATTTCTCCTGATCAGTTTGTCGAGGTCAGACGTCCGCGAGTGAGAACATGAACACACTGGAGAGTTGCTTTATTGTAGAAAATTAAGTTGTACTTCTGATGAAAAAAAGATTTAAAAAAAAATCATGTTTGAGACGGTAAAGCTGCTTGATTTTAATAGAATATATTTATAGTAATCTATAGAATAAAGTGCATTAATATAAATTAATCAGAGCTCGTGCAAACATATCCACGTTGCTAAGATCAGATGCTATTCTTATGTTTTTATTTTTGTTATTGAGAGGAAAGCACACAGCATATGTTTACATATTTATCTAAACGCTCTCAGCAGTGTGATTGACGTCAGATGTTTAAAAACAGTATACCGCTGTTCACATTACCCCTAAGCTAAGAACGAAAAATAACTTTGCCGTGAGTATATCGGGGCCTTTTATGTGCTAGAAAAATGTTACATTTATATTTCACAAAATGCAGTTATGAGAAGACCAAGAGCATTTTAGTTAGTTTAGTCAGTTAGTTTTTACAGTTGAATTATTGAATGATGACACATTAAATGGTTATCTTTTCTAATTCAAATTTAGCCCGTCCTGTGGTTAATGTGAAAGGGGAAGCACCTGTTACTGGTGATTTAGAGGCTACATTGGCATCCTGCTTTGCCTCCAATGCTTTGCCTGCTCCAGCAGTGACGTGGAGATTAGGAGATCTGGGAAACTCTCTGAGGACAGAAACCAACTATTCGGTGCACCCCAATAGGACCATTACTGTTGTCTCCTACCTACTTGGTGTCCCATCCAAACATTTCAACAAAAAGAACGTCCAGTGTGTAGTGAAGCACAACACCCTAAGAGAAGACCTCGTGATTAACTACACAATAAACATTCATTGTAAGTATAGAGTATTAACCAACAGCTTGCATACAAATGACTGTTATATACTATTCATATAAAATACAAACTTCACATTCTAAATGTAATTCTCTACATTAAATCGTTTTGGGTTTTTTTTGTGCAGAAAAAAATAGGAGATGATGGTAATCATAAAGACATGAAGAGAACATATTTTTGCTTTCTTCATGGCACAGACAATAAGAGTATACTAATGGCTGTAATGAAGCAATGAAAAACTTATATTTCAGTAAATAAGCCTTTCAGTAGCTGTTCTGATGGATTCTGTGAGTTTAGAAAAGGATTTCTCAGACTGGTTCAGACTGGCAAACTCCTATGTATGAGTCTTTTTGAATGATTCTATGAAAGAACCAACTCATAAGAGTCATTTTTGAATCAGACTACACATGTTGTGATGTGTTTGTTTTGTGTATGCCATAAGGAACATCACTTGTTAATTTAAGTTGAGAACTTATATTTTCACACATTTCTGACATGGCATGAAGGCATCACTATTCTCGAAACTTTGCGCTTATTCCTACTCTGTAACCCACAGCTTAAAATGTATGGCTTAGATTGCCATGTTTCTGCCTGTGAACCCTAAAGGTTTCAGTTTCACATACAGTTAATACTGTTTATGGATATATAGTTATTTTTGCAACCTAATTTATTTTCCTAGATCCTCCATTGTCAGTGGTTATAATTCCTGACAGACCAAAAAATGCTAAAGAATTCAAGTGTATAGTGGACAGTAACCCAGAACCAATCATCTACACCTGGACTAGGTAATATAAAATCTGCACTCAGTTCTATATAATATTTTGTCTGGAGAAGCCTTGATAATTTCAACCAAATTTAGTGTTTGTTTATTTGTCAGTTCTTTTATGATATTTTGTATTTTAGTGCACAATGGTGTCTGTAAGGCCTGGAACATTTCTTTCTTTTATTCTCATTTGTATTGTATTTCAGGGCTGAATTTTGCATTTCCTTTTTTATCTATTTACTTTGACTTTACAGGGAAATCAAACAGATAATTAGCAAGAAGGTAATATGTTATTGATTCAAAGGCATGTTGACAAAAAGTCACTAAACAGCTTTATCTTAGTGGCAGTTATTCTCCTTTTTTTAACGCCTGCACAAAGCAGACAAGCAGCTTTTTTTGCATATTGTGGCTAAACTGCCAAGTTCACAGGTTCTAGAATTTTACTACTATATTGGGACATGTTTCTTATAAAATTGCTTACATTTTATGGGGACAGGATTTTATCCATCAGTTATTGGATTGTGAAACGTGAGCACTGCATACTGGAATGGAGGCAGATCTGAGTGTGATTGGCTTAACTACTACATGGATCTGTATATGTCATAGACATCAAGTGAGTCATATCACAGGGAGAGCAGTTATACAATTTTGATTGAAGATTACAAGGTCAAAAAATGTAATTCACATTTAACATGTGACATGTAACCAGTAACATGCATTAAGAAAATAAACTAGTCAATCGAACAAAGTCAAATTAGATTTCATGTCAACTTTTTGAGCGTCTGCTAACCAGGTGCAAATGTCATAGGCTTGAGGCATGTAGGGCAAATTTTCCAGATGTTATCCAACCTTGTTTTACCAGTGTGTTCGGTGATCTTTCATATCTCTCTATTTTCACAGAGTGAATAAAAGTACTCCTTATTATGAAGGCAACAAGCTACCTGTCCCAAAACTGTCCCCTGACTTGAATGGCTTATACATCTGTCATGCTTCAAACCAGTATGGAAGCTCAGCAGGTTCTCTGTATGTGAATGTTTATACTGGTGAGTCTAGTTTTGTTTTTTATAGGTTATGATACATGTTGTTTGTTATTCTTGAAACACTTATCTAATGAAAAGTTGTGTGCTGCACATGGTGATGAACGGAATTGCTAAATTTCAATTGAGGTAGCAAACAGAGCATTTACATTTTCATAAAATTTGAATTTCATTAAATCGCATTTGGCATTAAAAATATAATTATGCATGCTACAATTCATCAGATACAAAAAGAAAGTCTACATTATGTGGAAATTCAAAACTATGATATATAATTTTTTTAACTGGATATCCCTGTATCATATTAATCTTAATTCTGGACATGGTAATCAAGGTAAATCTAATCTGTGATAACCCATGTCTGTATAAATGGATATAGTCTTTGTCAGCCTTTTATGTATAACAGTAATGTTGTAGAAGTTTGAACTTGACAATGTTTCACTTATCTCCACCGTTCTTTGCTAGAATCCAGTACCGTCTGTTGGGGTCTGTTTGGTTCTCTCAACAGCTTTGTTCTTCTCGGTGCTGTTGGTGTTGTGATATTCAAAAAGAAGCCGTGAGTTTAAACACTTTATTTGTCTCAGTGTGACGTCAGGGTTTGGAGCTTTTGTGTTTACATTTTTAGTTTGTTTTAGTTATATTTTAATATTGCCATAACATATTAAATTCTGTCCAAACCTAGCATGAATTAACACTTTATCCAGTTATAAGCTATTTTTTGACACAATCATGGCCAATCATATTATATTTTATTTTAATGTGCCTTTATGAGACGTATTTTACAGAATTTTAAACCACTAAGACTGGTCATAAGACTGGTCACTGGACTAACATGCATGATGATCCAAAAATAGAAACCAAGCGATCAACAAAATGTCCTGACAAAAAAACTGAAAGTGGGGGGGGGGGGGGCGTGGGGGGGGGGGGGGGGGGGGCAATACAATATTATGTTTGTGGAAAGGCAGAATAATAGTGAATAATCATGATCAGTCTGCGAATTTATAACCTCTGTATGGTTTATAATGCACATGTCTCCATAATCAATCAACTGGTTGAGGTCATCATCTCATTAGTAAAGACCTGAAATGAGTGTGTTAGACAAAGGGATGTTCTACATGTGCAGTGTTAGAGGCTCCAGGATCAGGTTATAAACATTACTGTATCAACAGGATTGCAGGATTGGTGCAATAAGTGTGACTGTGTATGTGTATATGAATGCCTGTTTAGGCTGCTTATCTTTTAGATATTATTATTTTTTTATTTTATTTTTTTATTATATTAGGAATGATGCACTGGCTGCTCAGCACTTTAAAATCTTTTCGTTGTGAAAAGTGACAATGACAATAAACTTTTCCAAAAAAAAAAAAAAAAAACATGTGGTCGATCTAGTTCTGCCATGTTAAATTTATCTTAATTTTTAGGGAATGGATTCCAGTGCCATGGCGTTCCAATGATGAACCACAGGTGTGTTTTTTGTTGTTGTCGTTTCAAAATACCACATTGTATGTACTATTTCTTATATATTGATATAGTGTATACACTGTTCAAAAGTTTGGGTTTGGTAAGATGTATTTAGAACAAGTCTCTTAAGGCCCCGATATACTTCAAGCGAAATCGAAGAACAAACTGATGTGACATAATTTTGAACAAAATCAGGCCAAAACGAACTGCGTTTGGAGTTCGTTTTAGGAGCGTAACAGTTTGATAAAGTGAACTTTCCAGAGAAGTGCACTACGGGTGGTAAACTTGTACTACCATTTGTCCATAGCAAATAAGTAATAGGTTTGCGCTGAGGCTCCGCCTTCTTTCACGTGGAAAAGCTTTTCCGCTGATCAGTCCGTCTCCTGATCAGTCCGTCGAGGTCAGAAGTTGTAGCCTACTTCTGATTACATTTTTTCATGTTTAATACGGTAAAGCTGCTTGATTTTAAGCAATCTATTGTAAATAGTGCTATATAAATAAATGTGATGTGAGTTTACTGGAGTTCCGAATTTCAGAGCTTGTTAAAACATATCCTCAAATTTTGATCAGAAGCTTTTCTTATGAAGCTTTCTTTTTCTTATTGTACCCAAACTTTTGAACTGTAGTGTAGTTTAAATTTTATTTATGCTCATATGAGCTAAATTAGTCTAAACTTTACCTACAGGACGGTGGAGGACTCTAAACATGACAGAAGGATGGCTGTGATGATGAGAATGGTAATAAAATAAAATTAGTTGGTAATCTTTTATCATTTGTCATATTTATAACAAATATGTTTGCCCATAGATGTAAATCAGTATCTGTGTTATGTTTGTTTGTATTTTGTTTTGTGATTTCACAGGAATGGAGTGGGGCGGCAGTGGTTCATGTAGGTTGTCTACAAACCGGAAGGTTGGTGGTTCAATCCCCGGTTCCACCTGACCAAGTGTCGAGGTCTCCATGAGCAAGACACCTAACCCCAGCTGCTCCCGACGAGCTGGATGGCGCCTTGCATGGCTGACACCGCCGTCGGTGTATGAATGAGTGAGTGAATGGGTGAATGTGAGGCAAATATGTAAAGCGTTTTGATGGCCACTGGGTCTGTGAAAGCGCTATATTGATACTAATAATACATTTTATTTAAAGGTGCCTTTCATGGCACTCAAGGACACCTTACAAAATTCATAAAAAAGACATTAAACTATCAAACCAGTACAGCAACAAACATTATAACACATAAAAGCCGGCCTAAACATACGTTTTAAGACTAGATTTATAAACTGAGAGACTAGAACTGTTGCGAACTTCTACAGAAAGAGAGTTCCATAAATGGGGAGCAGCATAGCCAAAAGCTCGTGACCCCATAGAAGTTGTCCGAGTGCGTGGCACAACAAGTGTAAGTGCAGAAGTAGATCTTAGAGTGTGGGAAGGAATGTGTATATGAAGAAGATCTTGATTATATGAAGGAGCCAGATTGTTAAGTGCTTTGTAAGTTAAAAATAAATGCAGTCCATTTACCATTTTTACCATTTCGCATTAGAGACAGTGAGAGATATGTGTGGGTCAGCTCTCCGTCACGAACCAGATCTTCTGAAACACTGGATGTGCCTTTGTCTAGAGAGAAGAATAATACTGATTGGAACAGTTTTTAAGGACCGGTAAGGGAGAATTCAGAGTGAAATAACCGCAGACCTCAGCTAACATGACAAATCGCATAGTTCACACAAGACTTTGACTACAGAAGCCACCATAAGATATCAGATTAAAATGAAAGTATGCTGGAAAGTACCTTACTTTTAATATGAAGGTTTAGTGATCTTATATTACAAGCTGCAAAAGCCCATTTTGAAGCATTAAGTAGATCTTCCCTTCTCCTGATGTGTTCAGAGCTGGACTCAGAGGGGGATGAATAGTATTATTGTGTTGTCTGTGTCTTCATGGTTTTACCAGCTGACTAAGGCCACATCCACACGAAGCCAGAGCTTTCCCTATCCAATCTTTTTTTTTTTTCCTCGTTCTAAATTTGTCTCAAGAAATATATGTGTACACACGAAACCACTGAAAACGATGTGGTATACATACCAGACCATTATGTGGCGCTGTAATTCTGCCACAGAGATACACTAAACAAGGAGAAGATTTGGAGCATGTTCATAACCTTGCGCGCTCTATATGAACCCAACACGACAGCAAGGTGAAGACGAAGATAGCTCACCGTAGTAACATAGGAGCAGAAGATTTTGCTTTAGTAAAGCTAATAGGCTCAGTAGCTTCTGTAGCACGATCACAAGCATAGTCCGCCATTGTTGTTGATGTTACGTGTGACGTAGCGGTGTGTGACAAATGCTGACACGTGGTGTGATGACATCGTTTCACAAAATGTACGGATTGGCCGTACACACGAAAACGCAAGGGTGTCGGTTTCAGATTTATCCACTTTGGGACCCGGTTTAAAAAAAAATAGTCCAAGTAGTTTCAGTGTCCCAAAACGGCGGATCCGTCTGGACGAAACGCCAATATGATACAATTTTTTTACGTATACAGCTAAACGCGTCTCCGTGTGGACAGGGCCTACAAGAAAATGAAAGCAAAGCACAGTTTGCATGGTTTCCCATTTAGCATTTATGCTTGTTAGGCGGTGAAAGATTAGGCAGATCTGGCAAGCATTACTTGAGCTCGTCAACATCACACACTGTGGTTAATGCCCTGTTATTTGATATGCTGTGAGTGAATCATCAGCACAATATTAAGTAATATTGGTGTCTAACCCCATGTTTTCTGGGTCTATAAATCCATTGGACTTGTCTAAATTGCACTGACATGATTACAAACTTATGGAATACATGATTTCGTGAGATTACTGTAAGGATCTATCTTTGTTTGGGGTGAACCAGAGATGTAAACGATTTAGCCTGTCATGTTGCTCCTACTCAGTACTTGATTTTGGACACATACCCTTTTTTGCTAAAACCCAGACTTGGCATTCAATGTAAAAGTTATTGCACCCAAAAATAACTTAAATTGGATTTGTATAACTCTGTTAATAAAAAACTCTGAATTAGCCCGAACAGAGGCCTGTGTGAACCCCCTAAAATGGTCGCTCATTTCAATATGAATAAGGTAATACATACTGTATGTAATGCATCGTCTATAGATGTTTTTTGAGTATAAAGGGGGCATTATACTAAACCCAACAAAATTAAATTCACAATTTTCAGCAATTGACATTGTTGAATTAGCTTGAGGAAAAAGTACACTCCAAATGCATTTTGACTATGAGTCATGTTGTTGTAAACCAAGAAACTTGCCCCATTTGCTGTAAAAACTTAAGAGATGGCTCTGATGTGGTGGAGGTTCATCAGAAGGTAGCTGATGGAATCAACAATGCAAGTGTACAAAGAGGCGACGGTGACGTTCCGCTGGTGAATAGTACACTCAAAATGTCGACAGAAGTACATAAATAAAAAAGACATTAAAATACAACAAGAGAATAAAGCTGAGCCACCAAAAAGAAGTGCCAGAGAAGCAACTGGTCCTTTCAACAGCCAAACCGATTGTCTTTTCTGTGGAACTAACACATGGAAGTAAAGACTCAAGTAGTGTTAGGACTGATATGCTCGCAGAGTCCATTCTTGAGTGTTGTGAGGAAACAAGAGGAAACAACTGAATACAATAGAAAAAGAAAAGTATTTAAAAAAAAAAAAAACTAAATAAAATAAAAAAAACACGCATTATAAAAAATATAAAAAAATAAAACAAAAAAATAAAAGGGGTTAGCGGTACTGAGCCTTCACGTGGCAGCCCTGTTTTGACTAATTCTACAGTGCCACACAGTTCTAATGAATTTATTCATTTTTGGAATTAAAAGAATGGTTTAGAACCACAGAAACCACCAACACTAGGCAAAACGGTATGAAAAAGGAGAAATATGCAATTACTTAAGGGAAATTGTACTTATTTTTCGCATAAATATGCTTGTAACCAATTGCTTTAATATATAATTGTACTTGAAGTAACTTATCTACCATGTAAATATACTAATTATAATATTACATGGCCAAAACATGTATCAGGCACCAGTATTCCTGGTCTAGGAGGAATACAAAGGAGTAATGGTCATTTTAAAGACCTGACGGCCGCCATTTTGAAAATGGGGCCTTTCTTGGAGTTAAACTTTGGTAAACTTAGTATGATTTTAAGTACATCTGATACTACTGTAAACCACTGAAAAGTGGATTTTTTTTGGGGGTCAAGCCATATTTGCAGCTGACTATGCCCCTGTTTTAAATATTCATGATTCACAAATTTACTGTAAGCTGGTGGGAGGCATAATACCCATGTTTTAGCTTGAAAAGTCACTATTTAAACAGCAGGTAACACATCCTGAGCTAGTAGCACAAACTGTCAGAAGACTGATCACTGCAGCACAAGTTTTCTGAGATTTCCCTCATACATTCTGCACTGAATTACTAACTGATAATGTCAAATATTGAATTTCATTTCGTATTTAAAAATATTGAAAGCATTGGTCAAGCTCAACCATGTAACTTGTTTTTTGTTGTTGTTTTTTTTAAGCATTTTCTTAACCCTCTGATTATCTTCATTTTGTGTCTACACTCATTATCTTTTGGGTCTCCAGGGACCTCAGACAATAACATTGCATTTTGTAACAGAATAATAGTTTTTTTTTTACAAATGTAATTTTACTTTGTTTATTAATGTTTTATCTCAACATTTGTGCAGTTTTTGGAGGATTTATGATATCTTTTAAATTTCTATAAATAAATATTTAAATAGGCTTTATTTTTTTTGTTTATTTTTTACAAAAAACAGCATTTTATGTAAAATTCACTTTGTAAAAAACCCAGATTTCAAACTTTCATTCATGGGGATAACATGGATAATTTTACATGGTTTAATGTAAAAAAAAATTGCCAATTTTTTGGAAAATGACGTTTTAAAATAAAAAAAAATCCCTTTAACCACTAGATGGCAATAGAGCTCCACTATATGCTATTTGCTATTTTACTAACTGAAATATATCTTTTCACAAGTTGGATTCATATCTAAATATTATAAAATCACAATTATAACAAAACAAAACAAAAATTTGTCAAAGTTTATCATTTTTTGTACTGAAAAAAGTTTTTCAATGATGTTACATTATGATTAGAATCAAACCTGAACAATATGTTACGAAGAGAAATGTTAGAGTCTTTAGATTGTATTATTTATTTCAATCACCTGTTTCAAGTGGGTGGTTGAGGCTAGGACAGCCGGACAGCCTTCACCTATGGCTGTTCGTTTCCACTCTACTAAGGCCCTGTCCACACGGAGACGCGTTTAGCTGTATACGTAAAAAAAAATTATCGGATCGGTGTTTCGTCCATATGGATCTGGCAGTTTGGGACACTGAAACCACTATTTTTTGAAACCGGGTCCCAGGGTGGATAAATCTGAAAACGACACCCTTGCGCTTTCGTGTGTACGGCCAATCCGTATATTTTGTGAAACGATGATGTCATCACCCCACGTGTCGACTAGTCAGACACGCTAAATCAGTAGCCATAACAGCAACAACAACTGCGACTACTTGCTTGAGTTCATGCACCTACTAAGCCTCTTTTATTTATTTATTTGTTTATTATTTAGGCCTACTTTAATGTATTTTTATTGAATTTTTTTTTTCTTTATATTTCGTTCTTATGCTATGATGCTTGTATTTTGTCTGATTAAGACATTTCGTATTTTGTAGGGATGGGCATGTCAAGCAAAAATAATATTCGATGATCACTGGGAATTATTTTATAAATATTATTCAAAAAACGCACCTCTGCCCTCACCGGTGACACGGCGTTCGCTCGACAGTACATTTCTCTGTACTGTAGACCTACATGTTGTAGCCATGAAAGAAAAGTTAGTTTCATATTTATGTTTAAATAATATGTTATTTTTTCCATTTCATATATGTTGATTAGGCCCTATATGAAAAGTGAACAGCGTGAGTAAGATGCGCAATAGAGACACATCATTTTGACCACTTCATTAAGTTTTGTTTTGTATAAAGCCTTTCTTTAAAGTGAATTTCGTTTTGTATAAATTGTATCTTAATTTTAAACAATGTTTCATTAACCAATTGCCTGGATTTAATAAATAAGAAGAAATTATAGCAGACAATAGCCTATAATCAGGACATGGAGGCGCGGACGCGATATAACTTGCATCGCACGTGAACTGGAGCTTGTCTCATAAATAAACATAAACTCAAAAATATATCTAAGCTTG
The DNA here is from genome assembly GCA_036326025.1 of Chrosomus eos. Taxonomy (NCBI): domain Eukaryota; kingdom Metazoa; phylum Chordata; class Actinopteri; order Cypriniformes; family Leuciscidae; genus Chrosomus; species Chrosomus eos. Next base: position 173,499 of record JAZAVI010000223.1, read on the forward strand.
AAATGTCTACTTTTAAACAAAACTATTCAAAACGAAAAGAAACAGACAACTCTAATAATCCGTATGAAGTGTGCATTTCTCTCTATAGGCACCAACACTGCGAAAGGTGGCGAGTCAGCGTCGTCACACAAAACACTAGTTTATTAATAAACAATTAAAATGTCTCCTTGCTATATTTGACACATTCATAATGATTAGGCTATTTGCCGGTTCTTTGTGGCAAGCATGCGTCTGCTAACTAATCGAATATCGTGACTTATCCCTATTTTGTACCATTTATGGTTTTTCATATTGTTCAATAAAGTTCTTGGTAAAAAAGAAAAGAAAAAGCTACTGTGTCTAATATTACTATATTTTTTAGAACGAGGGAAAAAAACATTGGATAGGGAAAGCTCTGGCTTCGTGTGGAGTATGGCGGCCTCTAAGGCCCTTATAACAGGAGTTGACCTCCAACAAGTTTAATTTTTATGCAAACGACACTCAGATTTACATTCACTCTAAACCTGGTGATAACTCGGCTGTTGCCTTTCTTGAACACTGCATATCAGAGGTAAAAATATGGATGTCACAAAAATTTTCTTAAACTGAGGTTATGTTGATTGGTTCACCCCACCAAATTCGTAAAGCTGGCACTTTAACCCTATAGGTGGATGGCTCTGCTTTGGAGTTTCAAACAAAATTAAAAAATGTAGGCGTGACATTTAATTCAAACTTAAAGGGGTGGTTTACTGCTTTTTTTCTTTGCATGATTGTGTTATGGGGTGCAATATAACATTTATTTCGTGGTTTTTCTTTTTTAAAAAGTCTTATTTTTCATAACTTTCACCTTTATTGTAAGCCTCTTTCTCCTCTGTCATTTGAAGGACCGGTTGACTTCCTGATTCTATGAAACCACTCCCTCAGAAACAGGCAGTGGGCTCAGATTGGTTAGTTTGGGCCGGTGTGCTGTAATTGGCTAAACTGCGTAGCGCACGTTGTCCGGAACCGCCACGCCCCTTGCCTTTACAGGCGTGAGTCTCATGTGCTCCCCTCAATAATGTAAATAATGGAGTCGATACTGCCGTATTATATTAGTTTGAGCCCGAATCAGACCCAGAAAGCGGCGATGAAGAGAGTCAAGCAGAACCTCCCCAAACACGGCTGTTACAAAACGTTTTTGAATGGTACGTTTTTGAATTATTATTATTCCATTCTTCTATTATTACATAAGAATTTTGATACCTGTTATACTTGAAAATGCTACTGCTGCTTGTTAGCTTTTTGAGATACGTTTTTATCTTGATTAAACATTTAATACAAATGATTACATGAGTAATACAGTTTTTGTTCCATTTATTGTTTTATCGATATAATGAACAACCGTTTAGCTATTAACAAAACCTAGTTTACTCTGTGTATCGTTTTCTTAAGGTGTACATGGCTAACGTTACTATAAACAAACACTGTTGACATTGATCACGTTCATGATCAAATCGAAAAATTACATCATAAAGTAGCTATACATGGCAAATACATTTACAAAATCTATATGATTACAAATTCAGGTCCAAAATGTTTGTACGCGTTTGCCATAGAAACACGAAATAGCATAACAAGTGACTATAAAGCCAGCGCTGGCATTTGTTTACGTCCTTGATAAAACGAAACCATTACGTCTAAAATTATACAAATACTTTTAAAATTATTAAATGGTAAATGGTAAATGGACTGCATTTATATAGCGCTTTCATAGACCCAATGGCCACCAAAGTGCTTTACATTTTGCCTCTCATTCACCCATTCACTCACACATTCATACACCGACGGCAGTGTCAGCCGTGCAAGGCGCCATCCAGCTCGTCGGGAGCAGCTGGGGTTAGGTGTCTTGCTCATGGACACTTCGACACTTGGTCAGGTGGAACCGGGGATTGAACCACCAACCTTTCGGTTTGTAGACAATCTACATGAACCTGCCGCCCTGTCTTTTAAGTCTATTAAGTCTTACTTACAGGTTGTGGCCCAACAACTGCTGCATCTGGTTTGGAACAGTTTCTTGTGGAATCCGTCATTGAATTGTTGGAGATTTAGGAAGCTGTCTTCAGTGAAATGTGCCGCACAAACAGCTAAATTACGATTGTAATTGTCAGAAACATTATCAAACATAAGTTGTAGCCATTGTTGACGAACTACAGCGTCCGTAGGAAGCCTGAACACAGAAGAGCTAACAGCTGGGTGAAAATAACACACTTTCCACGGCATGGCTAGCTCTCCCCTGTAAAGCCTGTTTTATGCTTCTGCGTCGAATCGACGGCGTACCCACGCAGACCCCTCTGCGTCGCCGCGAACCTCTCTCCGACCCCTACGCCGTAGCTCGACGTGCAAAAAATTGTAACTACGCGTCGAGGCGACGCAGACCGCAAGGGCTGTGATTGGTCAGATGCACCGCTATCCAACGCAACCTGACGCAGAACCATAAAACATCAACGACGCCGTAGGAGTGACGACGTAGCTACGCCGTGGTGTTGACGCAGAAGCATAATGAGGCCTTGACTCTTCCTCTTCAGCAAAGACGCAGAAATAATGCCATGCCCTTTTTTGCGCATTCCGGTGGGAGGGTTGATGGGTTAGTGACGTCTAAAACCCAGCTGTAGTCCCAATCGAGTCGTTTTTGTAGGCATTTACACTTCCTGATTTTTAAAAGACGATATCTCTGCTTACATTGAACTTTCAGCGCTGCAACTTTGCAGATAATGTTCATGCACCAACAGCAACATTACACACTATTTAAAATGAAAAAAGTGAAATCGCAATCAACCACCCCTTTAACATTCGATCCTCATGTCCAGAACACAGCTAAAGTATAATTTTCTTCACCTCAGAAACATTTTAAGACTGCGCCCCATGATATCTTTCTCTGTGGCGGAAAAACTGATTAATCGATACGAGAAAAAACAAACGTGTTACTGTAATGCTCTGCTTGCTGGCGTTTCTAAATCAACTCTAAATAAACGACAGTATGTTAAAAACTCAGCTGCCAGAAGGTCCAGGACAAATGAGCACATTACTCCAATCTTGGAGTCCTTGCACTGGCTTCCTGTCAAGATTTTAAAATTCTCATGCCTGCCTACAAGGCCCCGCATGATTTATCGCCAGAATACCTGTCTAAACTTTTAACTGTCTACACACCAAGGCGTAATCTACGGTGGCCGAGAGAGTTCAACGTTCTGCAACCTAAAGAAGACTCATGCAAATACAAAAAAATGCATGCAAATAGAAAAAAACGCATGCAAATAGAAAAAAACACCCGCAAATTAAGAAAACATCTTCATCAGTTTCACAACACACGTGTGCTCCAAATACTCACAACACAACCAAATAGAGAAACGCGCTGCAAAAGTTCACAACACAACCAAATACAGAAACGCGCTGCAAAAGTTCACAACACAACCAAATACAGAAACACTGCAAGTAACACAGACCACAACGGAAATGTTTCCGGGGAACCAAATAAGTGACGGACCCGGCTGGGACGTGCTTATTGCTCGTCCACACCAGGGTACTTGTGCTGCTCCCACGATTTCACACTGGACAGACACTCGTCGCTATGGTGGCCTTGGTATAGACGTTTTATATCTACATATAGGGAAGTTTTATGTCTACAATTAGTTTTGTGTGCTGTAGCTTGGAACATAACACACACAGGGGATTGACTTCATTCATTGCTTTGCATATGTCACTTTGGTCACAGGCAGCTAATGTATCAAGTGTCTATATCTGTATTCTGATCAACAAAACCTGCCTCGAAGCAGCTGAGTTGTGTAGCTTTAGTAAATATGATGAACAGTGGTAAACTGATCCACCATGGACTGAAAAAATACAAGCTTATTTTACGATACTAAAAAACTGGGAGTTTGCTCAACTTAACTGTCTGGTACCCAATTGCTTTGTGAGACAAGCCTCTTGTGTCAAGGTGATTTTAGATGAAGTACAAAAATGCAGACTAGGTGCTATAAAATGGTGCTATAAAAGCTTTTATTTATTTGTATTTACATTTCTGAGGAGGACATTAACATTTTGTTTGAAAGAATGTATACGTTTTGTATTAACTTCTACTGCCTAAAAAACTTTTTTTTAGTTAATGATCTGTAAGACTGGGGGTTTATTATTGCTGTTCATTGATTCAAGTCATTTGTTTGACATTTGGGTATAAAGTGTTTTAATTCTAAGCAGGCACTAGCTAACCACACCCTTGCCTATAGAGACGCGTCTCAGGTCCACCGCAGTGATAAGTTGTACTGTATATGGGGCGAAAGCAAAAGCATCTAACAACCAGCCTTAAATGCAGTCAGACGTGGATTATTTACAGAGCAGAAGGAAGCGACTGCTTATCAATAGCCATTGTCCAATCGGTCCTTTTTTCTAGTTAGGCCTACTTGATGCCAGTGTATTAGCAGTGCTTTAATATGTATGTTAAAGGTCATTTTGATGCTGTTAGACTTAAAATGTGTGTATAAACATCTTACCCTTTTTTATGACAATAAAATCTTCATTCATTAACCCGGTTTGTTGTTAGTAAACTGATGTAAACATTTAAATAAAACCCATTTAAGGTTGTATAGCATGGGGTTAAATTATAGACAATTATAGAATGTTTGGTGCACATGTTGTGGTTTAGGTTGACGTTAAGACGACATAAGCAGCACTGTTTCAAAATCACCTTGTTCAGTTGCATTTCTCAATAATAAAAATAGAAAAACCCTGACTCATATTGCTAACACAATTTTTCTAAACTACTGAATTCAAAACATATAGTGGCAAAAAAGTATACTATGAATCCCTAGAATAAAATGTCTTCTAAGCTACTGCACGATAATCATTCAAAAACATTTCAAATGAAATTCCTAAATGCAAAAGGATGAATAAAAATGTGAAGATTTTTATTATAATTAATATCATGTGGCACAATTTGTTTTACTCTTTACTGTATTTTGTTATTCTTCCAGTTTTTACTATAGCTTCTAATGATTTTTTTTTTTTTTGACAATAAACATAAAATCTTTTTGAGGAAATAAACCCTTCAAATATGCCAACCTGGTGCAGGTATGACATCACTTTGTAGACCAAAATTCCTGAAGTCAATGGGTTTTTTGAATGGGGTTTTGGTTAAATGGATTAAATGAGGTCTGTGGTTAATACAAGCTCAAGACACTTTCACGTTTTTTTTTACGACATAAAATACATAAATGTTACCCTACTTGTGTTTTTTTGAAGCAGTTACACGAAAAAAAGCATGCTGCTAAAAAGTTTCTAAATAGGACTACAGAGGCAGTCGAGGAGATTAAACGTCATTACTCTGAAAAGGTAAACGCTTTTACAGCATCGTTATGGTTATAATTGTGCTCTTACAGGAAAATGTACCAATCATATCGTCCGTTTAAATGGGTGGGGCTTGTTATAATCAAGTTTATGACGCCTTCTGTCTGCTGTGGGGAACACCATCGGGGAAAAAAGCAATATTTGATAAGGAAACTGCAGCTATATTAATGAGGAGGACATCGTTGATAATTTATTATCCACGCCATTATCAAGATTAACTTTAGAAGAAAAGCTGGAGTTAATCGGCAAAGGAAGACCTACACCAGAGTTTAATTTTGTGCAGAAAGCCAAAGCTTTTTAAAGCATATCAACCACATCAATTAAGCGATACCCCTGGATGACCGTCCCAAGCGTGCCGCACAAGTCCTGAAAAGTGAAGCCAAAGCGTCGCAATCGCCCCCAGCTGTAGTTCCTATCATTTTTACAGTCTATGGTAAAGAAGCTAAAACTTTACTGCTGGAATTGTTTGCTGTTTAGGTAAGTTATTTAAAATAAGGTCACATGGCTGATTTTATTCTGCCCAACGCTACCATTATTTTAAGCTTTAGTTTCTAAACTAAAAAAGTCTAAAAAAAAAAGTTATTTTGCAGATTTACTGGTTAGTCTGTACATTTGCGACCATGCACATTTCATAACTTTCAAATCATAAGTTTAATAAGGTCTGTTAATTTAATTGGCTGCTGTGCCAGTCTAATGATTTATTATCATGCGGAAGCGTCTGTCGCTAATGTGCTTTGGTCTGCAGACATGATGCGTCGGCTTAGATTCAATTTTGTTGGTTTTGTGGCCAGTTGTCACCATTTTCAACTGAAATGAACCACTGATTGTGTGATAATACAGTTTTTTGTTACTTTTTTTATTACTTTATTACTTTTTGTTATATTCTGGTGATAACTTTCATGCTCACTCTGAGTGTGGCATTTCTTATCAAAGCTAAGATATGCTAATTTTAGGCTGTTTACTTTTCCTGAGGAGGGAGGAGGGTGAGAGAGGCAAGGTTCAAGGGTCATGGTTCACTCCACACACACACACACACACACACACACACACACACACACACACACACACACACACACACACACACACACACACACACACACACGAGAATGGGGAGAGGCTGACTATTGCATCATGGGAGTTGATATTTCTTCTAGTGGTAGTGGGATTTGCTTGTTGCTATTCTCTGATTATTTCTCTGCAGAATTTATGGGTAAAGTAGGGTAACTATGAATTCTAATGTTAAACATGATGATTTCAAAAAATAATTTAGATTAATACAGGCCTATGGCTTTTACAAAAGCATTTACAATTTTGGCTCACAGTAGGTCAGTCTACATCTGTATAGGTTATCGTTAAAATCTGTTCCCCTATGGGATTTTAACTTCCGGGAATCACTATGGGCAAGATTTACAAAACAGGTCATTTACTAAATTAGCGTGAGCGCAATTCCAAAAAACAAACGCAGATGGGAGAGGAAAGTTCTGCGCGAGATCTACTGATGACGCGCAAATTAAAGAACACAGACGCAGTCGGATCATTTCCATAATTACCAACACAATCTAGCCTACCAGTTAGCGTCTGTTTAAGATGCGCTTTTTTGGGCGGTAAATAATGGCGCAAACACCGGTAAATTGATGAACGCAAACCTTAAATCACCTTGCGTGATTCAGTTAAATACTCTCCTCCCATAATTTTTTTGCCTGAAAGGGAAACTCCTACAAATGCATTTGCCATGAGATGAGCCGCAAAAATAACCTTGTCCATGCCTTTTCAGAGCTAAATTTTCACTGCATGTCTTTAGTAAATCCTGACCGTGGTTTAACGCCAAAAGAGGGTTTGCGCTGACGCAAGCTGTTAGTATATGTGGCCCTATTAGTCTAACCAAAATAGACTAATTTCACTCGGCAGCCATCTTTGAAACACCTCTTGGGCAGCTATTTCAGTCATGCAAGTGCAGCTCCCATCTCTCTGAATGGAGAAACCTCAATTTATCTGAAGCTGTTCATCAAGCTTATGATTAAATGTCATATTTTAAATCACCAGTGAAATCTGACAACAACTATCTCATAATATATTTTTCTAACCGCTCAAATCATGACAAAAAAAACCCAATGCACATGCACAGTCTCATAACACTGAATGTTTCTATAGCAACTGAAGCTTCGGCAGCTGCAGTGACGCAATAACTTTACCAATCAGCGATGGGCTCTTTGACTTAGAAAATGGGATGTATTCTGCCATACTGTGTGTTGCAGTGTCTCCTATTTCTAAGTATTAGGAGTAAATCATCTTTCTAGTCTTTGTCTATAGCAATATGAATCCAACATCTTTGTATATCTAAAGTCTTGGTCTAACTCTAGGCTGTTTATGGTTGCCAAGCATTATACAGGTCCTTCTAAAAAAATTTGCATATTGTGATAAAGTTCATTATTTTCCATAATGTAATGATAAAAATTTAACTTTCATATATTTTAGATTCATTGCACACCAACTGAAATATTTCAGGTATTTAATTGTTTTAGTACTGATTAATTTTGGCATACAGCTCATGAAAACCCAAAATTCTCAAAAATTTTGCATATTTCATCCGAGCAATAAAAGAAGTGTTTTTAATACAAAAAAAGTCATAATTTTTTTTAAATTCTTCAAATAATTATGATCAGTTATGCACTCAATACTTGGTCAGGAATCCTTTTGCAGAAATGACTGCTTCAATGCGGCGTGGCATGGAGGCAATCAGCCTGGCACTGCTGAGGTGTTATGGAGGCCCAGGATGCTTCGATAGCGGCCTTAAGCTCATCCAGAGTGTTGGGTCTTGCGTCTCTCAACTTTCTCTTCACAATATCCCACAGATTCTCTATGGGGTTCAGGTCAGGAGAGTTGGCAGGCCAATTGAGCACAGTAATACCATGGTCAGTAAATCATTTACCAGTGGTTTTGGCACTGTGAGCAGGTGCCAGGTCGTGCTGAAAAATGAAATCTTCATCTCCATAAAGCTTTTCAGCAGATGGAAGCATGAAGTGCTCCAAAATCTCCTGATAGCTAGCTGCATTGACCCTGCCCTTGATAAAACACAGTGGACCAACACCAGCAGCTGACATGGCACCCCAGACCATCACTGACTGTGGGTACTTGACACTGGACTTCAGGCATTTTGGCATTTCCTTCTCCCCAGTCTTCCTCCAGACTCTGGCACCTTGATTTCCGAACGACATGCAAAATTTGCTTTCATCTAAAAAAAGTACTTTGGACCACTGAGCAACAGTCCAGTGCTGCTTCTCTGTAGCCCAGGTCAGGCGCTTCTGCCGCTGTTTCTGGTTCAAAAGTGGCTTGACCTGGGGAATGCGGCACCTGTAACCCATTTCCTGCACACGCCTGTCCGGTCACCTCTTCTCGTAGTGCAGTGTTTTTTGCCACACTTTTTCCTTCCCACAGACTTCCCACTGAGGTGCCTTGATACAGCACTCTGGGAACAGCCTATTTGTTCAGAAATTTCTTTCTGTGTCTTACTCTCTTGCTTGAGGGTGTCAATGATGGCCTTCTGGACAGCAGTCTGGTCGGCAGTCTTACCCATGATTGCGGTTTTGAGTAATGAAACAGGCTGGAAATTTTTAAAATCCTCAGGAATCTTTTGCAGGTGTTTTGTGTCTTTTTGCATAAAAGACTAGTTATTCTTCCTATGAACCCTTAAAGGGTCATGAAACCCCAAACCAAATTTTCTGAGATTTTAACAGAGGTATGTGTGTTGAACACCATTAATAACAATGTTAGCATCTGTTAGATTTAATAGTAGGGTTAAAATGGTTAAATTTGAGTTTTCCGCTTTTTCCGTCTTCCGGGTTTAAAATCTTCATCGTGTCCACGTCACACGCTGTGACGTGGCCGTGCACTGTGAGTGCTTGATGACTCATCGGGGTCTCATAATTATTAATGAGACTGAGTTTTCATATCCTATGAGAAGACTCTGTCTCTTAATTATTCATGACACGTGGATCTTTCCAATGACAGACATATGTCAAACTGTGACATCGCGTAGTAGATGAGAGAGGCAATCATGGGACGCAAGTGTTTGTTTTCGTCGTGCAAAAGTCCAAGTAGGTTGAATATGTTTCCCCGCTGCCAAGACAGGGCTAGACAACCACAGACACATCTAAACTATAGTGTGTGTCTCGAGAGAGAGAGCTTCGAGAATTGGAGAATGGTGGACTTCGCCTTGTTTGACAACCAATGCAGGTTGCGTCTTGCGAGTGATGTGGTACCAAGTCCGAGGACTTTTCTATCCCTTCAGAGATATGTGTGTGTCTAAAATGAGAAGTCATCCACCTCCACAGAGCCGTCTTTATTATGGGGGTTCAGGGGGCACGTAGATCTAGGCTAAAGGCTATGCAGGGAACGTTTTTTTTTTTAAAGCGGAAAATTTATAATATTCAAATATATGCAATTAGTGTCTATATAAACAACTATATTTTATAATGATATAATTATAATTATACATGTAGCCTACATTAATGTTTTAAATAGAATTACGATTACTGTAGGCTAATATAGCAAGGCATTCAGTTACTTTTGAAAGGACAATAATAAAGTGTCAGTGTATTTTTTAAGACTAACTTTGCCAGCTATAAAAAAAATCTAGCATTTCCTCACGTTTTACCACTGCTTTTTAGTGACAGTCGATATGCATGGGACACTGGCGATGACAGTGATACCACACCACATACCACACCCGACACCCACTCCCTCCCTTCTTCTCACAGCCATCCACGCCCATTTAAGTTGCATTTTTCAAAAAGATTGTGAGCTAGACTTGAGCCAAAAGAGGGGGGTTTCATGACCCTTTAAGGCCAATTCAAACTGCACAGACATATGCCAACCAACGCGGGCAATCAGCACATAGCAGACATTCCACACACTCGACAAACTAAAAGCAGCAACAGACACCAACGGGATAACACACTGATCCACCAAAACCCAATTAAGTGTCTGTTGCTGTTGGTTAGCATCTGTTGGTGACAAGCCTCAGTAAATAAAGTTTATGGACAAAGGTAATATTGTTTTGCTTCCTGATTCCTCAATTCCAGTGTAAATTGGTTAGTAACCCAGAACCAACCATCTACACAGGTACTAGGTAATGAAAACATGATTTGTAAATGTTTTACTGTTCACAGGGAGATGTGCATAACTGCTTGAGGTCAACAGAAGAGTTACTGAGTGTTACCCCAACAGATCTGTTATATAACATCAACACTTAGTTTAAATAAGCTTTTGAATGGAAAAGCCCAAATTATTTCAGTCAAACTTAGTGGTTGTTCAGTGTTTTTGATTTTATATTTTAGCAGTGTTGTCTGACTGTGAGGCCTGCAATGTAGTTCTTTTTATTCTCATTTGTGTTGTATTCATACAATGAATGTTGCATATTTCCAACAGTATGACTTTAAAAGGAAAACTAGTCACATAATTAGCAATAATGTAATATTTAATATGTAATAACAAAAAGTCATGAAACAGATTGAGTGGTTGTTATTGTCTAAGCTACTGTAGCTGTGTTAAAATGTCTTCACAAAGCATACAAGATCTATCTGATGCAAATACAGCACTTAAGGGCTGTAAAGTCTCTTTTGCATATAGATTGTGGCTAAACTGCCAGCTCAGGTTTCAGGGACTGACAAAACATATATAGCTGACTAGGTAGTCAGCTATATATGTTTTGTCAGTCCCTGAAACCTGAGCTGGCAAACTTTACCATCTATAGTAAAAGTAGTAACAGGGTTGAACCTGCGGAAGGATCATTACAGGACTTCCAGGTCTAGAGAGATAACAGACTCTACCCAGAACAAAAAACAAAAACCTTGGGTTCGCTCCGGCGGACCTGAAACCCCCTTTGGTGAAACTGTCAACCCTGAGGGGAACCCATTAGCTCCCCTCCTCGGAAGAACATATTGTTCTCTTTCATCATCTCGTGTTCGAGATCCACCTATGGGAGAGTCATGGACAGCTCCCCGATTGCCCAATACACTCAGTGAGATTCTGTAAGCCAGAGAAGGACGGTTCCCCTCGGAAGGGGGACCGAGGGTTTTTTTTTTTTTTTATTTATTTTTTTTTTTTTTTTTTTTTTTATTAACAGTCAGACATACATACAAACCAACATAGTGCATTAGTGAGCAATCTTGTAAATCCATAATTCCAGAAGTGACATAAAAGTGATTTAAGTGTTTGATCAAAGTGTGCATGTGAGCGGGTGTGAGTGTGGGTATGTGTATGTGTGTGTGTGCGTAAACAAAGTAACCAATTATTATTTTTTACCATTGTCATTACCATCACCACTCCACTCCCCACTACCACCATATTGCCAATATTGTGTTGGTCGATTTTTATTTCCATCCTTCCTCCTATGTAACAATTGCCATTGTCAATCCTGTATAAAATAAAAGATGCTATAATAAGATGATAAGATAATATAAGATAACCTTCCCCCACATCTCATCGGTCCCTGGGGACCGAGGGTTTAAAGACCACTGGTCAATTGGAAGTTTCAAACGACCAGTGGTGGACGAAGTACACAAATCAAGTACTTAAGTAAAAGTACAGATATTCTAATAAAACTTATGTTCTCATTTTCAATTAGACTTGAGTAAAAGTATAAAAGTATATACCGGTACTCTGTATGTGTGAACTTGGATGGGTGAAATGTAAAGCACAAATTACGAGTATGGGACACCATTCTTGGCTACATGTCTTATCACTAAGATATCAATTTAACTTATATATTTGAATTTTTTTTTTTTGAAAAAACTAAATTTGTGTAGATAAATATTTTGCTACAAATATAATACAATGTACAGCGCATACAATGTACTATTCAAACAACAGGTTACTGTCATAACCCCAGTTCTCTGAAACATCGAGTGGAGAGATCCACCTATGGGAAGGGCATCTGTACCTGACCTCTGCAGAAGCATCCAATTGCACCAAGCCTGGCTAGACAGACAGAAGGTCACAGCCAATGCCAAGGCCCCATGTAAGGGCAGATAATGCCTGCAAGCGCTGCTGTTCTCCAGTAAGTATATTGGCTTCTCGTGCAACAGACAGGGCAAAGCTGGTTGATCTCTCCCCTCAATGTTTCAGAGAACCGGGGTTACAACAATTCAATTCAATTCAAGTTTATTTGTATAGCGCTTTTCACAATACACATTGTCTCAAAGCAGCTTTACAGAAAGTGCATTTCAGAAATGTACAAAGAAAAATACAGTTAGTTAATCATGTATAAATTTAGGCATAACATATCGCCGGTGTTTAGTCGTCTCTTCACAGGCGTCGAGTCGTCTCTCCACCGGCGTTTAGTCGTCTCATCACAGGTGTTGGGGCATCTGAAGTCTTCGTGAGAGGCTGGATACAAACTGGAGCTGACGAACGCTATTTACCTCGGGACTAGCGTCCCGAGATAACAGCAGAAAGACAGATGGGAAATAATTAGCATAGCTGATGTTCATAATATTAATGCATTCGAACTGATTCAGAAGTAGTATAAAAGGTAAGCATTAAGTGAATGCTTGGTTAAAAAGATGCGTCTTTAATCTAGTTTTAAACTGGGACAGCGAGTCTGAGTCTCGAACAATATCAGGAAGGCTATTCCAGAGTTTAGGAGATAAATGTGAGAACGCCCTCCCTCCTTTAGTAGACTTAGATATCCTAGGAACGACCAGAAGCCTCGAATTTTGTGATCTTAAAGAGCGCGATGGATTGTAGGGCGATAGAAGGTCTGTTAAATACACAGGAGCTAAACCATTTAGAGCTTTATAAGTCAATAGTAATACTTTGTAATTGATACGGAACTTAATAGGTAACCAGTGTAGAGATGATAAAATTGGTGTTATATGATCATATTTTCTTGATCTAGTAAGAACTCTAGCGGCTGCATTTTGCACTAACTGAAGCTTGTTTATTGAGGATGCAGGACAACCAGCTAATAAAGCATTACAGTAATCTAGTCTCGAGGTCATGAATGCATGAACTAACTTTTCTGCATCTGAAACAGATAGCATGTTACGTAGCTTAGCAATGTTTCTAAGGTGGAAAAAGGCTGTTCTTGTAACATATGAAATATGATTTTCGAAAGTCAAGTTGCGGTCTAGTATAACACCCAGGTCTTTTACTGTAGTGGATAAAGTAACAGGACATCCTTCTAAATTAAAGTTGTATTGTAAGGGATTTTGTGGGTAGTTTTTTGGACCAATAAGTAATACCTCCGTTTTATCTGAATTTAATAGCAGGAAATTACACGTCATCCAGCATTTTATATCTTTTAGACACTCTGTCAAGTTAGATAAGTTAGTGTTTTCATCTGGTCGTGATGAGATATATAATTGAGTGTCATCAGCATAACAGTGAAAATTAATTCCATGTTTTCTTATAATATTACCAAGTGGCAGCATATATATTGAGAATAGCAGAGGGCCTAGGACAGATCCTTGCGGCACTCCATAGTCTACTGATGTTATCTTTGATTTTTCCCCATTTAAACAGACGAAATGGTAACGGTCTGATAAGTACGATCTAAACCAGCTTAATGCCTGTCCCTGAACACCAGTGTAGTTTTGTAGTCGATCTAAGAGTATTTTATGATCTATAGTGTCGAACGCAGCACTAAGATCAAGTAGAACTAGTATTGAGATACAGCCTTGGTCAGAGGCTAAGAGTAAATCATTTGTAATTTTAACTAGCGCAGTTTCTGTGCTATGATGCGGTCTGAATCCCGACTGAAATTTTTCGTAGATATCATTTTCTTGCAAGAAAGAGTATAATTGAGCGGACACAATTTTTTCTAGTATTTTAGACATAAATGGAAGATTTGAGATGGGTCTGTAATTTGCTAGGTTATTTGGATCTAATTGCGGTTTCTTAATGAGAGGTTTTATTACTGCCAGCTTGAATATTTTTGGAACGTGACCTAAAAATAAAGACGAGTTAATAATATTGAGAAGAGGCTCTTCCACTACAGGTAACACTTCTTTAAGTAGTTTAGTGGGTATTGGATCTAATAAACATGTTGTTGGTTTAGATGCAATGATAAGTTTATTTAGTTCTTCCTGTCCTATAGTTGTAAAGCGGTGTAGTTGTTCTAGAGGGGCCATAATTGAGGCCGAGTCATTAGACACCATAGAGGATTGTACATTTACAATAGTGTTTCGGATGCTTTCTATTTTCTCATTGAAGTAATTCATAAAATCATTACTACTATATTGTAACGGAATATTTTGCTCTGGAGATGTCTGATTATTTGTTAGTCTAGCCACGGTGTTAAATAAAAACCTTGGATTATTTTGGTTATTTTCAATTAGTTTGCGGATATGCTCAGCCCTGGCTGATTTTAGAGCCCTTTTATAACGTGACATACTGTCTTTCCACGCGATTCTGAAGACCTCTAAATTAGTTCGTTTCCATTTACGCTCTAAGTTACGAGTTTCTCTCTTGATAGCATGCGTAGCACTGTTGTACCATGGTGTTTTAGTTTTCTCTCTAACCTTTTTTAATCTAATTGGTGCAACAATATCTAGTGTACTAGAGAAAATGTTGCTCATACTGCTAGTCATTTCCTCTAGTTCATCTGTTTGTTTGGGTTTACTGAGCAGCTGAGATAGATCAGGTAAGTTATTTGAGAATCTATCTATAGTGGTTGGAAGGATTGTTCTGCCTGGTCTATAACGTGGTGCAACATAACAAATTTCAGCAGTGCGTATTATGCAAGTTACCATGTAATGATCAGTGAGATCGTCACTTTGCGGTATAATATCTATATCGGTTGGATCGGTTCCATATGAAATAATTAAATCTAGTGTATGATTTAGACGATGAGTGGGACCACTGACGTTTTGCTTCACCCCAAAGGAGTTTAATAGATCTGTAAACGCAGCCCCTAACGCATCATTTGTATTATCTACGTGTATGTTAAAGTCGCCAATAATTATTGCTTTATCGACATTGACCAATAGGTCTGAGAGAAAGTCTGCAAAATCTTTTAGGAAATCAGCATATGGCCCTGGAGGTCTATATACGGTAGCCAAGGCTAGAGATAATAAGGATTTCTTTCTTACATCTAAGAGCGTAACATTTAGCACAAGTACTTCAAACGAATTAAACCTATGACAAGTTTTCTGAGTAACATTAAGAATATCTCTATAGATTGTTGCAACACCGCCGCCACGACCGATCAGACGGGGCTCATGCTTATAACAGTATCCTGGTGGAGTAGACTCATTTAGACCGAAATAATCATTTGGTTTAAGCCAGGTTTCAGTAAGGCACAGAACATCGAAATTATTATCTGTGACCATTTCATTTACAATAACCGCCTTAGGTGTGAGCGATCTAATGTTTAGAAGACCTAGCTTTAGAAATTGTTTTTGTTCACTGATATTTAGATTTTCTGGTTTAATTACAGTAATATTCTTGCTAGATCTTACAGTAGATTTGTTGTTTGGCTTCACTAAGCGAGGAATAGACACAGTTTCTATATAATGTTCTACATTGGTACTTATATCAATTAAATTGGGACAGCAAAGACTATGATTTGGACTTTGACTTACTAGTCAGATGGTGTGTAGCGTCTTGGAGATGTTGTCCGACAGAACAGCCGCTCCGACTCTGCTGGGGTGCAGACCATCAGGACGGAAGAGCCTAGGTCGCTCCCAAAACAGATTCCAATTATTTACAAAGAGCAGTTTCTGTTCATTACACCATGACATTAACCATTCATTTAAAGCAAATAATCTACTGAACCTTTCTTGTCCAAGTCGGTACGTGGGAAGCGGTCCAGACACGACGATCGTTGCTCTAGGCGATGTGCTGCGTACCGTCTCGATCAGGCTCCTGTAGTCCTTCTTCAGAACCTCCGTCTGCCGCAGCCTGATGTCATTCGTTCCCGCGTGCAGCACGACAGCTCCGACGCGCTCGTCACCGTTCAGGATCTCGGGAACCTGCGCAGCGACATCAAGAACACGAGCACCAGGAAAGCAGTGAGTGCGCACCTTACCTTTACCCGAGGTAGCACGGACATGGCGGACCATGGATGTGCCGATGATCACGGCGTCGTCGCGTTCCGACTCGCGAAGAGGGGAGAAGCGGTTCCGGGTGGAGATCTCGAAGACCGGGAGGGGGGAGAGGTTCTTGCTCTGGTCCTGGCTCGTGTCGTGACCCAGGGTGCAGGAGTGATTGAAGGCAGAGATGATCGCGTCCTCCTGGGCAGAGAAACGCACGGAGTAGACGAAGTCGGAGTCAAAGTCACAAAGTTACTAACCACTGACTTGTGAGCATCGGCGCGTGATGTTTCAAGGGCTGATCGCCGATCTCGCAGCTCGGCTTGCTTCTCCAGCAGAACACGAATCTGCTTCTCCACCGACTCCAGCTCCAATCGTACCGAAATCAGCTCGAATGTGTCCTCACCTGCACTCAGAGGTAACGTTAGACACACATCCGATATGTTCGCCATTTTAACAGATGAACAGTAAATTAGTAGTAATAGTAAACAGTAAAGCAATCCGATTGTTGTTGTTTTTTTTTTTTTTAATAAGGAATAGTATCGAGGATAAGTTCACATGATATAAAAATAGAAAGTGCCTGTTTACAATTGAGTGGTAAAGAAGAAAATCAAGGATTAATGAATCAATTCGATGGAGAAAAGGCTCCAAACACAAACACAGACCGCACGCAGATGTGCTTATGCCCCGTTGATGCAGGCTCTAAGCACAATCAACGTGTGTCTGTACTTTCAGAGAAGCTTTCAGAGAAAACGGGTCTAAAATGAGACGCTCGAGGCCACGCGTGAAATGCTAGCGGGCTAAAGGCTAACGTTAGTAGCCGAGATTCGGAAAGTTGGATCTAAGTAGCGATATCAAAGCAATCCGATTGTTTTTTATAAGGAATAGTATCGAGGATAAGTTCACATGATATAAAAATAGAAAGTGCCTGTTTATAATTGAGTTTATAATAGGTTACAACAGTAACCTATTGTTCTCTTTCATCATCTCGTGTTCGAGATCCACCTATGGGAGAGAGATGGACAGCTCTCCGATTGTCCAATACAGTCACAGTGAGGTTTTGTAAGCCAGAGAAGGACGGTTGCCCTGGAGAGGCAGTGCCTGACACGTCCTGTAATCATGACCCTGCAATCCTGACGCACACAAATAACTGCTGTGCACATGCAGGACATGAAAACATATGTGGCACACACACACGAAAATAATCCCTGCAACACACACATATATATATATACATATATACATATATATATCAATCCTCGAAGGGTGGTGTGATGGGCGAAGTGTATGCTCAGAATGTATGCTTGGTGACAGGAATGCCCGCGCCCATCACACCACCTTTCAAACACATGCCACTTACAGCAATATAAGGACCTTGTAGAAACCGCCCTGGCATTCTGTATATTATTAGCAACCAAATGCGGGGAAAGCCCTTGTGCACTTAGGTTTGTCCTCTCATGGGCCAGGCCCAGAGAGCCACCCTGTCTGGGTGTGGGTGATAAATCTCTGTGTTCGCTCGAGACTGTCTGTGCGGAGGGGGAGGTGCCCCGGCTCAGCATAACAGAGGGATTATCTCTGCCAGCCATGTTGTTTTGGACCACCTGGTAGCTTTCAAAATGAGAGACAGGCACTTCTCTCTCACCCTGACCAGTGGGAAGTATCAGGCACAGGGGAGGAAAAGCAAACAGTAGTACGATAATTCCATTTCTTTACCGCAGACCTTCCTGAAAAACATAAAGCACTACTGTTTATTTCATTTGTGTCTTTGTTCTATTGTGTTTATTTGTGAGAAAGTAATGAAATAGTATAGGCTACATTAGATTGTGATCAAATATATAAAATTAGATACAAGATGAAAAAGAGCTCCCTATATAGGGAATCAGACTACATAAAAATATGTTGGAAATGTGAGGGAAAGTACCTTAAGTTTATGATACGTGCATGGGGTCATATTACATTTCAAGCCTGGGAAAGTCCATACTGAAAACAATGCCTAAGAACCATAAAAGGGATACTCTACCCCAAAATGAAAATTCTCTCATTTTCTCACCATCATGCCATCCCAGTTGAATTGAATTTGACATTAGAAATTTAAATGACCATAGCATTGAGAATGACAGGCATGTCTTATATATAATTGATTATATTAACATGAACATTTTACCACCATAAAATGAAATGGTTTAATTCCAAAACAATTTTTTCTCACTTTAACTGAAGAATTAAAATTATTAATTCGCATTAATTCAAAAAAATTTTTTTTTAAAAAAGCACAAAGGACTGTCACATCTCATGTGAGTTTCACAACATCCTCACGTCAACTTCAATATGTGTTGACATTTAAGTCAAGTGAACACATGGCCAGAAGTGATGGTTTCTAATTTAAAAAGTTTAAAATATTGGTATTTCTTTCACAACTATCATTGCAATTTAGAAGACAATTGTTTATCAACTGTCATATGAATTAACGTTGTGGTTTTTGAAGCATCAACTTTAAAGAACCAATCCACTTGCATTATATGGACTCACAGAGATGGATAATTTTTCTAAAAATCTCTGTTTGTGTTCTACAGAAGTTAGTCATATACATCTGGGATGATACAAGTGTGAACAACTGATGAGAGAATTGTCATTTTTTGTGCAAAACTATCTGGGCAGTGTTTGCCCAACCCTGTTCCTGGAGGCGCTGTGCCAAAAACAGTGCACATTTTGGATGTCTCCCTTATCTGACCCATGTGTTTCTGGTCTTGGAGTTTCTACGAACGAGCTGGTGAGTTGAATCAGGTGAGTATCTCTCGTACTGCGTAATAGCTTACGCTATGGGGAACACAGTGTAACACGCCGTGCGGATAGGGATCCAACACCAAAGTCCCAGGGGCAAAGGCCCAGGGCTCATGTAGTGCATAATCACCCCACACTCACTTACCCCTTTTCCACCAAGGCAGAGCTGGTGCTGGTTCGGAGCCAGAGCCTAGTTTCAATTCGGTTCTTTGTTTTTCCACACGCAAAGCACCAGCTCCGAACCAGAAAAAGTGGTTCTTAAGTAGCACCAAATCATTGCTGGTCTAGAACAGAGCCAAGTAAGAACCACTTGCGTCAGGGGCTGGGGGTGGGGTTACCGTGACCAACAAGAAACTTGTGACCGCCATTTTTAAATAGCAGCTAGTCGACTGTCGAGCTAATAGCATCTTGATTATAATATCCGTCTATGTAAGTTACGGCGAGCTGCACAAACGCGTTGGATTCCGATGTATTTTTGCAAACCCATGAGCATCCATAGTAACGCAACGTCCGTTATTGTTGATGGCTTGTTCAAGATGCATCGGAGCGGCGCGGACCGATCGGAGCTGCGGGAGTGTTTGGAGATCATACGACTCCTTGTGCTTTTGGATCGTTTTCGGAGTGGTTTGATGTCATACGGCGATCGATCTGCGAGAAGCCGATGCATCTCGAACAAGCCTGGCGTGTTTGTGTTTGGCGCTACCGCACTAGCGTTGCTGGGCAACATGAGACGTATGCAGTGACGTAAGATCTGGCTCTGTTGTGGCTCTCTAGCCGGTGGAAAGGCAAACTGGTTCTTAGTAAGCTTGTCAGTCGAACCAACTCCGAACCAGCTCTGGCTCTGGCTCTGAACCAGCACCCGGTTCTTGTTGGTGGAAAAGGGGTAACAGAGAGTAAAGGAGGAGAGGCTAGAAGCATTTCTCCTTATAGATAGACCCACAGGGGCTAACCATATGACCATTAAACCACGCAGCCAGGGTGAAAGCTTTCAGCCTAAACTGGGTGGCCCTACTTGTGCCAGTACTCATGGAGCTGCTGCATCGGTCTGAACGATGCGCATGCCAAACACTCAGCATCCGAGCCGCACAGCGGGCAGATAGCACTGAAGTCTAGATAGCCAAAAGCTTAGCTTGTAAGGCAGGCACCTCCAGGTTATAGTATTTTATAAATGTAGACGGCGAGGCCCAGCCCGCGGCCGTACAGATATCTTGCAGGGTGACCCCGCTAGACCATGCCCACGACGAGGCCACTCCTCTCGTGGAGTGCGCTCTGACACCCAAGGGGCACTGCAAGCCCTTGGAAGTGTAAGCCAGCGCTATGGCATCGACTATCCATCTGGATAGGCTCTGTTTCGAAGCGGCAAGCCCCTTGGAACGCCCGCTATACGAAACGAAAAGCTGCTCGGTCTGTCTGAACCCAGACGAGCGGGACACATAAGCTCTTAATGCCCTGACTGGGCAAAGAAGAGTCGCGTCGTCCTCCTCATTGAGAACCGGAAGGGCAGACAGGGAAATCACCTGGGCCCTGAACGGTGTGTTGAGGGATTTCGGCACGTAGCCGTGCTTAGGTTTGAGTATGACCTTTGAGTCATTAGGCCCAAACTCCATGCATGACACGCTTACTGAAAGCGCTTGTAAGTCCCCTACGCGCTTCACTGAAGCAAGAGCCGTAAGAAACGCTGTCTTGAAAGACAAGTGTTTCATGTCTGACGACTGGATTGGCTCGAATGGGGCACCTTTCATGGCCTCCAAGACCGTGGAAAGGTCCCATGTCGGGACTGAAGGGGGCCTGGGAGGGTTTAGCCTCCGAGCTCCTCTAAGGAAACGCACGACTAAGTCGTTCTTTCCCAGTGACTGGCCAGACACCGGTTTTGCAAACGTTGCTATGGCCGCCACGTATACTTTGAGCGTGGATGGGGTCCTGCCCTTATCCAGTAGCTCCTGAAGGAAGGAAAGCACTTCCGTAACCCCGCAGTCTACAGGTGAAAAAGCCCTGCGCTTGACACCAAGCAGAGAACACAGACCATTTCGAGGAGTAGAGCCGTCTGGTAGACGGGGCTCTAGCCTGCGCGATCGTGTTTAACACTCCCTCTGGGAGGTCAGCGGGTACCCGTTGATGGCCCATGCGTGCAGGGACCACAAATCCGGGCGAGGATGCCAAATCGAGCCTTCCGCCTGAGAGAGGAGGTCTCTCCTCCACGGTAAAGGCCATGGGGCAGCGCTGGTCAGCTGCATCAGGACAGGGAACCAAGACTGGTTTGTCCAGAGCGAAGCGATGAGTAGCACTGGGCATCCCTCCCTCCTGATTCGCTCCAACACCTGAGGCAGGAGTGAGACAGGGGGAAAAGCATATGGGGGGCGGCGGGGCCAAACATGGGCCAGCGCGTCCCGGCTTTTCGAGAAGAATCTCGGGCAATGAGCGTTTTCTTGGGAAGCGAACAGGTCCACCTGCGCTTTGCCAAACGTTTCCCACAGCAGCTGGATCGTCTGCGGGTGCAGCGACCATTCTCCTGCTGGGACGTTGTTTCTGGACAGCCTGTCTGGCCCCACATTTAGGTGACCAGGCACATGCGCCGCTCTCAGCGAGAGCAGGTTGTGCTGAGCCCAGACCAGGAGGCGTTCCTGACCAGGAGGCGATTTATGTACGCCACCACTGACATGTTGTCTGATCGGACCAAGACGTGGTGGCCTTTTATCTGGGGACAGAAGCGCCGTAGCGCTCTGTCAACTGCTATTAATTCCAAGCAGTTTATGTGAAGGAGCTTCTCCCGTACTGACCACAGGCCAGCTAGCGGTCAGCCCTCGAGCAGCGCTCCCCACCCCGATGTGGAGCCGTCCGTAGACACCACCTTCACACCCGAGGCGATCCCCAGACTCACACCTGACTGATACCAGTCGGTCACTTTCCACGGTTTCAGAGCTGAAAACGCACTGAAGGTCGACCCTGAGGCGAAATAGACCCGCGGTCCACGCCCTGGGGGAACTCGTGCTTTTAGCCATAGCTGCAGTGGGCGCATGCGGAGCAGGCCCAACTGGAGTACGGAGGCTGCTGAGGCCATCAGACCCAGCATTTTCTGAAACCTTCTGAGCGGGACTATAGAGCCGTGGCGGAAGGATTTCGCGACGTGCTGAATATTTAATCCGTGCTTCGGTAACAGGCGTGCCGTCATGGATAGCGAGTCCAAGACTGTTCCCAGAAAGGAAATTTTCCGACTGGGGAGCAGTGAGCTTTTCGCCCTTTGACTCTAAGGCCCAGCTCCTCGAGGTGCTCGAGTAATGCGGCCCTGTGTTCTATGAGCTCTGTTCGTGAACGAGCTAGAATCAGCCAATCGTCCAAGTAGTTCAAAACTCGCATGCCCCGAAGTATCAGGGGGGCGAGTGCCGCGTCCATGCACTTCGTGAACGTACGGGGTGTTAGGGACAGGCCAAATGGCAGGACTGTGTATTGATATGCCTGGCCCTCGAAGGCGAATCTCAAGAATCGCCTGTGATGGGACGCCATTTATATTTGGAAATAGGCGTCTTTCAGATCTATTGACATGAACCAGTCTCCTTGGCGCACTTGCGCGAGGATTTTCCTGGTCGTAAGCATTTTAAACTGGCGCTTCACAAGCGTTCTGTTCAGCAGTCGCAGATCTAGAATGGGTCTGAGCCCTCCATCTTTTTCGGTACCAGAAAATATCTGCTGTATAAGCCCCCTTCACCCTGAGATAGAGGTTCTATAGCCCCTTTTCTCAGTAGTTTCGATATCTCGGCTCGAAGTAGATGAAACACTTCGCTTTTCACCGTAGTTTCGACGCGCGCCGTATAACGGCGGGGGCGTCTAGCGAACTGTAGCGAATAGCCTCTCGTTATAGTGTTCAACACCCATTCTGATACCTGGGAAGCCTTGGCCACGCATCTGCGTGAATTGCTAGGGGTAGAATGAAATCTGGGCTCTGGCCGCGGCAGGACGGCCGCTCGAGAGCCCCTGTGTACTGGGAACACAACACCGTGTTTACAGCGTTCGAGGCGGGGGGCGCGCTGATCACAGCCGGCAGCCTGGCCGCGCTCAGCTTCTCTATGGCGGGACGCGCAGAGAAAGCGAGCGGGGCGAATCCCGTGGGATTCGGCGTGTGTGAGAGAATGTGGGCACATTTACTAAATGCGGGCACATTTACTACACTGAGAATACTGTCAGCTCGCGCGACTGAATCACTGTTGTTTACAGCGTGCGAGGCGCGCGCTGATCACAGCTGGCAGCCTGGCCGCGCTCAGCTTCTCTGTGACGGGTTGTGCAGAGAAAAAGAGCGGGGGCGAATCCCGTGAGATTCGGCGTGTCTGTGAGAAATGCGGGCGCGAGACAGCGGGCACATTTTCTGCACTGAGAACACTCGGCTCGCGCCGACTGAATCAACGCTGTGTTTACAGCGTGCGAGGCGGCGTGCACGCTAATCACAGCGGGCAGTCTGCCCGCGCTCAGCTTCTCTGTGACGGGTTGTGCAGAGAAAGCGAGCGGGGGTGAATCCCGTGGGATTCGGCGTGTCAGTGAGGAAATGCGGGCGCGGGACAGCGGGCACATTTACTGCACTGAGAACACTGTTGGCTCGCGCCGACTGAATGTGTGTTAGTTTCGTTTTTACAGAAACCAAGGGACACGCATCGTGTAGTGTAAGCGGGCATTGTATGGGCGCGTTCACTACATTTTCTGCACAACCGACCTGAGTCGGTTTTATTTGAGCTAGCCCTGCACCGTGGCGGGGTGTGTCTGGGTGTGGGAATGGGCACAGGGACGTGGGCATTCTTACAACACTCGTAACACCATCGGCCGTGGCCGGAACACCAGAAAATGCACTCTTTATTGGATTTATCTGGGTAGCCATAGAAACGGCTTTTGTGCGCAGGCAAGCGGGCTGAGACACCGGCTGCTTCACTGCGAAATACACTGGGACAGTCACAACGCATGGAACTGAACGAGCGAGAAGTTTTGGTGGAAATCCGGCCGCAGCGGGCTTTACCTCAATCCTCGGCCGGGGCCCGTGCTGAGGGGGGCGGCGTCCAGCAGAGCGAGAGCGCGGTGTTTGATCTCGGGCCTGGCGGCGCTGTTGGTTAGCCGAAACGACGGCCTTTGTGCGCAGGCAAGCGGGCTGTGGAACCAGCGTGCTCACTGCGAAATACACTGGAACAGTCACATTGCTTGGAACTGAACGAGCGAGAAGTTTTGGTGGAAATCCGGCCTCAGCGGGAACTGAACACCGTCGCTTTCCTAGAGAGACTAGGAAGGCCTTGAGACCTCGGGCTTTATTTCAATCCTCGGCCGGGGCCCGCGCTGAGGGGGGCGGCTTCCAGCAGAGCGAGAGCGTCGAGGAACACGGAGCGCTCAGCTTCCGTCATCTCGGATAGCGTTAGCCACAAATGTTTCTCACCTTTCAGGGAGGAAGGGTCTCGACTGTGACGGAGCTTCGTCTTTCCCGAGAAAGCGTCCGTCCAGCCTGTTGCGCGTTAGTTACGCGGGCGCCTTTCAGTCGAGGCCGCTGTAATCCACGGCTTGAGAGAGCGGACGCATCGGCTCAGTTTCAATGCCGGCTCCGGTAGGTTCGTCGAGCTCAAGTGCGGACGCGGCGGCAGACGTCCGTTTGGAGCGACTCGAGCGAAACCGGCGAAGCTGGCGGGCGAACCGGCGAGCTTTGGCGGGCAGAAGATAGCTCGGGAGCGCGCTGGGCGCGGCGCTTCTTGCGGCGCGGCATCACGGTGGGCTGGAATGCGGGCTCGGAGAACGACGCCAGGCGAGTCCGCAGAGTCACCATAGGCAGCCGCTCACAATGATGGCATCCGCCGTCAGCGAGCGCGATGGCCGCGTGATCCTCACCCAGGCAGGACACGCAGATGACGTGGCGGTCCTCATCGCTGAGTGGGGCTCGGCAAGAGCCACAGGAAGGCATCTTTAAAAAGACGCAGCTCTTTTAGAGGTAGTGGGAGAAAAATGCAAATATAGCAAACACACACACTCTAAGGCGGAGGAAAGGATATGTACGCCGGAAAGCGCAGCAGGTACGGCGGCTGAAGGCGGCGAGGCCAGCGACTCCAGGCTCAAAGGCACGTCCCGCTGAAGGCTACAGGTCGACGGCGCGGCTTCTCATCCGGATCCAGCGATGCGTGAGCTTCGCTGAAGAGTTGAAAAATCAGTGTATGGCAGCTTATCGAGTTTGTTTATAGGGCGAGACCACGCCCTTTCTGGCGGGACGTGACGATATGGGCGCGAAGTGCCCCCATTCGTCATGACGTCACGCAGAGCCTCTCTCGATAGGCTGCTGCTTTTGCCGCAAGACAGCCAATAGGCGCGCAAGCTGTCTCGCCTATGTCTGCTTGCTGCTGCAAAGCGTTTTACATTGATTAAAAATTAAGGATAATTTTTTGGCTTCAATATCTCGATGAAAAGAGTTTTCCCCATAGCGTAAGCTATTACGCAGTACAAGAGATACTCTCGTAAGAGAACTTGCAGTATTACTGTTTTTATTCATTTAAAGGAATACTGAATGTTTTTTGTGCAAGTGAGACGAGTAAATGCGTGCTCAGATTTAGTCTAGAACTACAATAACTGTTCTAGAATAACAGTCAGTCAATAAATGGGAAAACAAAGTAACTTGCGTTATATATTTGAAAAAGTAACACAGTTTGTTGTAAATTTATAAGTATTGTGTTACTTAACTAGTTACTTGAAAAAATATAAGTATTTGAAAAAAATAAGTATTTGATTAAATCTGTTACCCCATACTTGTTCTGAGTGCTTGGCTGTGGAGGTTGCAGCAGATCTGGTGACTTGCAAACTGATCCTGATTCAGCTCTTTAAATGCTGAACATGTGCTTGACTACACTAAAAAGTTGCAGGTGCAAACAGCTGAATGCAATCAGTCATTCAGAACCGCCTTGCATCATCAGCACAAATATATCCTAGGAAACGAAAGAGGAGCTTAACCGTTAAATGCCTTAACTAGATTGGCAGTTCACCATTATAGATATATTTCAACAAATTACATTTGGAATGTGCATTTTACAGTATAATGATTTGTACTTCCTAAACACAAATGCCTTGTGTGTAAAAAAACAAAAGAACATCCTATATCAAATGCAGATTAGAACGTCATTAAACAGGAAGACCACACCTAATATAAACATTAACAAACTTGTCATATTTGCTCATAAACATTAAAGCATGTTGTATACCATCATGCCAAGAGCTGCCTGAAGCCCTCAGACGAAAGAACGTTAAAGCTTATGAGTCTGGGAAGAAATATAAAAGTCTTTCCATCCCCTTCCACTGTACACAAGACAATCTATTATAGGGCTGCAACAACTAATACAATCGACAATAATCGATAATGAAACTAATTAACAACAATTTTGATTATCAATTAATCACATCTAATCAAATCAATCAAAACGCATATGGAGAGTAGCGGAAAACACAGAGTGAGCTGCTGCGGGAAAGGTGCATGACACCAAGTTGTCGAAACATGAAAATACTTTATATTAGGCGCTTCAAGTGTTTACCTTGGCTTGCCCTGT